>CM042141.1:72850737-72885737 GCA_023376005.1 Doryteuthis pealeii | reverse complement strand
CTGAGACTAGGGCAAAACTTGATTTAAATTCTTGAGAATTATTCAGCCATTTTTTAAAGTTCCTTTCTTTGTCTTATATATATATATATATATATATATATATATATATATATATATATATATATATATACATACACACACACACACACACACACACACATATATATATATATATATATATATATATATATATATATAGTCTTTTTTAGTATTAGAGAATTGAAAATAAAGTGCTCGATTACGTGTGTAAGAGCTGTATTTATTTATTATAGTGTACAATACATTCAAGGTGCAATGTTACCAATGGTTTCAAAGCAGCATGATAACCACTTTTCACGCGCCTGTTGGCTGACTTTTATTCTTTATCATAGAGAGCGCATGATACATCATCAGTATTGATAGAATAATTTTGAATAAAAGTCAGCCAACAGGCGCGCTGTCTTGAAGAAAATGGCTAACATGCTGCTTAGAAAACAATGGTAATAATTGCACCTTAAATGTATTGTACATTATGATATATATATATATATATATATATATATATATATATATATATATATATATATATATATATATACTAGCAAATATATGCACCCTCCGGGTGCAAGTATTTAAGTTTTAATATAATAAAATATCATATTAGATTAGAAAGGCTAATGAAACTGAATAAGTATGCAGATAAAAAGATTTGGAACAGAGTGGGTATGATTGAAAAATAGAACAACTTTGAAAGTAACTCTTCCACCATTTTCCATTACTCCCCTCTTTCATTGGTACATTTTCCTAATTTAACTATTTAGTTAAAATAGGAAGTAAAGAATAATATTAGTTATTTGTTCTTGTTAATGGATTTCTTTTAAGATTTATCCCCCAGATTTTTGCTCATATTCAAAATGATAAAACCAAACAATTAGAAATCAATAATAATAAGCATATATTTATTAAAATCAAATGTTTAATATCAATATGCAAATTAGCCTTCCCATTCACACTGTAAACCGCTATTTTGTTGTATATATAAATACAATTGCATTTTCTGTGTATGTAGATATGGTCAACAGTCTTAATGATGTAAAACAATTTTATCAATAATTGAGGTTTAAATAAAAATGAAATAGCACGGAGAATGGGATGTAGATAACTTAGGGAATTGTGACTTGTATAGTAATATAGTTTCGGTTACAGACAGACAAACACACAATCTCCATTATAATAAGATATATATATATATATATATTAGTTTCGATTTAATGTTACATGATGTCTAGTTTCAGTCTTCTTTTCTTCTCAAGTATTATCTTTATCGTGGCACGACTTTTCGTGTAACAGTAAGTTACCAAACAAAGGAGACAATTACTACTGACTAAGAATCAGACTAGGTGACTATTTCTTATAAGCTCCTGGCGCAAATAAGGTAAGTATAGTACAATGATTATAATATTTTTTCCTTATGAATTTCGTCGCTTTTAATCCCTCTTACTTCATTGTATTTAAATATCTGTTACCCTCAGTTTTTTCATGGACCGATTGTCCCATTCGTTACTTGATAAAAACCTATTTATTCCAAACTACTTCTTTCTGTTATATTTAACTTTGTCCTTCTAAAAAGAATCATATAATTATCTTATTATAATGGAGATTTGTGTTTGTCTGTCTGAAGCCGAAACTAAATCACTACTCAAGTCACAATTCCCTTAGTTATTGACGTCACATTCACCATGAATTTATTTTTATTTAAACCTCAGTTATTGATAAAATTGTTATACATTATTAATACTTTTGACTTTATCTACATTCTAATAACATGCAATTGTATTTATATATGCAACAAAATAGCGGGTTACAGTGTGAACAGGAAAGCTAATTTGCATATTGATATTAAAAGTTTAATTTTATTAAATATGCGCTTGGTATTATTGATTTCTAATTGTTTGTTTTTTCTTAATGAATATGAGCAAAAAACTCGGGGATAAATCTTAAAAGAAATCCTTTAATATAAAGAAATAACAGTAATTTTATTCTTTACTTCCTAATTTAACTAAATAGTTAAATTAGGAAAATTCAGCAATAAAAGGAGGGAGTGATGGAAAATGATGGAAGACTTAGTTCAAAGTTGTTCTATTCTTCGATTATACCCCCTCTGTTTCAAATCATTTTATTTGGATTTTTATTTAGTTCAAAAGTATTCAAATTTAACATATTTCATTACATTAAAATTCAAATACTTGCACCAGGAGGGTGCATATATTTGCTAGTATAAATAAATTATAGGTATGTCACATAATGATATATATATATATATATATATATATATATATATATATATATATATATATATAAGTTAAAAGAAAGGAAATGAATCCGACGGTATGTGTATATATATAAAAGATATGAAAACACCACAAAATGCTGTTAAAGTGAAAACATTTTATAACTTCGCTGATATTGAACAATATTTCGATTTTATGAAAATCATTATCAAAGCTTGTTTATACTCCGTGTTGTTAAGAGCGGAGACAAAAGTCATATGATTTCAAAACCAAAAACCTTGATGCTGCAAAAAATGTTCATTCTATAACTTTTTTCTTTTTTGCAAAATCAAGGTTTTTTGTTTTGAACTCATATGATTTTTGTCTCCGCTCTTAACAACACGGGTATAAACAAGCCCTGATAATGATTTTCATAAAATCGAAATATTGTTCAATATCAGCTATGTTATAAAATGTTTTCACTTAAACAGCATTTTTGTGTTTCCATATCTTTTTATATATATATATATATATATATATATAATATATATAATATAATATATATATATATATATGAGGTGTGTCATAAAAATATCGAGATTAAAGATGTATTTACCAATATAGAAATGAACAATGAATGGAACGTTAATTTCTTCCGAATGCATGGTTTGTCATTAAAGTGCTGAGTTTGAATCTGTATTCACGAAGATAGAAATGAACAATGAATTGAGCGTTAATTTCTTCAAAATACAAGATTGTCGAAAAGTACAAAATATCTCGATACTTTTTGACACACCTTATATATATATATATATATATATATATATATATATATAATCTCGACTAGCAGTTTACTTATGATCTCGATTAACAGTCCACTTAAACACGTTAACCTCTTAGTTGACATACACCCGTGATTTGTTTATAGTGGTAAAGTCCAGAGTAAAAACAGCGACACCTTTTTGAATAAGCGAATAGAAGGAAAATGGTGCATATATGTTTGAAATACGTTAGACGTCGTCAGTTATGTTATTGACTGGGTTCATAGGGGGATTTCGTGTCTTCCAACATAATACCCTACTCAATCAGCCAGACCCCGTTGGAGACGATCAAACTCCAACACACCACCCTTGTGCAACGCCAACAAAAACGTTTAAACTACGTCATCCTCGGACTCTTTATATCTGGATGGCCAATTCTACAGCCAATCATTAATAAGAGTAGTTGTTATAAACGGGATCGCGCGACTCAGACATTTTCTTTTAATAAATGCATTGGCATGGCTAGGATGTTACTAAGAAGAAAAACGCGATGGATATATGAGACTGAAAGGAATTTAAGTCGTAATAATTGAGAAGTCTTTTTTTTATTTTTTTTTTTTTTTGGTTTTTTTTCCCTAGTAGCAATATACAAATTACTCCATATTCAATTTGGTCGAAGTTGAATACGGATTTTAATCTTTTAATTTTTTTTTTCAGCGTTGGTAATGACTACAGATATATACATGTAGTTAAGGGGGTAATAAATTAAAGAAGGTGTAAAATGCGTAAAATTTATGTTCGTTCTAATTTATTGTCTATAAATATCTATATATGGTTGAAAACTCGTTTTATAAATTGATCGGTTTAAAATAACTAACGTTGCTAAATATCAATTTATCTACTCGGTAAAGATATGATATATGTTTCCGACCACCCGTTTAACCCAAGTAAGGGACAGAGTGTAGTACTCTAAGTTATACGGCCAACAGGGTCTTAACCTCTCTGTAGAGATGCTGTCGGCGTATTCTACATCTTCAGGCAACAAGGCTCTTTAGAAGTTTATAGCTTCATATACAGATAGGTTCATACTCACAGAGATACAATCATTTGCAGAACCTGTGTACTCGAATATCATATGACCACGGAAAATTTAATCCATATATAAAATCATTTCTTTTTTTTCTCTAAAATTTACACAAATGTATTTATTAGAACTTATTTGAATTTATTGATTCTTGCTTCATTAAATTATTCATAGTGTCCGGTTATAACGACGTGCTATATCTATCTATCTATCTATCTATCTATTATATATATATATATATATATATATATATATATATATATATATATATATACGCCTATGTGCGTATGAGTGTGTGTACGTGGGTGCTTGTGAGAGTTTACGTGTGCATTTGAGCATCTGATGTAAAATACCATAATATATAATTCCCTCCTTTGGCAATATAATATAGATAATATAATTTCATTCATCGCATCAATTAATATATATATATATATATATATATATATATATATATATATACGTCCATGTATATCTGTTAGCAAGTTTGTTTGTAAGTGCGTGTCAGCATGTGTCTGTGCATTAGAGTATGCGTCTATATGTTACTCATATAAATTGTAGGCACACTGATAATATGAGTATATTGAGGCTAATACACACACCTACAAAAACACACACTCTGTCTATCTCTATATCTCTCTCACGCACACGCACACACACAAAAACACACACACATGCATACACACACACACACACACACATATATAATATATATATATATATATATATATGGGTGGGTGTGTTCTCAGTCTGACTTGGCTTATGTAAGTGTGTCCTTCCTTTTTACATTAACACTTTAAGTAGTCATAATATAATTCCATTCATTGCATCACAGTAATACATAAACACATCCCACACTCACACACACTCTGTCTCTGTCTGTCTGTGTGTCTGTCTCTCTCTCGCTCTCTCTCTCTCTATGGGATTTTCAGATCAAGTGTATTATATATATCTGTATTTCTTGCTATACTATTGTGTGATGCATCTTGAGAAGGAATGTGTGAGAGATGGAGGGTACAGTGTTGGGAAGGCATTAGGAATATGGGGAAGGGGATTAGCGTTTTAATTTGCTAGTTAATTTAAGATTTGTAAATTCATTTCTTTTATTATGTTTAATTAATTGTAATTTAAAAAAATATCATTATTAGTCTGATAGTTTTTAACACCAGCATAAGACCTGAGTGACAGCTAGTTTCCTCGGATCTCCAGGACTCTTTTCATTTTTTTCTGATCTTAACAATGCTGTCGTCTGGATGGGCTCAATTTTCCTCTGATTTCCAATTACTCTAGTCTGTTTTCTAAACTTTGGGGACCGTTCTAAGTACATCAATTAGAAATCACATCCCTTTCACGTCCATAGTACACAGTTTTTTTTCAATTCTCTGTCAAGGTCCAGGTATTTCGTTTTCTTTCATCTTCACTCTGTAATCTGCTGGGACTGCCTGTTGGCAAGTTCTCCTTTTCTTATTAATTAATATTAAGTCTGGTCTTCTGGCTTGGAGAAGTTGATATTTCTGTATCTCAATTCTCTAAGTCAATTATTATTTTTATTATCGAGTTTTTTACACCTGCCGTAGACGGTGGTTCACTGAAGACTAAGTGACAACAAGTCTCGTCCAATCTCCAGGACTCCTCTGAGTATTTTAGCCGATTTTAACAATATTGTAGTTTGGATGGTCTCTATTCTTCCTCTGATTTCCAATAGACCCAACTTCTTTTCTAATCCTTTGAGGACCGTTCCAAGGGCACTAATTACAATTGGTGCGACCCTTACCTTCATGTTCCACAGCTTTCTAAGTTCTCTGGCAAGGTCCAAGTATTAGTCTATTTTCCCTTTCTTTCACATTCACTTGGTGATCGGCCGGGATGGCAATATCCACGAGATGACAGGTTCTATTCTTCTTGTTAATCAATACTAGGTCTAGTCTCCTCGTCGTGATTAGGTGATCCGTCTGTATCTCGAAGTCCCAGAGAATTTTATGCGTCTCACTCTTCAGAATAGATTCAGGCTTATGCCTATACCTTTAGTTGTATGGTGAAAATTTAATTTCTTCCACAACTCCAAGTTGATCACCTTTCCCACCCAGTCCTGCCTAGTCTTGTACTCTATTATTATTATTATTATTATTATTATTATTATTATTATTATTATTATTATTATTGTTATATTCATTTTCCGTTTATCGGTTTGTGTGAGTTTTTTTTTAATAAGATTTTTTTATTTATCTATTATTTTTTTAACTATCTTATGTTTGTTTTGAATTATTTGTTTATTTTATTCTATTTTGTTACTTTTATATTATTTATTTCTATTTCTATCACTTTATTGTTTTATTTTATTTGTTAATTTACTTTGCATGTGTATTTGTTTGTGTGTAAATAGGAAAAAAATTGACAAACCAGATGAGGGGGGATTAAATATCCCCGATGTTACGCCCACCCCACCCCTACACATCCTAAAAATCGTTTTTTTCTCCTCTGATTATTGTGTGCAACTCGGGGATGAATGATTCCAATTTCGATTCCTACCAATGTCCGGGCAATTTCGTTTAAGGTATTAGCAAGAAAATAACACACACACATACACACACAGAGAGAGAGAGAGAGAGAGAGAGAGAGAGAGAGAGAGAGAGAGAGAGAGAGGAGAGAGAGAGGGAGAGAGAGAGAGAGAGAGACACACACACACACACACACACACACACACAAGACCAGGCACCTAGATTGTATAAATCAACACAAAAATTATTACGGCTCATGTCACTGTAAATTATTCATAGAATTTATGATTCAATGCAATTGCAAATCTTAATAATGTGCAAATATTACACACACACACACACACACACATATACACATATATATATATATATATATATATATGTGTGTGTGTGTGTGTGTGTGTGCGTGTGTGCATATACTTTCAAAGAAAGAAAACTTAACAAACCCTCATGCTTTATATATATATATATATATATATATATATATATATATATATATATATATATATATATATATATATATATATATATATATATATATATATATATATATATTTCATGTCATAAATGTATTCCATAATACTATATAATATCTTATCAGTGATCTACTACTAGGATTTTATAATTATTAGTTTCAACTGAATACATCACATACTAGAGTCTTTTCTGAATGAACTTGTTGTTGCCCCTAATTCTATAAATGCGAAATATCATTAAACTATAGACCGTTTGGTAATCAAGGGGACTTTATGTAGGCTTCCCTATGAATAGTAACACCTTTTCATAAAACTCGTACATTTTCGCAGCTTTTAATATTCTATATGAAAATGTATTTACTACTTGAACAAGAGTTCCCCAAAAGGATACATCTATTTTTCCATCATAATGAAGTAGGTAATGTACAGCATTGTACCTTCTTCTTGAGTGATAGGAACTAGCTTTTTAGGCAGAACATTGTCAAACCATCTCCAGGTTAGCTCCGACTATTTTTTCTCATACAATTCCTCCCTGTGTTATTACTTCCCCGAACTAACTACATACTTATATTTGCCGAATCGTCCAGATTATTTAGTAGAACTAGTAAATATATTATCACTAGCAAATATATGCACCCTTCGTGTATAAGTATTTAATTTTTAATGTAATTGAATATCGTATTAAATTAGAAAGGCTAATAAACGTAATATTAATGCATATAAAAAGAGTTGAAACAGAGTGGGGTATATATGAAAAATAGAACAACTGAAACTTACTCTTCCATTATACACATCTGCCATTGCTAATTTTTACTAATTTAATTTCGTTAAAATAGGAAGTAAAGAATAAAATTACAGTGATTTATTTATGTTGTCGGAGTTTCTTAAAGATGTATCCTAGGGATTTTTACTTATATTCTGATATATCCGGGTTAAGGGATATAATTCTGAAGTTGGTATTTGGTATATTATCGCAGTAGTAGCTGGTGTGTCGAATAGCAATACGTCTTCCGAGCAGGTGTGGTGTAGTGTAGGTCTAGGTATAGTTGCCTGTACCAATACAGTGTCGACTATTTATACATGACACTATCCAATCAGATTATAGTGACGGGATACTAAGGTATTTACATATTCATTATATCATATTCATTAAGATAAAACCAAACAGTTAGAAATCAATAATAATAAGCACATATTAATTAAAGTCAAATGTTTCCTATCAACATGCAAGTTAGCCTTCCCATTCACACTGTGAACCTCTATTTTGTTGTATATATAAATAAAATTACATGTTAGTATGTAGATATGTTCAACATATCTAATTCCGGTTTCAACTGGAGGGTCTGGACCTTACAAGCTAACACCGTTGATCCTAGGGGCCCACCCCCAGGAAAAATCTGTCCTCTTGATTTAAAGGGACAGAGCTGGGTTTATTGCTCAGTGCCTGGAGCACCCCCTTGAGGGGAAAGGCTGAAGGGATCAACGCCTTTTTTGCACCCGCCACCCATAAACTTCGGTTCGTGGGTGTACCCAGATTAATAGGGCCTTATGCCTTACCCGTACACGTGGGGTACGTGGTAAATATATGATATATAGATATGTCAGCAGTATTAATAATGTAAAACTATTTTATTTATAAGGTTTAAATAAAAATAAAATCATGGAGAATATGATGTAAATAACTAAGGGAAGTGGAACATGAGGCGCATAGTTTCGATTACAGACAGAAAAACACATACTCTCCATTATAATAAGGTATATTCTAAATAGCCTGTGCTTAGGTAGCTCTATGCGTAACAAGTATTGATATATTATGTGTTCTGACACATTTATTTCTTGACTTTGATTAAATATTCATGGGATTTGTGCCACACTTGCATTTAAATATTATTATAAATATATTATTATAAATATATTATTATAAATATATTGTTATAAATATATTATTATAATTATTATTATTATTATAAATGTTATATATAAATATATTATTATAAATAATAAATGTTATATATATATACTATTATAAAATATAATGTTATAAATATATTATTATAAATATTATTATAATATATTATTATAAATATATTATTATAAATGCATTTAAATATTCATGTGATTTGTGCCACACTTGAATTTTTACTGGTTTTTACCTAGCAAGAACGTTTCACTTATTTTCTTGCATTTATAAACCTCAGGTAGCTATATCTTTCTCAACGAGTGATATCCCCAAACACAAAATACTGAATATACTGAAAATGAAAACCTCACCAAAATTTATTTTTCTGAACAGATGACAACATAATATTTCTGAAATTCATTTAAATCTGGCACACAACACATCAAAATTAAGTATTGTTACAATTTATGAGAAGTCATGAGTTGTGAAGCGTACGTGTAAGTAAGAATTTAAATTGAGGTCAGTTAATAAGGAAGTCCGTGGATAATTACCGGTGTCTGTTAATAACATTTTGATCCCTTGAAAACGCGCCGTGACAGACACGTGATCGAGTTTTAGTCAGAGATTAGATTCGACCCAACTGTCAGAGAGTTTAAACGTACTAGTCTTCTCTCCGAGTTCCAAATTTCAATCCTCAATAAAACTTGATCAAGAAAAACAAAGTCTTGTTGGTAATTAAATATAAAAACAATGACTAGCCCAAATAACCCCACTAGAAGAATCAGCACTTAGATAGAAGTCAACTCAACTAGACAACAAGATGTCGGCCAGACGAGAAAGAAGAAGAAGAAGAAGAAGAAGAAGAAGAAGAAGAAGAAGTGGAATAGGAGGAGGAGGAGGAGGAGGAAAAGAAGAAGAAACAGCAGAAGAAGAAGGGATACGCTAAACGAAAAAGAAGAATGGTTGAGGGGACAAGAAGAAAACAGTCAGCATAGAGAAACCAGAGTAATTAAGTAATCAAGTAAGTCTCTCTCTCTCTCTCTCTCTCTCTCTCTCTCTCTCTCTCTCTCTCTCTCTCTCTGTTTCTTATATACCCGAGTATCGCAGAAGGGTATATACGACTATACAACAGTTTCCGGGACCGGTTTTACCTACGTATACAAATGTACATCTATGGCGATGTTCGTCTGTAAAGATTATCGTTGTAAGAAATGGACTCGGTGACCCGAGTTCAAATTATGGACGAGGCTGTTTGCATTTCACATAACCCATAGAAAAGTTACCGATCCAATTATCCTCTCTCTTTAACTATGGGCAAATAGGACGGCCGATTTGGCTCTTCAACCTTGGTATGACAATCTGTCTAGGAGGCGGAAGATGCTTAATTCTAAATTCAAACCTCCGCCAAAAATGGCCTTGTGTCACATCTTCCCTGGGATAGGGCTGAATAAATACATACTTATACAAATCTTATCTTATTATTCTGATTGAGTGATTAATTGATTTTAATGGTCCTTCAATTCGTCTGGAATTATTTTATGCCTAGACGCGTACACTATACCTTTATATTTACATTTGAGTGTAGTGCCTTTAGATGTTTTTCCCATGTTATATAACAAGTAGTCCTATCAAATATAAATAATTTGTAAACACATTAACACACCAAAGCAGTTACTTCCGCCCCAGGTCAGAGTGAAGCAGGAAGTAATGGCAATGGTAAGGTTCGCCACACTCTCTAGAACTGGTGCTTCAACACAAATTTAGTTTCATACTCAAGGCAGTCGTTTTTGGAGGTTGGGGGTCTTATAATTTTATAGGGAATACTTGGAGTATTCTAACCCCCGACCAGAGTGACTTCAGAGACATAACTGTTACGATACAGTAACTGTTAGTCTTGTCCATGTCACTGTATATATTATTTTGGCTTATCACGTATGTATGAGATATAGATACAATTTAATGTGCTGTATTTATTTAACTCCTATAGATTATTTTAATATAATTTAATCTTATGCATCTCATTTTATAAGCACACACACACACACACACACGCACACACACACACACACACATATATATATAATATATATATATATATATATATATATATATATATATATATATATATATATATATATATATATATATATAGTATATATGCTTGTGTGTGTATCCGTGATGTATATATGTATGTACAATCAATTTTATAATATACCCAGAAGAATTGTGAAAGATAATGAATTTGAAATTAGATATTTACAAAAACTGTTTCATATTCTCACTCCGTCAGGAATATTGATGTTTAATTCTTTAGAATATTTATCATAACTTAGAAACGATGATGTTGGACGTAGGAGTATATTTTATTTTCATGATATTTCTCGTTTCAAAGTTGCGGCAATCTCATATTTCCAATACCATTTCTGTCAATCCTACCAACTTTGTTGATTGGCTAATGGAGGTCTGGCCTATGCAAATTCCTAATTATTACTGCGTAATGCTCAGTGATTGGGGAAGAACTTTTGACCCGTTATTTAATTGATGTTTTCTTCCAGTGGAACACTACGCAATAAGTCGGATACTAACTACTCATACATATGTCATTTAATAATCCAAACACCATGCAAAGGAAATGACATGTGTTTCCCATTTAAAAATCGAGCGGTTTAGATCAGTCGACAGAGTGTCCGCCCACGAGTCACTGGTTTCGGGGTTCGATACCAGTCCCCACCAAGATGATGCAGGAGGAGCACTGGGCAATCTGGTCTGTGCGGTAAAGCATCTGGGAGCTGGTGGTAAGTGTATCAAGTAAAAAACATTCTCCCTGGTTTACCGCTACTGGAGAGGGAATAGACCCCTTAGTTGTACGGCACTTCACAGACTTTTTTAATCACTCTAATATCTTGAGTAGTAAGGTTCTCTTTTGTGCTATTTTTTTTATATGCATCATTTTTCGTCTGATTTCATTTATTATATGTGAGCTTGCGTGATTTATGTCTGTTTATAAGTTTTAGTGTGTACGTTTTACTTCTTTTACTTTTAGGTAAACTAATATTACGCACATATTCTCGCATACGTACGAATTGGTGGAAACACACACACACACACACACACACACACACCACACACACACACATACACACACCACACACACACACATATATATATATATATATATATATATATATATATATATATATATATTACTCATATACACTCAAAAATTCTTGGAAATCTTATGCATCTCATTTATAAGCACACACAGACACAGACACAGACATATATATATATATATATATATATATATATATATATATATATATATATGTGTGTGTGTGTGTGTGTGTGTGCGTGCGTGTGTGTATTTAATCAATTATTTTTTTGTTATTAATATTGGAGAAATGATTATAAAGAGCTCAATTATTTCTTTAAGAGCTGTATTTATTTATTTATTTATTTAAGTCACCAATACAAAGTTCATTTTACCAATGGTTTCAGATGTTTATCCGTCATCAGAGACCTTGACTTCTTGAAAAAATTGGACAGTTTTTTAACTCTTGCCTCGTGTGAACGTGATCCATTATTCGTTCTTGCTTTTGCTTTCTTCATTCACCGGCGTTCCTGTTTGTCGTCATTGAGACTCGGGTATATATATAATATATATATATATATATATATATATATATATATATATATATATACATACACACATATATATATACTCATATACACTCAAAAACTCTTGGAAAACATCACTACAAAAAATGAGTTGTATACCCACTTACCTCCTATCACAGAAACCATTGAATTTTAACAGAAAAGAAATGCTAACCGTTGCTACAGTGGTAAGGAAAAGTTATTTTCTGCATACACACCAGCAACAACCTACATCAATAAGGTCTGTGCGGATTCTGGAAGATTTCATGGGAGTGATGACAGGTAGCGGCGGGTTGCGAGCGACTCATGGGAAAACGTGCTGTCCGAACAACCCCATGATAAACTGATGATATATAGGGTCTGTATCCGGCTGTGCGAATAAATTATTATTTGTCCAGGAGAGGAATATTTATCGAACATATATCATATATAATTCATAGATCGTCCAAATTAAATAATGTGTTCCTTATTTAAAAATCCAAATCAACATCATGAAATGTAATAAGTTGTACGATTTTCTGCTGTTTTTGATAATTATTTGTCCACTAAATTATCATTTTCTCGAAATAGAAGTAAGTTTTAATGACTTACTGTTTAAATGTTTGTTATGTATTAAACATCTTTTTAAATCCATGTATCGCTTATTAGAAGATCGTATGTGTTACAATTTTTCCATAAGAACTTAGAAAGACAAATTAGCTTGGTCGGGACGGCGTCCGCATGGAAACAGCAAGGTTACTGGTTCTAAAATGGTCCTCAACAACTCAGCGTATGAGTAGCACAGCGATCTGTGTGGTAAAGTGAGAAGCTGGTGTTAGGAGTGGAACTCCACCTCAGATGCTAAAATACAATCTCCTTGGTCTAGCGCTAGGAAAAAGGGGATAGACACCCTCGCTATCTGGTTAATACCGACTTTAGGCCACCCGACAACTTTTATTTATATACTTGTGATAAAAGTAAATAAAATCGTCGGGGTGGCCTAAAGTCTGTATCAGCCAGACAGCGAGGATGCCTATCCCCTTTTCGCTAGCGTTAAACCAAGGAGCTTGCTTTTAGCGTTCGAGCTGGAGCTCCACCCCCACCATCAGCTTCTCACTTTATCGCACAGACCGCTGTATATATATATATATATATATATATAAGTGTATTTTGGCAGCATTTTTTCTTCTATACAAGATCTGTTGAACTGTACCGACAATTCTTGTCGTACAAGTTTTGGTTGATCCTTTCTAATGGTATTCCTACCATTCCTACAACCTCCCACTATCAATTGTTATTATCACCCACTTCTAATTTCTTGCTACTACTCGTTCTCCTTAAAAACGAGACATGAAACCATACCATCGTTTCCTACCTGATGATGGCAAACTGTATTGCCGAAAGCGTTCGTATCGAAAACTTTGGTGGACTGTTACACCAGTTCCACCCCGACACCAAAAAGAAGGCCCGAAAATTAGAAAGGATCTACCAAAAACTTGTCCGACAAGAATTGGCTGTACAGTTCAATAAAACTTATATATATATATATATATATTATAATAATATATATATATATATATATATATATATATATATATACTTATGATAACCATCTGAATTTTGTCTCTTGAAAATAATTATTTGAAAACACAAAATAAATCGATAAACAAATTGAGAATCACAGGAGGGTGAATATCCCCTCGGATATATCTCAAACATATCATCGAATGAAGTATTTGTAAAACAGACTGTTGATATTAAAAGTATACAAAAACACCCCGTAGGATCAATGTTAAAACTCCGAATGAATTTTGAAAACTAAAAAGAAATCAGTAATAGAATGTTTTCTTCAAAATCTTTGCCCACCATTGCGTTGAATAATAGTACTACTGTTCTTATACAAGGGTGGATTTCGAATTAAATAACCCACGAAGGATATTTAACAAATAAACCAATTCCGTTTCATAGTATCCTTTATTCCTTATAGTTATTTACTAAGCTTAGCTTAGATGCGGTACACGGCCAGAAGTATGGGGCAACCAATGAGAATCGAACTCACTACCAATGGTTTGAGAATCCCTGCTGCTAACCATTACACTACGTGAGGTGCCCTCCTTTATTCTTTATAATTAAGAACGCCGATACATAGTATATTTCATGATATCTATCTATCCATCCATCTATCTATATATTTGTTTCTTTTTGTTTCTCTATCTCTATGTCTGTCTCTCTCTGTCTCTCTCTATGTCTCTCTCTCTCAGCCTCTCTCTTCTCCCCCTAACTCTCTCTCTCTCTCTCTCTCTCTCTCTATATATATATATATATATATATATATATATATATATATAGTGCTCGATTTTGGCTAGAAACCAAAAGGTTCCAAGTTCGATACCGGTCCTCGCCAACTCAGCGTTTGAGTAGCACAGGGATCCATGCGGTAAAGTAAGGAGATGATGGTAGGTGTGACACTCCACCTCAGACGCCAAACAATCTCCTTGGTCCAGCGCTATTGAAAATGGCATATACTCCCTCGCTGACTGGCTGATACCGACATTAGGCCGCCCCGACGACTTTACTTTATATATATATATATATATATATATATATATTATATATTTATTTCAAATAAATTTCATTTAACGCATAAATGACATCTCCCCCCCTACCTCTTACATATCAAACGCATACAGCAACTCAAAAAGTTTAAAGAATATTCTCTTGCTACCTGAAACATACATCGTTTCTCAATGGTAACCATGCTCTCTCACACACACACACATACACATACACACACACACACACAAACACACACACACAACCGTGATGTTTGTTTCGCTGTCGTTTATCGCAAAATATTTATACACACACGCGCAACCACACTCCTAAAAAATGCACAATGCTTTCTTTTTGATACACACACTTACACAGTCCCATACACCGTAAAAGAGAATATTTGACGTCATATTTCAAACCGTCTCCTTTTTTCAAACTTCAAATTTTAAACAGACTGAATAACAAGGACTACCACTCACTTTTCTCGTTATTCTGTGATAAAAATTTCTTATTACCTTCCATATACCAACAAATGCCCTGAAGATGATCTAATTAATAGATCGAAACACTGCAGCGTCGGCCAATAAACTCACCATTTAACTCATTTAAACCTGTGTTTTTTCATTCTTTCTTAATATACTACATACCGTGACATTAAATAACCCACGAAGTTAGATATTTAACAAATAAACCAAATCAAACAAAACTCAATGGTTATTGCAAGGTATTAGCATGCAGTGAAAAGCAAATATTCTCGTCCTAGATTTGAACACGTGTCCCTGAGTCCATTTCATACGACTATAATCGTTACGCTATGTGCTTTTCAAGATTAATAATGGTGTAGAGAAGACTCACCTCAATTTGATCCATGGATGAATCTTGTCTGTGAGGCAGCCAGACTATTGAATCTTGATTTAATTTACAACTCTGATTTTCTTTAATCAAATCATGTTATTGAAGTACCGTTTATCACTGTGACATTGCAAACAGATGATAACTTCAATCATTTGCATATTTTTAAATGTATATTATAACCAATTTATGGAATACAAAATGACGTCATCAGCCAGGATACAACGCTTTAATAATTCTAGCGAATATTTTTCAAGTTAATAATTTTGATTTTTCGGGCAGGTGTTCCCTGTGTATCCTGAGGAAGGTCGGAGGATACAATGGCCAAAACGTTGTGCTTATAATTACTACAATACAGATGAAGACAACAGTCCGAAAAATCAAAATTATTCTAATCAAGACTCGTCTAAAAAATACAGACTTTTCAAATTGGTGCTAAAGTCTGGTCTTGTTGTCATATTGCTTAGCATCTCTTAAATTACCGGTCAAATTTTTTCCCCCCAATCACTGAGCATTACGCACAAATAATTAGGAATTTGCATAGGCCAGACCTCCATTAGTCAATCAACAAAGTTGGTAGGATTGACAGAAATGGTATTGGAAATATGAGATTGCCTCAACTTTGATATGAGAAATATCATGAAAATAAAATACACTCTTTTAAAACTTACAGTCGGTATGGAATTTTTCTTGGAACCCCAACGGTCAGGGGTCGATTCCGATCCTCACCACCTCAGTGAACGAGTAGCACAGCTTTGAACTGTGCAATAAAGTGAGGAGCTGATGGTAGGTCTAGCGTTTCACCTCAGACGCAAAAACAATCTCCCTAGTCTAGCGCTAATGACAAGGTGGTATACTCCCTCGCCGTCCGGGTGATGCTGATAATAGGCCACTAAACCGAATTCAAATATAGAAGAATGTCATCAATTCTACGCGCGCAGTCAATCAAATTTATAATGACAACATCTAAGCGCTTATCAGGTTTAATAATGAATGACAAAGAAAGAAAGAAGGAAGGAATTTGCTTAATGAAATATTGAATTGAAGAAGAAACAGAAAGAAAGAAAAGAAAGAAAGAAGGAAGGAAAACATGTGTTTAATGAAAAATTAGATTGAAAAAGCAGAAAGAAAGAAGAATTCATTTAATTAATTAGTGAAATGAAGAAGAAAGTACAGAAAGAAAGAAAGAAAGAATTAGTTTCATGAGATATTGGATTGAAGAAGAAATGAAATAAATAAAAAAACAAACAACAAACAATAGAAAGAAGGAAATAATTATTTCAATGAAGTATTGTATTGAAGAAGAAGGGAACGAAAGAAAGAAACAATGAACGAACAAATGAAAGAAAAAAAGGAAAGAATCAGTTTAATGAAATATTGGATTGAAGAAGGGAAAGAAAGAATTCATTTAATGAAATACTGAACTGAAGAAGTAGAAAGAAAGAAAGAATTAGTTAAATGAACTATTGGATTGAAAAAGAAAAGACAGAAAGAAAAAAACACTGTTACGATTCGACTCATCATTTTAGGCATGTAGTTGAATGCAGTTTTACAGTGGAAATCATTTGTGCCAAAAAAAGTTTGATCCTTTCTTGAAGTAGAAATATGTATTATCAGTTTTAATCCTTGTCAGTTGATCTGTCCTCGAATTAGATGTATGAGATATAATTCTTGTCTGTTAATCAGTTCTCAAAGTAGAAAGATTTATGAGATATAATCCTTGTCTATTGATCATGTTAGTCTTACCTTGAAGCAATCTATTAAGCAAGTAATTTCAGGATAATTTATCAGCGCCGTTAAATAGTAAATTAAATACATTTGGCGTTTTCTGATTGGTCAATTCAGTCACGTCCACTTAGAACAGTCTATGAGTATAAGTAGTGATTTTTCGCGCAACTTATACCAAAATAATCCAACAAATGCGAAGTGATGTCAAAATTTGCACCGTGGAAGCTATCTATATTAATTTATTCCAGATAATATTATAGATTATTTTGAAGTTTTTAATTAACTATTCTATCTAATATTCTGATGAAATTCCTTATATTAGATTCAGGTTAAAGAATGTTCTCTTAAGTAAGTAAACAATCAGAAGAATTAAACATAAAGTTTCTTTTTTATATCTTTAATAAAATTATATCCTGGCAACAGGGCGTAGAATACGCTGACAATATCGTATGTAGAGTGGTATCTCAACCATCCAAAAACGGGTTCTTGGGTATGAAGGGAAAATAAATATGTGCATCAGATATCTGTTAAAGCGGAGGTTCTTGAAAGCTGAAGCCGTATTAGTATTACACTACGGAACATTAGAGAAAGAAAGCTTGATGGGAACAACGCAATGCTGCGCGTTGTCTTAAACAAATATTGGACCAACACTCCACAAGAACGCTGCTCTACGTTTCCGTACCTCCTATCACAAAAAAACAACCAAGATGAACAATACACGCTGGACCCTGTCGGAGAAGCAAGGACGAATACATAATTGACATTCTCTTATGGACACTTATATATGGACGCACTGAGTGGGTAGATCGGCAAATACTTATATAGATAAGCAAAATACTACGCAAATACTGGATGTCGTGGTGTTGAATTGACTGGAGCGTTGAGATAAGGAGAGAGGAGGGGAGATGAGAGAGAGGGAGAGAGAGAGAAGGAAGAGCGAGAGAGAGAGAGAGAGATGTAAGTCCGTGAAGTCAGCGTGAGATCCTGGACAAGACCGTTTACATTTTACACACCGCTAATACCCTTAGGACATGTATGAATACTGCCAATTATGGGTAAATAGTAGGGCAGACAAAGCTATTTAACCTTGGTTAGGCAACAGGCCAAGCACAACGAAATCTCTATATTCAAATCTGTTAAACTCTGCTTGAATAGTGACTTTGCTTCACATCTTGTTTTTAATGTAAGGGGTTGGTTAGTAGAGAGAGAGGAGGGGAGATGAGAGAGAAAGAAGAGAGAGAAAGAGAGAGAAGAGAGAGAGAGAGAGAGAGAGAGAGAGAGAGAGAGAGAGAGATGTAAGTCCGTGAAGTAAGCGTGAGATCCTGGACAAGACCGTTTACATTTCACATACCGCTAATACCATTAGGAAATATATGAATACTGTCAGCTATGGGTAAATAGTAGGGCAGACAAAGCTCTTTAACCTTGGTTAGGCAACAGGCCAAGCACAACGAAATCTCTATATTCAAATCTGTTAAACTCTGCTTGAATAGTGACTTTGTTTCACATCTTGTTTTTATGTTAGGGGTTGGTTAGTAGAGAGAGAGGAGGGGAGGTGAGAGAGAGAGTGGGAGAGAGAGAAGGAAGAGCGAGAGAGAGAGAGAGATATGTAAGTCCGTGAAGTCAGCGTGAGATCCTGGACAAGACTGTTTACATTTCACATACCGCTAATACCGTTAGGAAATGTATGAATACTGCCAGCTATGGGTAAATAGTAGGGCAGACAAAGCTCTTTAACCTTGGTTAAGGCAATAGGCCAAGAATAACGAAAACTCTGAATTCAATCTGTTAAACTCTGCTTGAATAGTGACTTTGTTTCACATCTTGTTTTTATGTAAGGGGTTGGTTAGTAGAGAGAGAGGAGGGAAGATGAGAGAGAGGGTGAGAGAGAGAAGGAAGAACGAGAGAGAGAGAGAGAGAGAGAGAGAGATAAATCCATGAAGTCAGCGTGAGATTCTGGACAAGTCCATTTACATTTCACATACCGCTAATACCCTTAGGACATGTATGAATACTGTCAGCTATGGGTAAATAGTAGGGCAGACAAAGCTCTTTAACCTTGGTTAGGCAACAGGCCAAGAATAACGAAAACTCTGAATTCAAATCTGTTAAACTCTGCTTGAATACTGACTTTGTTTCACATGTTGTTTTTATGCAAAGGGTTGGTTAGTACAAATTTCGAATACTTAGATTTCGAAGCAAGTAGATGCTCAAAACCTCAGCAAAGTACTGTTCATACACAGCAGTTAAGAGGTTTCTCTGAACGTAACTATTAAATTATCGCAATGAAAAGATTGAGGCGGTAAAATGGAGACTAAGACATACACGAAACAGTCATAATCAAACTGAACAAAGATTTAGCGGGAAACTGAATGAAACATTGATAGAATATTTCTTGATCTCATTGTATTAAAAAAAATTAGATGCGTTTTTTTTATTTTTTTTATTTAATTTAATAAAAGAAAGCTTTTTGATGGTGACATTGATGTTATGTTCTTGTGTCTCTTTAGTGGCAAGTTGAACAAGAAATGCTAAAGTTGATCGTAGTCTTAATGTGTACGCACTCGCTAGTTACGTACTGACCTTAGAACAGGTTACCAAGTACAGAGAAAACAAAATGGAATTACGGAAAGATTGAGAGACAGAGAAATTGCGCAGAAGAGAAGAGTGTAACTATGATTCGGAGAGTGTCTGTTCAAATCAAATTAAGAAAATAAATCTAACGGCTCAGAGAAGACATCCAAGTAGCTAATGTGCGATTGCTCCATATTCCTGGATTGTTTTAGTTTTTATTCAACGTCAACGTTAGCATTAAACACATCGTTTTAGAACGATACTTCTTGAATATTACTTTAATGTAATGGTTTTTTTCGTTCAGGGACGTTAAAAGGACACCATTCAATCTGTTATATACTTTCAATCTTTTTCTACTAGATTACTTGGTTTGGTTGGTTGGGATTTACGGCACGTCAACTCCTTGGGTTATTTTATGCTGAATACTTCTATTGGTAAATAAAAAAAAATGTTTAACAAAGTTTTGAAATAATTTCATTCTTAATGGATAATACAATTTGTTTATAAACTCATGTTTTCTATTTCACCCATAGATGGGACCCTAACAGGTACTACCACTCCGGGTCAGAGTGGACCAGGGAGCAATGGTGATGAAGGGGTGCTCCACATTCCCCAAACCTCAAAAACTGGAACCTCACCATCAGATAGAGTTTAAAGTCATTCCCAGGACATGTAGACCCGCAGCCACAGCCTTCTAGCACCCATATGATAAAAAGGGTTGGAAACTACTAGATTACGTATATTATTTAGTCTGGTACAAGTTCACGTTTTAGAGTATGCTCCAATTTTATAATTAAGTATACCGACGTATAGTATATTTTGTGATATCTATCTATCCATCCATCTATCTATATATTTCTGTCTTTCTGTTTCTCTGTTTCTGTCTCTGTTTCTGTATGTCTGTCTGTCTGTGTCTGTGTCTGTGTCTCTGTCCCTCTCTCTCTCTCTCTCTCTCTCTCTCTCTCTCTATATATATATATATATTATATATATATATATATATACACTATATTATCATTATATATATATATATATATATATATATTATATATATATATATATATAATGATAATATAGTGTAGAGTTATATTCATAATAAACATTACTCAACATCATGGACATCGCATTAACCGTCTACTAACTTACATCGCTTTGGGTACAGTGAAAACCCGCAACATACCAGCAACGTATACGATTCAGCGTGAGTTTGAAGATGCCAGTATATAACATATACGAATTAGTGCCGAACAAAGAAGGGCTATGCAACACGAACAGCACATGTTCCTTTGGCACTCTCTCGCAAGCTATCCCTATCAGCCATTGTAATAAGGCGGTACCCAGTATTCGCACTGAGTTGATGAGTGCGACCGACAACAATTGTATCGATTATGAGAAATCTTTTGGTAGGCATGAGAAACGGTCACACACTAGTTGGGATTTAAAAAAAAAGGTCAGTCCTTTACTGAGCAAATGACTGATAAATGTGTGGACGTAAACCCCATCCTCTCTCACACACACACACACTCGTTGGGGTGGGCTACGATTTGTTAAACAATGATTTTTCTGTCATCGAATTGAGATTACCATGATTTTTTAGACCGGTCCAGAGGGAATTAGCTACATTTGATAATGATGTGAGAGGTATTTTTATATGACTAAGGGTCTGATATTTTCTTTCTGCATCAACTTTGTTCGAGACGCAGCAACAATTAATGATATTATACGAGAGAGAGAGAGAGAGAGAGAGAGAGAGAGAGAGAGAGAGAGAGAGAGAGAGAGAGAGAGAGTCAAAAATTATCCGCACTCTTGTTTTTTCAATGTATTTACACAAAAGCAGGGGATAAACAAGTACGTCATTTTTCTATAAAGTCTCCTTCCACAAGGATGCGTATTCCTTCCTAAAAGAAGGTTTTCTATTGGTCTTGCAACCATTTTTGCACCGTCTTCATTCGTGCATCACGATTGTCCAGCTACTTTTAAATTTCTCTATCCATTCATTCACACTTCTACGCATTAAATCGCTGTCACCGTATTGTGCTAAACGATGAATTTTAGCCCTAAACAGACCTTCCGATCGGAGATACCGTGTTGCTTCTTAGTGCATACTACTAGTAGAGTGATCATGGCAAAGACAGCAAGCAAAATGACACGATCAAATTTAAATCTCGATCACTTGACCACAAAAGTGCTAACTATAACAACGCATGCACAGAACGCAATGTAACAATAATAAAGACATGATATGGGCCGGTTTAGCTCAGTCGGTAGAGCGTCCGCCTGGGAACACCAAGGCTCCTGGTTCGATACCGGCCCGCGCCAACTCAGCGTATGAGTAGCACAGGGATCTGTGCGGTAAGGTGTGGAGCTGATGGTAGATGTGGCGCTCACCTCAGATGCTAAAAACAATCTCCTGGGTCTAATTCTAGTAAAAAATGGGATAGACTCCATCGCTGTCTGGTTGATACGTTAGGCCTCTCCGACGACTTTACTTTACTATGGCAATAGTGCGGATAATTTTTGACTCTCCCTGCATTGATAAATCAAAAATGTAATGACACTTAAAACAATATGTAGGAGCTATCAGACTTTCAGACCATCCTGTTCATTAAACACCCGAATTTCCGTTGGCAAAACCGCAGCTACTTCAGCCACCCAGCGATAAAGCGTAAACTAGTACATACTCCAATAGATCATTTATCACGAAGATATACATATATATATATATATATATATATTTGATAATTCTGAACATCATTCATCTGGACAGAATATATTTCATTCTTTTGAGAATTTTACACAAAGCACCTTCACATTGTAAATTTATTTTTCAAGGCGTTTTATGTGAAGGAGCGAAAAACAATTATATCTGATTATGAATGTTTATAAAGGAAAATGTAGTAAAAGAATAAAAGGTTTTCAATATATTGAACTTCCAAAAAGAGATATCCAATAGATTATATGCGTCTAGACACTATCCATCAAAAAGTATAATAATAATAATAATAATAATAATAATAATAATAATAATAATAATAATAAAACAAAAACACACTAAAAAAAGCACAGCCTCCCCTTAAAATGGCATAAATAAATAGATTGCATATAATCACATCTTCCCTCACCCTAGGCCTTTCATAAAGACCCGGTTAAAGATCATAAGAAAGTGAAAATAAATAATAATAATAATAATAATAATAATAATAATAATAATAATAATAATAATAATAATAAAACATTTAAAAAATTAAAAAATAAAATAAAAAAAACAAAAGGAGGCCTGAGGTGATCTGTTGTCTTCACACTCCAGCGAAAGCCCATCAGCTAATGCTGGTGTGAAAAACTACTACTACTACTACTACTACTACTACTACTACTACTACTACTACTACAATAATAATAATAATAATAATAATAATAATAATAATAATAATAATTAAAAAAACCCCAAAAAATGAAGAAAAAATAATAATAAAAAAAACAAACAAAACGGATCACCTTATCCCAGCTAGAAAACTAGGCCTAGCATTGAGTAACAACAAAAAAAGAAGATATCTTTTCATTTGGTAGATTTTGCAGTTCCAACAGATTCCAGGGTGGAGATGAAGGAAAAAGAAAAGATGGACAAATACCTGGACCTTGCAAGCTGCGGAATATGAGGGTCCAATTGTAGTTTGTGCGCTATGAACGGTCCCAAAAAGCTTCGGAAAAGACGGAAGGAACTGGGAATCAGGGGAAGAATTGAGACCATACAGAAAATAACATTGCTGAAATCAGCTAGAATACCCAGAAGAGTCCTGGAGGCCTGAGGAGATCTGTTGTCATTCACACTCCAGCGAAAGCCCATCAGCTAACGCTGGTGTGAAAAACTACTACTACTACTACTACTACTACTACTACTACTACTAAAATAATAATAATAATAATAATAATAATAATAATAATAATAATAATAATAATAATAATAATAATAATAAAATTCTCTGGGACTTTGAAATAAAAACGGATCACCTTATCCCAGCAAGAAGGCCAGACCTAGTGTTGATAAACAAAAAAGAAAGAACTTGTCAACTGGTGGATTTTGCAGTTCCAGCAGATCACAGGGTAAAGCTAAAGAAAAATGAAAAAATGGACAAATATCTGGACCTTGCCAGAGAACTGAAAAAGTTATGGAATATGAAAGTGAAAGTTATACCAATTGTAGTTGGCGCACTGGGAACGGTCCCAAAGGGATTGGAAAAGGGTTTGGAAAGTTTGGAAATCAGAGGAAGGATTGAAACCATTCAGAACACTGCACTGCTGCAATCTACCAGAATACTCAGAAGAGTCCTGGAGACCTGAGAAGACTTACTGTCACTCAGACTCCAGTGAAAGACCATCAGCTCACACTGATTTGAAAACTCAAAAGGAGATAATAATAATATCTGGGACATTGATATACAGACAGGTTACCTAATTCCGGCTAGAAGACCACACCTAATGTTAATTAAGAAGAAGAGAACATATCATCTGGTTGAGTTTACCATCCTAGTGGATCACAGAATTAAAATAAAAGAAAACGAAATGCTAGACTAGGCCTATCTAAAGAACTGAAAAAAAAAAACTATGGAACATGAAGATAAATGTCATACCTATTGTGATTGGTGCTATTCAAACGGTCTCAGGGGGTTTGGAAAAGAGTCTGGAAGAATTAGAAATCAGGGTAAGAATCGAGACCATAAAAACAACAACATTGTTGCTGTCACTCTTTCGCCACTAATGCTGATGTGAAAAACTCGCATAATAGAGAGAGAGAGATAAATAAATATATAAATAAAATGTCTTCTCCCTATTATATCTATTTATTTTCTTTTGTCATTATACGCCTTTGCCAATTCCTATTTGCTTATTATAGAGTTGCAGCTTCAAAAGGAGCTCATTTCTTTATATGGCACATTAAATTTTATAGTGTGCGAAACCGGAAGTTAGAGAATTGTTTATAGCACAGGATTATGGGTATAGAAAACGACCTCCTTCGCGACAATGTTATTTGTTCCTGCCATTAATAACGATAAATGTGTACCCATTTTAAAAGCCGAACGAATCATAAACTTGTTTTTCTCTCTTTCAATTTGATGCATCTTATCTAGCTTTGATGTTCAAATATCTAATGCCGCCAGGCTGTATCAAATGTTCCAATGTATTTATGCGATGTATTGTAATTTCCTTTGAATATATAAATTTACTAGAAACTAAAAAAAAAACCTTCGGGCGATTGAAATATTAATTTTTGAATGTTATTGTTTGAGGGAGTAGGAGTTAAAAATTAAATGTCAGAGAATTTGTATCATAAGTAAAATCATCAAATTTATTAAAAGTAAAAAATAAAAACAATTTGAAATGGAAATTTAATTCTGTTCTCCTCAAATAAAATGTTGCGTGCATCTATTAATTATTAACTAAATGATTATTTTGAATATTTTACACATACATTTTACACAAAATCGCAGGCATTTATTTACTTGAACACTTTTTAGGTAACTTCTTGAAATTAAAAAAATACAATTTCTGTGTTTGTAAATAATTTTCTCGTAAAACCCCAAAACGTAAGGTAACTTTAAATATATATTAATAAAACAAACTATATATAAATATATAATACCGGGAACGTATTCATTAAAACTTGTTTTGAAAAACAATAAGAAGCGTCCAAGGTGGCATACTCAAATTTGAATGCATATATTACGAGGTTCTTTATTGTATGACGACTTTGGGTAATGTGACGTAAGCAGAGACGTAGTTTCGGCTTCAGACAAATTGAGATCGAATCTCCATTATATATATAAAAGATGTAAAGCATGATATTCCAGCTGAAATATTATATTCAAATATATCATGGGTTTAATTTACCCTACTTCAAATCACCATTATCATCACCAGGTTGCGTCAACCATCCCCATTGGTCATCGCCCCTGGCAGATTCTCGACACGACACCCAGGATACCATGTATGTTTTTGCAGGTCGACCTACACTGGCGTAACTATATTTAGTTGTCCACAGAAGAACGTCACTTATAAGTCTGTCCTTGCATCACCAATTGTGCCTAGCATGACTTGTTTGTCTTATTCAAATGTTGTGTGTGATCGGAGGCAAGTGGTCGCACACCTGCTTTCTTGTAGAGTGGTGCTCTCATGATTTGTTCAAGTCAGCATATTTATGTAGTTCCCAATTAGCCTTTTCTCTAAGCATTTCGTTAGAGCCCAAGTGTTGCAGCCAACAACTTAAAGTTATATTTATATATTGTGGGTAAGCATTTTTTTTAGTATTATCTGCGTTATTCGAACTATTGTCCCCATCTTCATTATTATTTGTACAACGTTTCGGCGGACATGCCCTCCGGCCTTCTTCAGGTATTTCTTGTCGGACTCGGGAACCTTCTCGGGAACCTTCTTGGACTCGGGAACCTTCTTCTTCTCTTCCAATGTTCATCTCTATCTATTATTCTAACTTCATGCCATAAGGGCAGATGGTTTCCCTTTTCATTCCATATATGGTCACCCATACCCGACTTTTCTATTTCTCCTCGGACCACTGCTTTAAGATGTTCTTCTAGTCTTACTTTCAGTGGGCGGCATGTTTCACCTTTGTATTCTTTGCTACAGCTGCATGGGATGGAATACACACAATTTTTGGTCATCTTGTATTCTGTTGGGGGCTTGCCTCGGACGAGATGTTTACAAAGAGTTGAGTCACTCCTGAATGCTGTCCTGATGTCATAAGGATTATACATTTTTTGAATCTTTTCAGCCAAGCCTTTCACATAAGGCAGACAGACTGTGGTGAGTTTTCGGGTATCATCCTCTGTCCTGCGATCCAGATTTCTCATAGCTGATGTTATGCTCTCAGGGTTATTGTTACGATGGAGGGTCTCTGTTAAGCTGTCCATTTCCTTCTCGTATACCCCATCACTGCTGATGGCTTTTGCTCGATGTTGTAAGCAATGGACGATACCTTTCTTTACATTGTATGGATGGTGGGAATTGAAGTTGAGATACTGTCCAGTGAAGGTTGGCTTACGATCCACGGATGAACTGAATCCTTGCTCTGTGCGAGTTATTAACACATCTAGGGACATCGAAGGAAAATTAGAGTTTAGTGTCATATAAGACACAACTTGAGTTAGTATATTGCATTTGCAGGAGATAAACCCGGCGTATTCTAAACTGCACTGGTGACGACAGAGAGCACGCATACACACAACCAAACACACACGCACACACACACACACACACACACACACATATATATATATATATATATATGTGTGTGTGTGTGTGTGTGTGTGTGTGTGTGTTCATTTTCCATCGTGAACAGAAGAAGAAAAACTCTGAATACAAACCTGTTAAAATTAGGCTTATAATATATTTTGCCAGTGCGGACGAGTTGAGGATATAACGATTGCAATTCAAACCTTATTATGTTAGACATTTCAATATTTACGTCAATGCTGTCTCTTCACTAAATTTCCAAACATTTTTCTAAGAGATTAATTGAATATTCTCCAGTATCTCCAGTAGAAACTTTATATGTATAAAAGAATAAAAAATAATCAGAAATCGTGTCTGGTAAGCAATACATTTTGCAAAACCCAATGTTAAACCTAAAACCCTAAAATTTAACAAAATCATTAGATAGATTACTAATGAAGAATATAGAATGTCAAGTGGCCCCTTATTAATTTGTAAAATTAGAATATAATTATGTAAAATCTGTAATCGAAAACCATGAATACAGATAGATTAAAAAGATAAAAAAGTTTTCATCCATTCGGTCTTAACATGAAATTTAATAACCTGTCCTGGCAATAAATATGTGGTGAGAATAAACATGGAGGTCAGTAACACCTAAAAACACAAACACTGACACATCCTACATGAAACAAACTAATCCCTAACCTAATTGAAAATCGTCAGTCAGTTGACCAATACCGACACACACACACACACACACGCACACACACACTCATACACACACACATGCACACACACACGTGTGTGTATGTGTATGCATATATGTAAATATATGCACATAGATGTATATACACGACTAAAAACCTTCCTCACATATAAAAAGTCGTCGGGGCAGCCTAAAGTCGGTATCAGCCAGTCAGCGAGGGAGTCTATCCCCTTTTCAATAGCGCTAGACCAAGGATATTGTTTTAGCATCTGAGGTGGAGCGCCATACCTACCATCAGCTCCTTACTTTACCGCACAGATCCCTGTGCTACTCATACACTGTGGACTTGCCACTTTATTTTCCGGATTGTCAAACACTTAAACATATATTTGCATTCTTTAAACTTTCTAAAAACACTTTCTTTAACAATAAATTTTCTTCTGACGATGGCCTAAGGTCGAAACTAGTTGAGAAAAATAAATAACATAAAAGAAATATTCCTGTTTGTCTTATCACTTTTGGTTCACCTTATATATATATATATATATATATATATATATATATATATATATAATATATATATATAATCCAAAATTCCAGAGAAGAAATCTTCCTTACGACATAGGAGTTTTTATGAACAACCTGTCACAGTTTGAGAGCTAAATGTGTGCTCTTATTTTTAGAGTCACAGAGCAAATTTATAAGAAAAAGAATAACAAAATACTTATAGATTTTGCTTATAGTCTATTTCGGGGAGCTTAGACAAAGTGTCTAATTTTTCCAGCTCATCAGATGCGACTGATGAATTCTTTATTACTTTTAAGGCATTTGAAAACAGATGTATATATATATATATATATATATATATATATATATATATATATATATATATATATAGATAGATAGATAGATAGATAGATAGATATACACACACACACGTAAATATATATATATATATATATATATATATATATATATATATATATATATATATATATATATATATACAATTACACGAATTGTATGGAAATAAACTAATTGTTTTTATTAGGTTGGCAACCTTGATTAAAACTCTACTAATTAATGTTTCCTTTCAAACTTGTGAAGGCATTCAGTTTATATTTATCTTACCAAATTTTCATTGAGAAGTGGTCTCGTATGCTATTGGTTGGTATGTGTAAATGTGTGTTTAAATTTCACGAAAATAGAACACCAAATTCAAATTTCGAGCCAATGGGAAATATACATAGATTTTGAATGACTGATTCACGGATTCTTAGCATTTTCCTTCTGAATATTGCTCGTATCAATACATACACATTTGATTTTAACATTTTTTTGTGTGTGTCTGTATAATGACAAGAGTTGGAGATAATTATTCTTTTTTAATGTTATATTACAGTTTTTAAAGTCTATATTTTTTATGGTAATTAGAAAAAAAGAAAAATATTTTTCTGGTAATTTTTTCTCACGATACAATATATACATGTATGTTTTAATTTGGGTACAAACATTTTTCGACACTCTTATTTAAAATTCTTATTTTTATGTTATTTTTATTTTTCTAAAAATTTTATAAAAAAAAGTCTATAAGCATGACGGATCGCCACCCACAGCCAACAGTTTGATGTTACCACACTGCAGAGGTGCAGCCGGTGTATTCTTCTGCCTCGGCCAACTTGGCGAATAGATAGAAGACAGACAACCGTTCAGCATAGATAAAGATAAGTGTATGATAATAAGAATTAAAGCAGTATGCAATATCGGACGCATTTAGGCCTACGCTGTACTAAGCTAACATTAGTTAATATTAAAAGCACATTCAGCAAATCAAGCAATAACAATAAAAATAAAACTAATATTGATGTGCCCACTGGAGGACGCTTTAGAATATGATTAAAACTTTATTGAGCGGACATTGAGTAAAACCATGTGGAACTGACGTTATAGTTTCAAGAATTTCAGAGTCTACTCCAAGAAATCGTTGCCAAAGTTTCTCCATCAGATGACTAAATGTCTAATGATAGCTTCAGGCATTCGCTAATATTGGCTTGTGTGGATATTAGCTCTCAGCCTCTGCCAGAAGGTGGTGAGAGGGTATGCGTGTAAAAATGGGTTGAGGCTCAATGCTTCTTGTGTCCGCAGTGTTATTAAATCGAATAGAAGAACAGACAGAAAGAAAGAGCGACTTCCCAGTTAATGTTTATAATTATATAAATAACGTGCCAGATGAAGTTGACATTTGATTCGTTTATTGAATGAAAGGCTTCTAATGTACACGAAGACAATGTTCTCAATAATACATATATATATATATATATATATATATATATATAGAGAGAGAGAGAGAGAGAGAGAGAGATAATATAGATATGGATAGATTGGTAGTTAAATAGACATAGATTAACTGATTTAGATAGGCACAGACACCTTCCTCTATACATATGGAAAGAATGAATCATATAAAAAAGAAACGTATACTCATATGTACATATATTCATGTATATTCATATATATATATATATATATATATATATATATATATATATATATATATATTGTATATATATATATATATATATTGGTGTGTCCATATCTATGCTTTTACAAGAGAGTGTCACTAATAAGTTCGTCCTTACTTATATAGCAGTGTCTAGCGTGTCTTGTTCGTCTTACCAACATGTTTTTTCTAGATAGCACTTAACATACTTGAGATCTTTCCATATAGGTTTTCCTTCAAGTGATTTATTAAAGTCCAAGTTGTAAAGCCACTAAGTAATACTGACATGGTTAAAGATTGGAAAAATAAACACGTTACATTTTCAGAGTTTTTTTCACACGCTCTTATTGAATACTAATAATCTTAAAACAGATATACTATCCATAAACAGGTTGGTTAGTTGATTATATTTTATGGCATGTCACCCCATTGGGTTATTTTATGCCGAAGACTTTGTTTTATTGATTCTTGTTTAGTATTCATTTCTAGATCGATCATTTTAAACATTTTTAAAATCAGTTTTTGAATTATTTAACCCATAGATGGGACACTAATAAGTACTACCACTCCAGGTCTGCGTGAACCTGGGAGTAATAGAAATGAATGGGTACTCCACACTCCTCAGAGCTCCAGAATTGGAACTTCACCACTACAGTTTACCGTCAAACCCAGGACACTTAGACCCTCAGCCACCACCTTTGATCATAAATAGGATAAAAGGGTTAGGGTTCTACCGTAAGAGCAATACAAACGGGTCCATAGATGGACCACTGAGAGTTAGTGTGAAGCTAAGAGTAAACTCAATGAATGTATATTTCACCTCCCATAGATTTTCTAGAATTGGAGTTTCACAATTAGTTTTGTATCATACACAAGGCAGCCTATTGGGGATTTATTGGTTTGTAGGGTATACAGTCAGCGTATTATAAGCCCTAACGACAGGGCCGAGTTTCTAGAGTGTTGATCATAACTTTTGTTAACTACAAGAATGAGTAAAAAAGTAATGCCATTTTTTTTAGGAAAGGTATAAATACAAACAGGAATATGCATCATACATCAAAATGAACCGTGGATCACATACCTACTTCTCCTCATAGTCACCCTTTCTCTTAGTAGCAATGTTCCACCTTTGAATGAGAGCATGTGTCCCTGTCCCGTAGAATTCTGTTGACTGATCTTTGAGCCATTTCTTCACTACAGATTTCACTTACTCGTCAATGGAATAATGTTCGCCTCTCAAACCCTCTTTCATGCGACCGAAAAACAATTGTCTAAGGCGCTAAATCTGGTGAGTAATCTGTAGTTAAGAAGTGGCTCAAAGAACTGTCAACAGAATTTTACGGGACAGGAATACATACTCTCATTTGAAGGTGGAACTTTGCTAATGGGAGAAAATAATGACTATGTGGAGAAGTAGTAATGGGAACCACAGAGGACAGGATTCATTTTGATGTATGATATATGCTTCTGTGTTTGTAAATATACCTGTCCTAAACAAAATGGCTTTATTTTTTTGGCTCACCCTCGTATATAAACGTTCGCATCAAAAGGTCGGTAACAAATAGGTCTATTACATCTACGAGCTCTGACTGTTCTTCAAATATACATCTACACACACACACACACATACACATATATATATATATATATATATATATATATATATATATGTATACATATATATATATACATATATGTATATATACATATATACACATATATATTCAAATATATATACAAATATACATACATGTATACGTAGAGAAAAGTTGACAAACACGGGATGTTATGGAAACTGGATGTTTATTGTCAACGATGCAACATTTCGATCATTTACACACACACACACACACACACACACACACACACACACACACACATATATATATATATATATATATTACTTTGTGTCACCACATTTAACTTTTTCTTTTTTTTCTTTTTTTTCTTTTTTTTCTTTACTTTTCCTGCATATTGAATATTATCTATAGCTAAACGATTTGTGTGGGTTTAGCATTGATGAAAGTGCCTATAGATCTAAGCTATTCCAAGGGATTATATTTCTTAAACCTGACAATATAAGTAAATCCAAAACTGCATACAATGTTTACATCATATGATAATATAGAAATATTATGCATTTATTTGGACAATGAAGTCTTTCAAGTTCTAATTACATGATATATATATATATATGTGTGTGTGTGTGTGTGTGTGTGTGTATATATATATATATATATATATATATATATATATATATATATATATATATATATATATATAACAATATTTTATGTCTGTATGTATATTTATTTGTACGACGACCGTGCAGAAATCCTTTTATAAAGGAATATAGGTGGACACCAGCAAAGACCAAAGTCTATGATGATTAACCACCATAGCTGACATAGCAGTTGTCGGTGACTACGCTACAGTTTGGTTCCTTTAAAATATCCTGTTCACGGCTGACAGATAGCAGCAATTACGTCATTTTTATCAGGCGTTATATAATATTTTACGGATATTATACTGTTTTCGGAGCTCGTTTCGTTTTGTCTGTATTCTATGACCTTTCGGTACGGATTTTAGCATGAGGAGTAAAGTCCGCTGGGGCCTAATCCAATGTAGAAGACAGCGGATACGCGTCATCTGTCTGGTGTTTTACTGAAAAAAAGCAAATAGTAAAAGGCAAAAAATTCTACAATCCTCAACAACAACAAAAATAAATAAATGAATAAAATAAAAATAAACAAAAACAAAACAAAAAAAGGCATAAAAAATAACGCGGATACGTATTGATGTATGTGCTCGTGTGTTTTCGTGGCATAATACACAGGTTTCTTTTGTCACTTTTTGACCTTTTTTAAATCATGGTTCACAATATATATATATATACCTTAATCAAATCTTAATGCTCTTCATCAATTGCTACAATTTGATTCACCAAAAGTCTAGTGTTATCCTAAAAGAATATTACACTCTTTCTCTTATAAAATAATGCCATTTTGTTTAGGACAGCTAAGGCAGAAATACCTTATCTGCCCGACGTCTAACTGAAAACTGAGGACCTAACCAGGTCCCACGTGACTTCACGTAATTTGGCGGGCTTTCTGTACTATTCCATGGAAAGTCCCGCCCGTGATATGAAAAGGGCCATCCCTTTAGAAATACAGGGGATTGACAATAATCTTATGCAACCGCATGGATTATGTAACACAATCAATTGATCCTCGAAATGTTAGTGTTATCCTAGGTGAATATTACATGATTTTTCTTACCTAATTCTGAATGCTTCTGTCAGTTACTAACTCCAATTGTTCTAATTGGGAGTAGTACTTGTTTGAATCAATCATTTAATTCTCCAAAGGTGTTGTGTTATACTAATGTAATGTTACACCCATGCTACCTTCAATTGATCTTATACATATACAGATGCCTGCCCCTTCGAATGTTCATTGGATGGTAGTATTCATTTTCTGAATCTGTTGATTCTTCATTGAAGTAACATTTTATTTCGCTGAATGTTTGAGATGAGGCTTGAAGATTAGTATTATCTGCGTTATTCGGACTATTGTCCCCATCTTCATTGTTATTGTACAACGTTTCTGCCTATATGCACTCCAGTCTTCTTCAGGTATTTCTTGTCGGACTCGGGAACCTTCTCGGACTCGGGAACCTTCTTTTCGAACTCGGGAACTTTCTTGTCGTAATCGGGAGCCATCACGGAACTTTGAACCTAACCCTTTATTTAGTCCACGGGGGTATCTTGTTCTCATTCCGCTAACCATAGCTGGGGTAGGTTTATTTTTCTAACTGCCTCTACTCAGGATTGAACTCGGGACCCAGATATAACTTAACCTAACTACCTTATCCACTAGGCCATGTGTCCAATTGGACAATTGAGTGTGAATTTTGGGAACTTATAAACCTAATGTCTTGATTTGGCTATGATATCTACATATTTACTTATGTATGATTTTTTACCGAGACTCATATTGTGTTTTTTTCCTCTCTCAATCTGATCTAGCCTTCTTAATTATGGGTTCCATATTGCATTCATTTCTATGCTAGGTCTACTTAACAGCCTAGTACAGCCTATCATATGTGCTGATTCTTGAGGCGTCTTCTCTTCCAATGTTCTTCTCTATCTATTATTTCGTAATAGTTTGTCTTGATATGTTTATACCAAAGATAAAAGTTCATTATCACACATCATTTAAACCAGGGACACTCTAGATTATTTCAATAGAACAGTT
>CM042141.1:72835737-72845737 GCA_023376005.1 Doryteuthis pealeii | reverse complement strand
CATTACTCATGCTTCGCACTAAATCTAATATATATATATATATATATATATATATATATATATATATATATATATATATATATATAGTTGAATGAAGTGACAAATAAAAGTTTTAGCTTTTATTCATTTATTTGGGAAAGATAGTACTACCAATGGTTTCCTGCTAAAAGCATTCATCAGGTAAACGAAATAGTTAAAAAAAACTAAAACATTTCGTTTACCTGATGTATGCTTTTAGCAGGAAACCATTGGTAGTAATATCGTTCCCAAATAAATGAATAAAAGCTAACACTTTTACTTGTCCCTTCCTTCAACTATCAACGATCTATCACAGATATTGAGCACTCTTCTAATAACACTGTACGTTAGATTACTATTACTTTTTCTAGTATACTAGTGCCAACCGTACACATTACTATATATATATATATATATATATATATATATATATATATATATATGAAATAAAAGGAAATTAATCCGACAGTGTGAATTTGATATATTGAAAAAACAAATGATGTTTACAAATGCTTGGGATCATCAGGAGAGAATGGGCACCGTTTCGGGGCCTTCCTCTCAACGGTTTTAACTGCACATCGGCCCCCCCTCACTGTTGTGAGGTCCCTCGGAATATCTGTATCGACCGTATGTAATAGATCGGTCTTCAACAAGAACACACACACACACACACATATATATATATATATATATATATATATATATATATATATATACTAAAAATTAGACCCATCAGATATAGCCAAAAAGAAGTATAGATAGATAGATAGATAGATAGAACTGTTACTTCGATACATACGCATGTTTATCTGGAATTGTTAAAAGTACAGCTAGGTCAATAGCATTCACTCCATTTTTAAACGGGAAACATTAGATATCATTCAAATGCAATCTGATACGCCGGTACCATTGTTTGGAAAGCGATTGATGGTAGAAAATTATGCAGTAGGCTGACGCGTGGGTGATGCCAATATTATCCTTTTCATATCTACTTTTGTTGCTCTTGGTCATTTACGATAATTTTACGTCAAGATCGAACATGTAAATTGCAGACGAATTGCAGAGATATTGAAGAATGGTTAACAAGCAAAGAAACTCTTACAAAATAGCAAAAGGGAAAAATCAATAGAGAGTGAAGTAAATAAACGTAGGCTTTTGATTGCATGTGCTCATTTGCATGACCATCTTTGCAATCGTATGTATATTTGTACGTTTATCTATTTGCATGTAGGCCTTTTTGCTTTGTTATCAATGGGAAACCATAGAAATCAAAGCGGATGTAAACAATGAGTTATATGCATTGAATAAAACTGAAAAAGATGTACGTGATATGTTGATACTAGAGTACAAAGGAAAATACTTAAAGCGACCAATTTTTGAATACATGTTTTGTATTTATAATATAACTAGCAGGATATATAACAAAGTATGATAATTTAATTATTGCAGCATTTGATATATTTACTTTAAGAGCTATTGCAGGGTAGTGCAATATGTAAAAAAGTATAATAATCTTGATTTAACTCTCTATCATTTATTTTCATTTCTTTCCTTCTTTTCATATTTCATTTTCAGCAGATTAACCCCACTCTCTCTATATTTCCCCCGCCCTCTTTCTTTCATATTACATTTTTCGATGTAACATGTCTTTTTCTTCCCTTTCTTTCTTTATAATTAAATTTGAATAGTCTATTATTTTTCCAAGTGAAAACACGCATAAGAAATAAGAATTTGGCGCATAAGCAAAACCAGGTAATCAGGATCTACATTTTTGAATTTTATCTAGGACAATTTTAAATAGAGAATATTGTAAGATGATAAAGGTCGTACAATTAAGGAACACGAGTATTAACATATAGATAATAGTTTATAAGATTGGAAATAATACTCTTTGATGTTTCATTAAGTTTCTGTGTACTAATATTTAGGTACCTATTTCTGATTTTCTAAACTGTTAGAAATTATTTTATGTTAGATTTATATATTAGGGTTTTCATTTATTTCAAATGTATTAATAAACACTGGTGGTTGACGCTCAGTCACCGCCCTCTATCACATTTGCATGGCCATCTTTACAATTGTATATATAGGTGAATGTTTATCTATTTTCCTGTAGGCTTTTTGCTCAGTGGGAAATTATAGCAACCAGGCAGATTTATCCAATGAGTTATTAATTTGTTACAGACTGGACCCGTCAAAGAACACAAACACTTGTATTTAGGAAAATGTAAGATGAGATGTTTATTCCCTCGGTTGTGTACAGCTGAGAGTCGTTGGCAGGGTTACGCAAACGTGGATCCTTCGGGAGTTCTTTTCAAGTGATCTCGAACCTGATCGTTGTCTGTCTAATCGATCTCTACGGGCTTCTTTTTTTGTAGTCTGGCCCCGGTGTCACGTCTCTTTGATCGTGACACCTACGCATTTTTTGTAGACACGCCTCTTCGCCCACGCAGGCTGTTTTCATTGGCTATGGGCTACGCCTACAGATTTGTGCACCTAAACCATGTCAAGTGTTCACCTGCATTTCCAGGTGCAAAAGGTCAGGTCAGGGCCACATCCTGTTTTCGTTTCAGGCTGTACCTGGCCCCCATGCACTTCCTGGTTGCCTGGTCCTTGGGTGCACTGATCAGGCACATTGAATAAAACTGCAAAGGTGAATGGAATGAGTTTATACCGGTTGGTTAATTGGTTATTCGGGTTTTACGGCATGTTAACCCTTATTTCACGTAGAAGACATTTTTCTTTTCTGAATTCTTGTAGGGTATTTTTTAAACTCATTTTTTTACTCGAATTTTTTAACGAGTACTACCACTCTGTGTCAGAATGGATCTGGGAGTGATGGCAATGAAGGGATACTCCACGTTACACACACACACACACACACACATATATATATATATATATATATATATATATATATATACTAGCAGAAGTACCCGGTCCATGACCGGACTAAAAAATTAGGAACAACAGAGAGTGAGTGAGGAGAAAGCAGAAATAATGGAGAAAATAAGAGGAAAATGATTTATCAAATTACAAAAAAATCATCGGAATTTGTATATTGAATGTTTGTTTATTTTAGAATTTTTTTCTTTTTGTTAACATTGAAGATATTATTTTTTGAAATATTAAAGTTTTAACGATTAACAAAAATAAGAATTAGTGTATTATAATATTTGTTTATTTTAAGGTAGTCTCTTTTTGTTTACATTTTTGAAACAACATTATTTTTTTAAGCGAGCTTCCTTGCCTGTTGATTTCAAATGAAATGTATTCATTTAATACCTTCTTTTTTACCGTATTAAAATGTAACAATAAATTGCTAAAAATTAAATATTTACAATTGTTCGTATTGCAATGAATTTTTTTATTTTTTTCTCTTTTTTAAAAAACTCTTTTGTACATACGAAAAAATTGAATACTGATTAAAAATGGATATATTTTATTCTAAAATGAAAGTATTAATAATAAAAACAAAGTTGAGTTATTATTAATCGTTAAATTAAATGTTTTCGTTTATTATTGTTACTAGTAAAACAAAACCGATAATTATAGATACAAACCAAAATAAAAATAACTTTGTAAAAATGTATATAACTAAACATACATTTATTGAAAGATTCGTTAAAAGTCACCTAGACGATCAGATATTACAACGACAACTTCAAAGTGTATATAAATCAATCTATCTCCATTATTTATAGATTTACTTCGCTGTAAATAAATAGTTAAATTGGTTAAACCACATACAAATTAGATATTTAGAAAGATTATTTTATTTTATTTTTAACCAAATAAATATTTCTATGATTAGACCGGTGCTACGCAAAAAATCCCAAGCTGAAATGATTAGTGCACAAATTTGTCAACTTTTGCCAGCAGCGTCGCCATTTTAAATAATTGCAGATATAGACAGCAGCCAGCGATTTTTTAAAATATTAGCAGCAGCAGCTATGTCACAATTATCGCAAATCGTTTGATTTTTGTTTAATTAATTATATCCCGTAATCAGTCAAAATTAAATAACCAAATTTGATGTTTCTTAGTTATAATGATGTCAAGTTGTATACAAGATGTTGAATCTGAATAACATCTGGTTTCTGAGTTATAAGTCGACACATACATACCAAACTTTCTTTTATATATATGTATAATTGTTGTATATTGTAAAACAGAAATATAAATTTCCGGTTGAATTAAACAGAGTGGGGACGACAAAGGTGACAAAGGACTTCTTCCTGGTGGGAGCGAACAAAGAAAACGCGTAGGCGTTTGAGATATATAAAAAAGAGTCAGCGGTCAGTAGTGAACAGTCAGGAGGAGACGGCGAACGGAGTGACCGACGCTTGCGGTCAATCGCTGCCAGCGGGCAGTGAGGCGCGCCCACCCCTTTCACCTCCCGATCACCATCCCAGCAGCAGTAAAAGTCATTGTCAATCCTCGGGCATTTCATTGTCAAGCTCGCCGCCCACCACGTACAGTCGAGAGAAGAAATAAAGTCAAAACTACTATATACCATGTGTTGTAGATTTCATTAAGCGACCACTACATATATTATCTAGGAATACTGACGATACCCGCTACGTTACGTACGCCGATTTAGCAGCGTGAGTTTGAAGAAGCAGTATATAACATATACGATTTGGTGCCGGTAAAGAAGGGCTATGCAACATAATATATATAGATCAGGACAGCGTTTGTGTCACTATATTAAGTTTTAGCAATGCTGCAATTTTAGCATAACATTGCTTAAATAAGGCTTATGGGAACATTGATATATTTGCAAATGGAGAGTTTGAGTTCAAGTTCAGAGAATGTTTTCAGTATATCTCAGAATATGGAAATGCATGTTTCTGCTACAACATTTGGATGAAGTAAAATATAAAACAGGTGAAATCGTAAATTAAATAAAGGTGAATGCATTACTGGTAGTATGGCGTTTGACAATATCAGGAATAAACATACATGAGCTTGGGAAAATGATGATCGGACAAGCATTCAAGGTCTGAGCTTTTCTTTTCGTTTGACACATAACACAGTGATTTTTTAGAAAACTTGTATTAATAAAAGATAATTCAAAGTGAAGAATGCAATGGTTTGATCCTGATCTGCCTTTAACATTGTGAACATAACAGGATGTTTAGAAAAAAAGGTGGCCAATATCTTTTACCGGTCGGATGCAATATGAATTATTTATTCAAAATTCCTGTAACTATGACACGTAATTGCTGCGCAGAGAAATAGTCAGCAATTGGGAGGATGGAATGACGAATTGGAAGAGACAATAACATTTTCTAGGCAACAATGTCGACCACTGATTATGCGGTCGGAAAAAAATGCTATTTTTCCAACTGCAATGCGACAAGAAAATAGTTGCTACCGGAAGTCTTTCCTTATGCTGCATATCATCCACAGTTGTAATATTTAGATTATATGCTGTTTCGAATTATGCAAAAAGACTTGATCAGATTAGTGGTATAAACAATTTCAAGATTAGATTTCCTCGAATAAATCAACGAGCCAAATCCAGTATCCTATTTTATGAAGAATATTGGAAAGTAGCGTAATAACAATGTTCTTGTAGAATGGAGTATTCATTTTGATGTAATATAGGTTAACATTTTAGACACAATAATCCTTCAGACTTTACTACATATATGGAGGCACGCGGCATAATGGTTAGTGTCGTAGGAATTGAACCTGTCGACTCGAGTTCAAATCCTAGATAAGACTGTTTACATTTCACATAGCGCTAATACCCTTGGGAAATCTATGAATCCATATATTCTCCCTCCAGCTATGGGTAAAATAGAAGGGCAGACTGGGTTCTTTAACTTTGGAAAGGTGACCAGTCCAGGAGAAAGAAACTCTTAATTTGAACATCCTGAGGTCAGGTGTTCATTGGGTTTGTGGCATTCCTTGTGCACTTATTCTTTCCTATCGACTGTGCAAAAATAGTGCAGATGGTCCAACACAAGCCTTCACCCCTATAATCAAACCACTGTCTAGGTTGTTTATTGGATGAAACCTCATGCATTGAAATCGACGAGAGAGTCCACGACATACATATTATCATAAGAACACATAAGTTTTTATATAACAATATAAACACGGACATATGCTTGTTATTTACGGAATTTAAGCAATGGATCAGTAATTTTCTAATATCGGGGCATAAAAATAGTTACCATAAAGACTTTACATGAGTTCAGATATTAATCTATTATAAATAAGCATTTTATCTAAGTAGAATCGTATGTATAAATATATATAAACAACTTCGAGGAAGAATGAATAAAGAAAAGAAAGTAATAGAATGGATAATAAAATATGAATTTAATCAATATCACTTACACATGTGTTTCGGTCAGTTCATCTGTGTGAAAATATTTCGAGAAGATTCGACCTTCATCAGAGTGAAATTCTATTTTGAAAAATATTATTCATTCAAAATAAAATTTCACTCTGATGAATGTCGAATCTTCTCTGTGTGCGAAATATTTTCACACAGATGAACTGACCGAAACGCATGTGTAAGTGATATTGATTAAATTCATCTTTTATTATCCATTCTATTTCTTTCTTTTCTTTATTCGTTATTCCTCATATTGTCGGATTCATTTCCAATTTCCATTTTTTACATAAACAACTTTATATGTTTCAATAAACTCGTGGTTTACACTCCGCCAAGTGCTTTCTAGCACCTACATATAACAGGTATCACAGATCACTTAGTATACACAATCCTGTCCCCAGGGATTACGCGTCGCCACACGCTGTCAACAGGTGGTCAGATTTGTTTGTCTTACTCATCTGTAGATGTGCAGTCATCGTATACCACAGTCCTGGCGGACAGGGCCGTGATATACTACAAGGGAAGGTGTATCCTTGTTTTGTATTTATTTTTTTACATTTAAACCTGATTGGATGTTGGATGTTTTAACGGCATATCAACCCTTTCTTAATCATATTTTGATAAACAAAGGACTCAGGTTGCTTACAGTACCTGTTTTGTCTTAAGTGCTCACCATCTTAAGTATTTATTCATTAGGCTCATCTTTGCTTAACTTAATCTAGTGGGAACCAGTGCTATCAACATGACTTGACCGTAATCTGATATGAAATGTTATCACTGATAGACACATTTGCGTATATTTTGTATTAAATCCTATTTGAAATATTGACGAAGCCTCTTCCCATTTTTTCGTATTTCTGAAATATCAGATTTGTGATAGTTCTCTGGCCTGTTATTCACAAACCCGCGGTTGACATGCGCGAGGATTAAATAAATTCGACAGTGAGAATTCCAATAATTAATCAAATCTGTATGAATGAAAATAAAACATTACGCTATGTTAAAATCGTGTAGGCTAATTAGAAGATATTGTAATGTGATGTAATGCGAGTAGAAAAAAGAAAATCTCTGTTGAAAGCCTTCAAATGTGACAAAATCTGTAAAAATCACCTAAAAATACAGAACGATATCATCATCAATTAATATAAAATAGTAATCACAAGAAAAAAGACATTTAAAAACCAGTCAAAACTGAAAAGAATAAATATTAGCGAGATGTTAACATTTGAGTTATCACCTCATTAGTTACATTTGTATGGGGGAATATTCATCATCATCATCATTCCAGATCCCGCTATCAACTCGGATTCCTATGGCTCTATCCCGCCAACCATCCCTCTCGGTCATCCTTCTGCATCCCCCCTGGCAGGTTTTCCGACACCTGCAATCCGCACACAGCTGAATGATATACGTTTTTGCTGGTCGGTCTACACTGGTGTGTCCACATGTAGGTGTCCACAAGAAAACGTGATTTTTTAAAAATTCGTTCTTGCTTCTCCAGCAGTGCCCTGCACGTTTTGTTCCTCTCATCTGGATTGTTTGTGTAATAGGAGGCAGGTAATCGTACCTTGTGTGGTTACTTGTACTGCTTCCAAGATACAGCGCGCAGCATCCCTATGTATATCTGGTTCATCCTCCAAGCACTTCGTTAGAGTACAGGTGGTGCAGCCGTGCCGCAGCATTGATATGGCTAGGACTTGGATATCTCGCTTTATCCTATCAGTGAGATCAGATTTCCATATGATGGATAATCTGTCTATAGGGATCCATGCCTTTCTGTGGATTCCATATTAGTACCTAGTTATGTAAAGTAATCTACGATTTTTAGAGGCTTAGCGTGTATATCATTATGTGTGTGCTCATCAAATTATATATATATAATATTAATATTTTGAAGGCCAATACAATGCGTATGAAAAATAAAACCAAAAAGATGTTATTTTTGTCTTATCGATTTCGAAGTATGAACTTCATCATCAGAGTTTATTTTCAGAAATGGACGTGCTTATGTTTTTATTTGTGTGGTTACAATTTCTCTTCTTATTTCCTTTTCCTCTCCTTTTTTTTTCTCTTTCTTCTTCTCCTCCTTTATGAATGAAATGGGCGAATAACTGTAATTTCTTATTTCTCTCTTTTTTTTAAAAGTTTGTGGAGAACAAAATGTTCCTAATATTGTCTGTCATCCGGTCAAATGTTCAAGTGTGTTGCATGTCAAAATTAAAAAAAAAAATAAATAAATAAATAAAAACCGTCAATAGAAAAATTTACATACTTAGCTTTTGTTTCGCTTTCCCTTTTCTTTTCTTTTTCCTTCTCCTCTCTTCTTTTTTTGTGTTATTTCTTTTTTTTCCTTTGTTCTCTAATTTAATTTTTTTATTAAATAAGTAAATAAAAGATTAACTTAAATTATGTATTAGTATTGATAGAAAAAAATTTTTTTAAGAAAATATCTTTTATGAGTACTTTTCTCTCTTTTTCTTTTAGACTTTAAATAGATTAAATATTATATTAATTATATATTAAAATATCATATAATAATTACATATTAGGATTGATGCAAAATTCAAAACAATAAAACAAACCATGTATTATACGTATTTTCCTTTTAAATTTCAAATGGATTAAATATTATGAATCAAATATTTAAATTACAAAAGGCATAGTGTTTTGTTTCAATTATATATATTATTTAACTATGTTTCCTTCTTTTGCTGTTATTATTTATTCTTATTTTTTCCTTAAATATTTATTAATAGTTCTAGACTGACCGTAATCCTAAGAGAGTATTATGGTTTAAAGAAATGACGTCATGGTTTAAAGAAATAATGTCATGTAAAGGAGTTGATAAGTATGTCAATATTGTTAAATTAATCGTAATTAATTTTTTAAAATCTTTTTCTTATTTTTAACTATTCTTTTATATATTTTATATATATATTTAATATCAATTTTTAAAACTTTTGTTTATATTGTGAGTGCATGAAATTTGAGAATCAATTGTATGTGTTAATAGCTATCTATTATTACGTAATTCAAATCTGTCATTTCAAGTGTCCACCTCCCGAGGGAACGAATCAAAAATATGCAAACAGTTGATAGTTGGTAGGTTTAAAATGTTTAAGATGTGGTCTGACTGTATACCACAGTACCTGAACGAACAAGAGAGAGAGAGAGAGAGAGAGAGAGAGAGAGAGAGAGAGAGAGAGAGAGAGAGAGAGAGAGAGAGAGATAATTGTTTGTGTTTATAATCTATAAGATTAAGAGAAGAAGACATGAACACTACAGTATAATGTTAAATCTTGCCATCGTTTCCAGATAAATTATAAGTTATTATGTTTTTTATTGTGAATAAATAAATAAAATAGAGATAATATAATAGACATCGAAGAGAAAATGAAGGGAATATAATAAGAAAAGAATGAAAATAAAGGAAAGGAGAGAGAGAGAGAGAGAGAGAGAGAAGAGAGAGAGAGAGAGAGAGAGAGAGAGAGAGAGAGAGAGAGACCACCGTGGAAAAAAAGAGACAATAGAAAAACACTTAGAAATAATGTTTATTGCTTTGACTTGTTAGCACGAAATAATAATTACAATTAAATTAATGTTTTAGTTTATACTCTTTTCTTTTTT
>CM042141.1:72825737-72833237 GCA_023376005.1 Doryteuthis pealeii | reverse complement strand
CATTGCTGACTAACTCTTTGATTTTTGGTAATTTATCTATCTTAAATTAGTGAATCAATCAACTTATTTGGTAAATAGATAAATTGTCTTTGTTTCTCTTTTCCGAAAAATTAAAATAAATTTAGCTGCGAAATAATTCAAATCAGCTTATTTTGTTTTAAAATCAAGATTTGTGGGTTAAACTTCGCAAATTTTTTATAAGAAGTATATATTAACATTACCGACAAAAACTTAGTTACCTTAACCCCTAAACCGTAACAGAATTCGCAAAAAAAGTTAATTCACAACTGCCATATATCCCCAAATAAGTTCCCGTTTTAATTTTGACGACGATTTGCAAGTTTAACCGATTTAAGATTGTTTTGAGATTAAAAAATGTATGAGATAAATAATACACACGCACAAACAAACCAATGTCTTTTTATTGTAACTAATTTTTTGTCGGTAATGTTAATATATACTTATAAAAGATTTATTATGTTACCTACAGTTTTTAATACAAAACAAATCAAGAGTTTATTAGAAAATAAGTTGTTTAGAATTAAATTGTCAGCTACAACATTATTTATTTACTAGAAGAATAGGTAAATGCCTCACGATTCAACTCTTAATATTATTGAAAAAGAAAGTTGGGAAAATCAGAATTACAATGTTAGAAATTATTTATAATAAAATTTTAACTGAACGGTAATATCTGCTTTCTGTATATAAACGGAAGAATTATTTGTTTCCAAATAAAATAATGAATTTCTTCAAACACTGTTTGTTTGAGTTTTCTTTTACAGAGTATAAATATACATGCGTCACGGATTCGAACCTATTAATTTATGGACCCAGAACACAAGCAAGATATTTTTTATACAATATTTTCTTTGATTAAATAAATACGATTTTGCTGTACATTAAAGAAAAGTATTTATTTTACATTTTATACATTTTTAAAAATCCCTGAAAAATAAAATAAAAATGTAGACAATAGGAACTTTTAATATAAAATTCTTTTGAAAATAATCTAACAATTAAAAACAACAACAAAAAAGAAAAGATACATATTTTTCTTATTTACGAGATTTAAGTTTCAATGTTTAAGATGCCCTATTTCCAAAACCGATTCATTAGTGAATTATCTTTTTTTACATCTGTTTCATCATTAAATTGTCTTTCGAAAAATGTAAAATTTATTTATGTACAAAAAAAATAATCTTGGTACGGGGGATCAACGCGCGAAACATATTGGTTCATATCGCATTAATGCGTTCTGGCCCCTTGCCCTAAAAAACGTTACATGATGCCTTCTGAAAATTCGAACCGTGCTATTTATGAACTTCCTACCTGGGTAAAGAAGAACAATTTCCTCATAAATTCCTACAATAAAACATATTGAACCCTCATTTTATGTCTGTGTTTTTGCAATAAATGTTTTATTTTTCTTGCATCCATTATTTTACAATACTAAATATATTTTCTTGGAGATATGTTTGCACCATATATATTTATAATATGCCTAGACTACATAAGTAACCATCATTAGATGTTATAAATAATTTTAAAAAAAGGCAAGAAGCAGGCACTATTCTGCACCGAATGCAGCATGGAACATCACCCTCTATGTGAACTCCGATAAAACCAAGTTCATGTGTTTTTAAAATTAAGGAGGCATCTCCACGTTCGATGATAAACCCTGGAAATTGGTGTTTCAATTAACGTACCTAGGTAGTAATATCTTATCTAAAGAAAGCCATGTTAATCAATGCATAGTGAAAGGCATGGTCTTCCATGAACTATCAGTCATATAGAAATCTGATCTCATTGACAAGTTAAAGCAACAATTCTTCACAACCATAGCTGTATCCTTGCTAATGTACAACTGTACCACTTGGACACTAACATAGCACCTAGAGAATAAGCTACATGGGAACTGCACAAGAATGCAGTATGTAATTTCAAAAAAGTTGTGGAAGCAACACCCCATGAGAAAGCAGCTGTATGGCCACTTGCCACTTATCACACAAACAATCTGAGTAAAATGCTGGTCACTGCTGGGGAATCAAGGACAAACTCATGATGTTTTTGTATGGAAACCAGCAGACAGGCACACCAGTGTGGACCGTTGAGCAAAGATGTACATTGACCAACTCTGTGCAGATATTGGATGCTGTGAAGAGGACCTCTTGAGAACAATGATTGATAGGGTAGGGTTGGCTAGAGATTGTCATGTATATCCATGATTAAAACCCTACTTACCTTTAATTACAAATTAACTAACCAAGTGACCCTTCTCTTTTCTTCCTTTGGTCATTTGAAAATGTTTACTCCAGTTTAAATAACTTATTTGGACAGTTTAGGAAAACTTTAAATTAGTGAAATAATATTATCATGTGATTTTTTCCAACAATCTAAACCGAGCACAATGGGTGACCCAACGGTTCACGTATTTTCTAGTATATATATATAAACAAATTTTTGGTACAGCTGAACTTGTATAAGATTTTGAAAAATACCGACATACTTTATTGATCAGCAAAATTTTTATTTTTCGAAAGAGAAAAGAGAAAATAGAATCTTAGGGACCCTTTCGACCGGTGCTTTGTCAAAAGTAACGACCGGTAGATTGTTTAAAAGTCACAATATAAATCAAATTGGGTAAAAGAGATTCAATCAAGCAAATGGTGGGGTAACATGAAGGAAAAAAAAAACAATTTGGTAAAAATACCACTTTATATATATATATATATATATATATATATATATATATATATATATATATATAGTGGTATTTTTGAGCCAATGAAGGAAATACAATCTTGTTCCATAAATTAGATCCCGGATTTTCTACGAAACATGAAGCCTACCTGAAATTAACCACAACCTCTTCCCCCTGAGGCGCCATGAAATGGGAATGCATGCATCTGTTGTACAAGCCATCGAAAGACCTTAGATTTGCGCGTGGCTTCCCATCTTAAAATGGCCTTGTGTCTATCCCGGCCTGGTGTGAGTTTGGGAAATTACTCGTTCTGACGTCCCCTGCTGTGTAATAACTGACTGATTCCTTTGCAAAAGAATCCAACTCCCCTGAACGTTTTTTCGCGCTTACCGCGAGAGTTTATGTAGTTGAATCTTTGTTGTCGGTAAAAAAAAAAAATAGAAAAATAAAAAAAATAAAAAACTGGGGGTGAGAAAGCTGTCTCAAAGGTCAACTGATGTAAGAAGGATGCTGATTGCTTTACATGCAGCTGTACAAGTTATAGACCTTTGGTATTCGATGTAATAAAGGCAAAACCCGTCTTCAGTTCTAACCTGTCAGCTGGTGCTGTAGAATACGTCAATTGCACCGCTGTAGAGCAGTAAGACCCGCCCAAAGGGTTAACCTGTTGGTCGTGGGTGGTGACCCGTGATGCTTAAGGATAGAATCTTAGTAGTGTAGCAGTTCCTGACATGCAACACTTCACTTTGGCCATAACTTGGAATACACAGGCGGTTGGAGAGGATCCCCAACGATCAATCGGCACCTACGCCAAGCCCAATACTTATATGATTGTCCCGACTGTATTGGCACACCCTCCAACTCTTTTTTTCAAATATGTGAAGGCGGTGGTTGCTGATTTTAGTGTCCTAGGTAGGATGTTAATCTGCATGTAGTGGTGAGGTTCCAGTTCTGGACATCTGGGAAGTATGGAATAGACCTTCATTGCCATTACTTTCTGGTCAACTCTAACTGGAGTGACGGTAACTGTAAGTGTCTCATCAATCTGTTAGATATATTAAAAATGAGTTTTAAAAACATTGAGTACCCAACAAGGTAATTCATGAGGAAGTGCGTCCCGGTCTCCTGCCTCAAGAGTTGCTACCCGGTGACTATTAAAATAACGACCCAGCTCAGTCTATTCAAAACTATCTATCTATCTATCTATCTCAATCTGTTCATATTTATCTATATTACTTTAAATACTAAGATTTTTTTTATTCATGTTTGTTTAATGTCTTGGTTTTAGTTTAAATAAACAAGAATTACGACAAAAACTGAAGCGACCCCTACATTTACTTCCTCATAAATGACCTTTTCTGGTTTTAAATTAGTAAAAAAAAATAGTCAAAAAAATTAGTAAAAATTAGTAAAAAATTAGTAAAAAAATTAGTAAAAGAAATTAGTAAAAAATTATTTTCGACAAGTAAATGCATTTGGGTGGGGTCACTTCATTTTTGTCGGAATTCTTTTTTATGTAAACTAAAAACAAGACATTAAGCACACATGAATAAAAAAAATCTTAGTATTTAAAGTAATATAGATAAATATGAACAAATTGAGATAGATAGATATATGGATAGTTTTGAATAGTCACCGCGCAGCAACTCCTGAGGCATGAGACCGGAACGCACTTCCTCATAAATAACCCCCAACAAGAATAAACAAATAAAAAACAGCATAAATTAACCTAAGGGTTGACATTCCGTAAAATCCAATCAAACAACAAACCCACATCGTCAATTGTCAACTGCTTTAGGGGGGGGGATAAAAAATATAGAAATCTTGTTGTGAGTTTCCTTGACTATTGAATAACAGCAGTAAGTATCTCTACTAAATCTTTCTAAGCGAAACTGACTTATCAATCAGAACCATCGGTCTTAGTTGTTAGAAATTGAATCAATTTCAATTGGAAGACCAAATGTTTCGTCTTTTTGTCGGCAAAGCGTGCATGACTTTGACGACTAATGAAGTTAAGACTCTCCACGGTTTCCTTGTTATCTTCATATTCGTCCAGATATTTCTGGAGAGAGACGTGAGTAAAGTTTCAGACAATGCTATCATATCTCTTTCTCATCAATTGGATGAGGGTTGGTCGCTATTTCAACGATTTTATCTACACTTTCATCAGTTCTTAGATTAATCATATAATTCACAAACGCAGACAAGAATTCTTTCACAGTTTTCAATGTCTTTCTTCACTTAGTAACCTTATTTGATATTTTACATCTTCCTCTTTAGCTTAAGGGGCCGTTATAGCTCAGTCGGTAGAGCACCCGACTAGGAATTGCAAGGTTCCGAGTTCGATACAAGTCCTTGCCGAATCAGTGCATATTTAGCACAGCTAGGATATGTGCTGTAATGTGGAGAACTAACGGTAGGTGTGGCTCTCCATCTCGGTAAAAACAATCTTCCTATTCTAGCGTTTGCGAAAAGTGGATAGACTCGCTTTCCGACTTATACCGATAATTGGCAACTCACATGACAAATTACGTCTGCCTTTGATTCTTTTATAGTTTAATTTTCACCCCGCCCTCTCTCTCTCTCTCTCTCTCTCTCTCTCTCTCTTTCTCTCTCTCTCCCTCTCTCTCTCTCTCTCTTTCTCTGGATCTATCTACCTTAAATAAGTGATTTGGTTCAATCTGTTGTATATTGAAGATATTTAAAAGAAGGTAAAAACGGAAATAGGTTCTTCCGGTTGGATCGAAGCAGGGAGAAGACGAAAAGAGTAACAAAGGAATTTTTCCGGGTAAAGCGAACAAAGAAGGATGGGTAACAATAAGTTCGGAAATAGATTTGTCCGCTGAGAAAGATAACAAAAGAAAACGCGTAGGCGTTTGATATATATAAAAGGAAGTCAGGGATCCCAGGTCAGTTAGAGAGTCAGACAGACAGGAGGGGCGGACGGAGAACAAGTAAGCGACAGACGTTCATGGTCCATTGCAGCCAACGGCTGTGGGACACACCACCCTCCCACCTCACCAACGCCAGTCATTCCAGCAGCAGTAGAAGTCGATCCTCGATCCTAGGGCATTCCTATTGTAAGTTCTGCGCCTTCACCACCCACACACCGAATTAAATAAAGAAGGGTCCTGTCTTTGTACCTACGTATCTGTTGTTTATTGAAGTCCAGTAGTCGGTAGTAGCTGACTACTAACATACATCGCTTTGGGTACAGTGAAAACCCCAGTATTAACGTACACGATTTAGAGTAGCGAAGAAGGCGCGACATAACATATGGAATTTGATGCCAGTATGCAACAAATCGTATGTTTACTTCTTTTGAACTTTCTTTTTCTGTTCTGTCTCATATATATCGGCATTGCAGTCTTGTTCCCCTGAAGTTACAGTGCCTCCTGTGACTGTGATGTCCAATGTTCCAAAAACAACCTCGACCACAGATGTCACATGTGAAGGCCGCCCCTGACGATGTTGATGTGCGGTGCTTTGTTGTCAGCGCTTTCTTCTGATCCTCTTGGCTTCATGATGTTTCGCCAGGGTGACTTCAGGCATCAACAGTCCGCTACGGAGAGCCTGCGCCACAGAAGGGGGGGGGGGTAAGCCAAATTTTTCCAGTAGCAAGGGTTAATGCCAAGCACCTGAGATCATTCTTGAAGACATCATTTAAACGCAGCTGGGGGTCACCAATCTGTCCCTTACCTGCCCCGTGTACAAATTAAAATATTTCCATTGTTTCAATATTAATATCGTTTATGTTACTGTGACTGTTGAATTTTTTTATTAAGGTTTTCAATAAGATTGGGTCTCCTAAACAATCACTTCTAACCGTCTCAAACAATTAGTACTCTACATTTTCTCAAACAAATGTAGGATGTAACACAATGTTATTTTTAATGCGGAATATAGTTGGTTTGAATTCAGAGTTTTTCTCATTTTAGACTCGTCGCCTTAACAATGTTAGATAAAACATATATATCTAGGCATAAAATAACCCTAGACAGGTTGACAAGTCGTTAATATCAAACAATGAACAAACGAATTTGCCTGCAGACAATGATTTACTGACGAATATCACAAGGAAATAAATACGTTGATCCAGTGAGAGTATATGTGAATATATATATATATATATATATATATATATATATATATATATATATATATATATAAAAATAGATGGAAATTAATCCGACCGTATGAAATTTAACTTTTTGAAAAAACAAATGATGTTATGTAATTGCTGACAGAAATCTGTTTCGACCAAATCGATAAAACTGGTCATCTTCACGAGCAACATAGGGAAAATAAAAATATCCGTTAGAAGACTATTTATAAACGAACGTTATATTCAAATGCTGAAATTTTTTTAAAATGCGTGTCTGTTTTAAAAATAAAATAAATTTTATCCTCAATCCCCCAAAATCAGAAGCATTATAGTTATTAGTAAAACTCAAAAGAGTTTGTTGTAAAATTATATAAAAAGTGTACAGTGGGTATCAAAATTGTTTAGGTTATATTTCAGCTATTAAAATACAATATACAAGTCCACAACGTATTTGAAGAAAGATGTAAAAGTTCCAAAAATTACTTTGTGGTGTTGATAAATCCGTAGAGTTGTAGATGAAAGTCAATATATATATATATATATATATATATATATATATATATATATATATATATATATATTATAAAATAATAAAATTCGAAGGCAATACAATGCGTAAAAAATATAAAGACAAAAAGATGTTTTATATGTCTAATCGATTTCAAAGCAAAGCTTTATCATCATCATCATG
>CM042141.1:72808237-72820737 GCA_023376005.1 Doryteuthis pealeii | reverse complement strand
CAAACAAGAAATTCCATCTCCGACGATTACACTGAATACACAAACTCAGGAAAACGGAATAAGAGGGTCATAAGTGACACCAGACGATATAATAAAAATTCAATTCATAGGAGAACCTCACTTCCAGTAACCCAAGCCCTACAAGATATTCCATTTTTGACGATCACACTGAAGACACAATCCCGGGAAACGGAATAAGATCACATGAGACAAGAAGATAGAGTGAAAATCATCAGGTCGTGCGGACAGCAGGAAATCCCATGAATCCCCCCCTCTCTCTCTCTCTCTCTCTCTCTCTCTCTCTCCCTCTCTCTCTCTCTCTGTCCTGGCAGGCTTTCCACATGACATCCAGTTATCAGTGCATATGCGGTTTATGTAGGATTTTACTGGTGTGTCCATGTGTACGTGTTAACAGAGAATGTCATTGATGAGTTCGTCCTTACTTCTCCAACAGTCTCCAGTATGACTTGTTCGCCATTACCCGGATAGTTTGTGTGATATGAAGTAAATGCCGTACAGTTGCTTTGTGTGAATGTTGCTTCCAATATTTGTTCAGGACAGTATGCAGCATCTTTTACTAGCTCCCATCTAACTTTTTCTTTAAGCTCTTCTTTATAAATTGCAACCCTTAAAAAAGCATCTGCAAAATTGCTTAAATCCAATCACAAACAAGATATTCTCTACAGTACAATAGGAGGAAGGATTAACTCATAACTGACTTCATTCTATGGACACTTTCACATGGACTTCCCTTCAAGTAACGGAGCCACACAATGTTGTATATTGTACAAACGAAAATAGGAATTTCTGGTTAAATTAAACAAAGAAAAGACGAAAAAAATGACAAAGGATGTTTTTCCCGGTAAAAGCGAAAAGAAGTTAAAAAACGGAGAGAGGGTTTCCGGTCAAGGAAGCAGGGAAAGGATAAAGAAATATATAACAAAGGTCCGTTATCAGATCAAAATATAAAGAAGCGTAGGCATGTCGTCAATACAAAAGCCAGAGGTCGAGTCGTCAGTTAGTCAGTCAGAGAGGAGACAGCGAACAGAGCAGAAGAGGCGACCGTCGACACGGTCGATCGCTGCCAGCGGGCAATGAGGTTCGTCCACCCATTTACCTAAACATGGTCAGACCATCCCAACAGTAGTAGTAGTAGTTATTGTCACGCCGCCCACCACGTACAGCCGAGAAGAAGGAATAAAGTCAAAATTCCTACTATAACCATGTGTTGTTAATTTCATTAAACGACAACTACATATATCGTCTAGGGTTAGTGACGATACCCGCTACGTATGCAGATGCACGAAGTAGGGCCGTGAATTTGAAGCCACTATATAACATATATAATTTGATGCCAGTATGCAACAACAAGCTATTCCATTCTCTGCGTTTTACACCGAAGATACAAACTCAGAAATACGAAATAAGAGAATGCTCAGAGACACCACGAAGATACAGGACACATAACAATTAGCGTAAAGATCATCGTCATAGGAAGTGGAATCAGTGCCTGGAGTTCAAAACCTGGACGAGGCTGTCTGCGTTTTACTTCGCACTAAGGCGCTTAGGAAAGGCATCGTCTCCTCCAACCCCCAGCTATGAGTAAATAATAGGACATTGTAGATACTTTGGTCTTGGTAATGCAACCAGTTTAGGAGGAACATTCTCTATCCAAACCAGCTTTAATTGACCTTGTGTTACATCCTACGCTTAAAGGGGAGTTGGGTAAATATATATTTGATGGCTCCACGAGCTGGCGCATTGCGTGTGACTTGGAACATCAGCTCGTTTTTTCAACTGAAAACCTTAACGGCCCAGCATCCTGATATTGTCATTTGGTCTGTTAATCAAAAGAAAGTTTTTATCGTTGAATTGACAATTCCATTTGAAGAAAATCTTGATTGGGCCCATCAGCGGAAGTTGGAAAGATATGAAGACCTACGTGAACAATGCGTCAGAAACGGATGGATAACAGATGTATTTTCCATTGAAGACGGATGTCGGGGATTTATTACCAACTCAACCTCGGCATTTTTGTCTAAACTTGGACTTTCTCTACCAGACAAGAGGAAATACTTTAAAAAGAATCAGGAGAAAGCTCTAACCGCATCAGCGTGGATATGGCAGTCCTATATTGTGACATCAAACCGACAAAGTCTGGTTGTATCGTGAGATACTGCTGGGGCGCTCTGGGTTAGTGGTAATGATGTTTCGGCCCCGAAACCATGCCTGAACCCAGAGTCATCATCTGATGAAGGCTTTGTTGGTTGCAATGCTACTGTGTAAATAGCAGTCATTGTATGGAGATTATTTATACTCCAAGCACGGATAGGTGACGATGGGTGACTGAAATTATGTAAATTATATGATATCATCTATTATTTGATACTAAGATATTGTTATGATTAGTATGAGTAGTATTAGTTCAGTTGATAGTGCATCCATCTTGGAAACACGTGGTCCTGTGTTCACTATTGATAAGAGAGTAGGCTTCTTCGCTGTTCGGGTGACAGTGACAAAAAGCCACTCGGCCTACTTTACTTTTCTTAAGGTTTCCAGTTGTACATCCACCATCTACGAATTCACTGCTAAATTTTGCCATTTGCAAGAAACAAAAAGAGGGAATGACCATAGATTGTACAGGTTACGATAGAAATGACTCAAACATTTTAATCTGTCATGTGTGTGGTGTAAATTAAACATAGGAAAATGGCAATGGTAGTTTTATCTAACAAATGTGTTAATATTATGTTTTATTTAAAAAAATTTTTTTTTAGATATGATCAGTTACGATCATGTCAATGACCAATGCACACAGCACTATCTCTATCTTTCTCTCTCGGCTCTCTCTCTCTCTCTCTCTCTCTCTCTCTCTCTATAGCAAGACACACACACACACACACACACACACACACGCAGACATGTATATGTATATATTTGTTATACTTAAGTAAATTAATCTCAGACATATAGAAAAATACACAGAGAACAAGGCAAACATTTACACACACACACACACACACACACATATATATATATATATATATATATATATATATATATGTGTGTGCATGTGTGTGTGTGTGTGTGTGTGTGGTGTGAGAGTTGGGAGAGAGAAAGTCAGCGCATTTCCATCTATATATGTATGTACGTAATACGTATATTTATATAACAGTTAGTTCTTGTTATTTTCTATGGTAATATAATATTTCTCCATTATTATGATTAAAGAATTAGGCAACGCAGACACTTATAAAAGAATCTCATTCACTATGAAAAAAAAATTCAAAGTACTGGAATTCTTTTTTTACATCTGTTTTCTTAAGGATTGGCCATCGATAATAGAAAGACGTCAGGTTTCATCAACATTGTTGTATAAAATCACATTAGCAGTGTGAAAATAGACAATGGGCTGGCAAGGTATGTTGAAATCGCACGCAATGTAGCCGCTGGGACGGTGCCTCTGACACCAAACCGCCATTAACGCTAATCAAATAAGTAGCGGTGATGGGGGAAAAAAATTTAAAAAATGGAAAGGAAAACAAACAAAACAAAATGGCATGGAACAATACAACTGTGGAAAGACTTGTTGAAACATAGAAAATTACACTTCATATATATATATATATATATATATATATATATATATATATATATATATATATATTGCCAGTGTCTGGGAAGTGATTGTTATGTTGCAGAGTTAAGTTTCTTCTTTCAAAGGCACATATCTTGTAAGACATATTCGTCATAAAGACGTTTATTTGAATATAAAGTTATGTAAACAAAGTGAAAGTACAAATAAGGCAATAGAATTATATTGTCAAAAACAATTACTATAATAATTTCGTAAGTTTTTAGTCCACCCTGTCAGGGGGCTTTAGAATACGGTGACTGTATCCACCTGACAACAGAAAAGAAAGTCCTAGATGTAACATTAAACTCCATGTGGAGTTCTGGAATTTGGGGTGGGGGGTAGAAAACTCCTTTCATTTTCATTGCCTCCGGGACTATGGGTCGAATTGATCTGTTTTAAAATTATTCGTATTTGATATTGGTAACTGTAAAGAAGCAAACACACGCAGAAACGTACAAAAACACACACCGATAAAAACAAACACATACACACACTTCACTTTAGTAGGAGATATGAAAAGTGCTGTGACGTCAATCAATCTCGAGAACATACGTTTATCTTTAGGTAAAAGTAGTAGCCGTCTGTCTTGCTACTGAGCGAGACAACTTTTGTAGTCTCATTTTCATACGATACTACATAAAGCATACATAGGCTTATGTGGCGAGAGAAACCACGAACGTAGTAGTTCGAAGCGTGCACGACTGTGTTTGGCATGCAGAATGAGATCAGAGGCGAGTAGGGAGATTGAACTCGCATTCTCCTGATCGTGAGTCGTGGCCTGACACATGGGAATTGCTAAACTATCCAGAGTGGCACGGATGGGAAGGATTGACGCGTGCTGATTAGTGTCGCACATGCTGCACAGGCAGGTCAGAGTAAGGATCCCGGATGAACACTGTAATTGTGTATTTATTTCCTAGCCCTCACAAACCGGGAGAAAAATGCAGTAGCATTTTGGCTGTGACGACGAGTGACGAGAGACAAGACCTTGTGATAGTATTGGTGAGAAGAGTGCAGCATTGCTGGGAGAGTAAAAGCATCGGACTTAACTGAGCAGAGAACATTCTTATTAGAGCTTATGCGTCAAATAGATATGTTTCAAAATTATTCTTATTCTTAGTAGTATATATGAAATATATACATTACGCTAAAATTACTTTCTTTATGTGAAATTTGAAAATCAACTGTCTTTTTTACTTTGATTATTTTCAATATTTGAATTATTAAGAATATTTTTTCTCAAAATAGGACAATAGTAAATCCCTTTACATAATTAGATAAAGTGTTCAGTTCAAAGTCCAATACAAACAAACCGTATGTTAAACGCTTCTCGTCTAGTCTCGAAATTCACAACCGTTTCTAATTACACATTTTCTACTATAGGTAAGGCCAACATTCCATGTGCGTTTTTTTTTCATCCATAAATTCAAAATCAACTAAATTCAGAAAAAATAAATAGAACCTAACGTAAGTTTTGCTGTTTTATGAAGAAGAAGGATTTAAAAAATCACTTGAAGAATTTATTTGGTTTATATGAAAGGATTATGTAAATTAAAATCTGTCAATATCGCATATTTTTGCGATATTTTTTTCTCCCTCGTGGATGTGTTCTATTTCAAGTGATTTATTCCATTGTTATATTTTTTTTAAATCGTAGAGATTTATTATATAGATAAGGCTCGGCTCTATAGATAAATGATAATTTGAAATGTACTACTTTTCTATAAAAGCTTAAGGAAAGTGCGGGAGCTGCCGTACTAAAATTGTAGCCATATCAAGAAGAGAAATCCTTATTTTTCTGTTTTCTTCTCTCTGATTACAACTCTTCACTCACTGTGTGTGCGTCTCTCTCTCTCTCTCTCTCTCTCTCTCTCTCTCTCTTTCTTTCTCACTTACACACATACATGGGTAATTTCATGTCAAACCATCCAGAAAAAGTAAAATTATTAACCCACCCCCTTTAATTTTTCTGAATTTATTTTCCTCTGTGGACTATGTTAACGTGTCTAAATCTCTGCTTCAAACTCCAAAATTCGCGGAGTTATGTCGATTTTTAGCTCTCTAAATTTGTGGGATTGGTGAAAAATGGCGACTTTTTGCAATCTATGTTTGTCTGTAAAATCAGTTCTAGAGCTTCCCTACTCCTAAAAATTGGTTCATAAATGCATTTTTGCTCAAGACATTAGAAAATGCTGTCAAAAAAATTCATAAAGACAACCAATTTAATTTATTGATGATTTCTAATTTTTTCATAGCAAATTCAATATCCCGATGTGGCACTACAGCTATGACAAAAATGTTTTTTCTATTATTATTTCACATATACTGAACACTATTTGTTCCAAAAAGATAGTTTGATATTTACTCAGAACCAAAGCTATAACACCAATTAAAATTTTACAAATAGGAAATCATTAATAACTTAAAATTGGTTAACTTCAAGATTTTTTGCAGTTTTGGATTCCTTGAGGTAAAATGCTTTTATAAACCGATTTCTAGGGGTAGGGGAGCTCTAGAACTCATTTTACAGACAAACATAGATTACAAAAAGTCGCCATTTCCGTCATCTTATTTGGAGAGTTATGTCAATTTTTAGAGTCGATATAACTCCACCAATTTTTGGAATTGGAAGCTTACATTTTGGGGAATTGTCTGACTTAATTTACAGACAAAAATAGGGGGCAAAAAGTCGCCATTTTTCTAGACCCCCTCAAATTTGGAGAGCTAAAAATTGACATAACTCCGCGATTTTTTTGGAAGTGGAAGCTCAAATTTTGGGGATTGTCTAATCCACACTTGGAAAAAATTCAGAAAAATTGAAGGGGTTGGGTGACATGGCCTGGATGATTTTACATGGAATTACCCACCTTTTTTAGTTCAATTTCTTATTCCTTTTATTTAGTTTTTGCTTCTTTTAGTCCAGTTTTCCTTTTAGTAAGATATAAAGTATTTTAGAATTTTCCATTATTTCTATCAAGTACAGACAGTAAAATCGAAAGTGACAAAATAATTATCCGATGTCATTTTAGTTCACCTCCAATATCTTAGGATCGATTTTAAAAAGTCAAAGACGTTAACTTCTTAATGAGTTAGAGATCTCTTCTATGGGCATTCCGACCCACCTTACTTCTAATGTTTACGGTTCTATCCTTTCCTTTACATGTTAATAACAATAGGAATACAAATGAGAGTCTCTTCCACAAGTCCGATATCGAAAAGCTGAAACACCAGTCCACAGTGAACAAATCTTAGTCCAACACCGAAAATCATCTTCAAACACACCGTTTCTCGTGTTTGTGCACACTCTATAACTTACGATGTGAAATATGAAAAAAGTCCCTCCTTAAAATATCTCCCGTTTTTTTTATTATGAAAAGCCACAGCGAACTTGCTAAAGAATGCATGGGGGTTTCCTTTAAAATGAAATCCAGACTATTCTTGTTGTATTGTCCTCGCCCGGAAGACGGGCTTCCGCAAAAATCAAAGAGAAATATAAAAATATATATTTAAAAAAAGGGGAAAACGGAGGCGAGGCTTTCCGGTCAAAGAATCAGGATGAAGATAAAGACATATATAACAAAGTTCCGTTATCAGATCAAAAGATAAAGATGCGTAGGAGTATCTATCAATATAAAGGGCTGAGGGTTCGAGCCGAAGTCAGAGAGACACCAGCCAGAAGCCAAGAGAACAACTTCGCGTCTCCCGTCAGCAAACAGCCCTCGGGCACTCATTGTGAACACTGCGCTCTTCGCCAGCCACCCGCATTTTCATTGTGAAGCTCTACGATTTTACCACCCACACACCGAAGAAAATAAAGAAGGGTCCTATTTTTGTATATACGTATCTGTTTATTGAAGTCCAGTAGTAGTCAGCTATACAACATTCTTCCTTTCTTTAACAAAACAGCTGCTGCTGCATATCGTGTGTTTTGAGGAAATAAATATGTTATATTCTTTAATATAATATATCAGATACAAGTCATTCTAAGCACTGTCGGCTGGGTTTTGAATACACCGGCTGCACCTCAGCAGATGGGTAAGAACCCCCGAATGGGGACCAGCTGTTGGCCGTGGATGGCTATCCGTGATGCTTAAGAACGGAATTCTGATCGTTTACCAGTCCATGACATGCAGCACTCCACTTTGGTCCTTACATTATTGCCCTTATGGCATCCCCCAACCCTTTTTATCATATATGTGCTAGAAGGAGCTGGCTGTGGGTCTTTATGTCCTGGGAATGACGTTAAACTATCTGATAGTAGGTCCTAGTTCTGGAGGTCTGAGGAATGTGGACCACCTCTTCATACACATTAATCCCAGGTCCACTCTTACCCGGAGTGGTAGTACATGTTAGGTTTCAATCTCTTGGTAAATAGAAAAAGTTATAAAAAATTTAGTTCAAAACATTTTCTTCGAACGAATCTTTCAAAACTTTGCCGACAGTAAATGACCCACTGATGTTGATATGCCGTAAAACAAAACAAACAAAACAAACAAAGCCACTCTAACTCGCCTGCCTAGGAATTCTTAAATTTTAAAATAGTAGTAATAGCATTAGTAATAGAAATTTACTTTGATTGATTGATTGAATCATTTCATCAATATACGTAAGGGATTTTCGTTCAGTATTTTTTATATATGCATTTATTATGTACTTGTTTCATCAAAGTTTTTGTACGGGTACGGTCGAATGAATTTATGGCATATCTATTTGACCCATATATGGTGTTGTAGCGATTGTCTGCCCCTGCTGGATGGACTAGGGCCCAAAAGGGTTATCTCCCTTACCGCGAGTGCTTCGCCACTAGGTGACGCTACTAGTTCGGTATTTAAGCAGCAGTCCGGGAATCTCTGTGTCTATCCTTTGGTCTCGCATCCACAAAAGATGGACTAGACGTGTTGCGTCTCTGTCCATTTAGAGGGGGTATCGCCCCTATCTATCAGTAAGTAGCTCTCATATTTTTTATGAACTCTTTCATACTTTCAAAGGACATTCTTCCTCATTCTGTTTTGTAGCTTGTCATGCATGTCAAACCCAACGTGCTCAGACAATAAAGTCTGTATTGTTATTATGTTTTACTTCTTTGTTCGGATTTATTTATGTCTGTATTCACCTTAGGTTACTCTGAGTCGTCCAACGTGATATAAGAACCAAACATTTCACTCATTATATGATCATAACTACCACACATACTCAGAGCGGATCTGCGAGAAATAACAATGAAGGGTTAGATCTTAAAAGGGAGCTTCCAGTCAAATGGAGAGTTGTATCAAAACAAAACCACCAACTTTTTGTAGGTATTTTGTTAACCCTCTACAGAGGACACCGTCATCATATTCTAACACCCATTGGAGGGAGTTTAGTTATTTTGAGCTTCTGGTATCAGATATTTTTTTACCTGTTTTTCTTTTTATAAATTTTGTTAGATTTATTGAGTCTAGATAAATATTATGGCTATTTCATCTAAGGATACCTTTATAAAAAGGAGAAAACATAAACAGAAATGCTATTCGGTTACAATGTTTATTGTTTATTATTAATTTGTACCAAATGATATGACAATGTTTATTTACATTCAGTTGAAGAGATGATTTGTTTTGTTTTTCTCCCGGTTTTGAATTCTTCTTCTTCCGTGTTGTTTTTCTTCTCAATTCCACTTTTTTGTTGCTTAATAAATCAATTTCTGAGCTCGTCTGAAACGCCGTTAGAATGGGAAGTAATTAATGTTATATATCATCAGAGACATATAATTCAAGGAAAAACATGGAAAATGTTTACCTTGTAACAGCAAAAGCTGTTGAAATGTAAATGTTTTACAGTTAGTGTTGTGATGTTAATCCAACAGTAAAAAAGAAGTCAAGTCGAGGTAGGGTAAAATAAGACAAGTGTATTTACAATAATGGTACAGGAACGGCTAGCTTGCCGTTAAACGGTAACACACAACCTTTTCACTCGGTGTCTCACTATTTATAGTGAGAACCGGTGTATATTCTCTACTGTAGGAACGGCCGGTACAACAGTTAGTAATCGTCTGTTTGTTCTGTTGTCTTTGTTTCCTGCAATGTGTCTTTAAGGAAGCAGTTGGAGAAAATAAAGGGATTACATTATAAATAAACGGAAACTGTTCACCCAGTGAAGGAATTTGAACTAAGCTTAAAAGTGTTGTATATGGGAGTATACAGTATTGAGTATACTAGTACATTCAAACTACATGTGCGCCAGGCATATAGTAACTCGCAACAGAGTGCTAAAACGTCGAGGCAGACGGTTCGCATAATGATACCGTACTCTTGTTGTCTCAATAATCACTCGATGATCTCAGACAGTCGTGTATAAATAGTCCTAGACCAGCTCATTCACTCTTTATGCGAGGTATGCCATGCTAGTCCATATCAAAGAGCGAGACTTTTGCTTTGTCTCTGTCTGTCTGTCTGTCTGTCTGTCTCTGTGTCTGTGTCTTTCTGTCTCTCTCTCTCGCTCTCTCTCTCTCTCTCTCTCTATATATATATATATATATATATATATATATATATAGAGAGAGAGAGAGAGAGAGAGAGAGAGAGAGAGAGAAAGTCAGAGAGACAGAGAGAGCAAAAATCTCGCTTTTAGAGCTTGGTTAAAATTCCTTCATTGGATTAACGGTATATATATATATATATATATATATATATATATATATATATATATATATATATTATATATATATAGGGACTAGAGTCGGATACTACGAGTTTTAAAAGCGAATTAAGAATAATTAAAACTTTTATTTAAGGTTAAACTTTGTCTAAATCGATAAGTAGTAGCATAATAACCAACATTAAAAAAAGAAAAATATAATTACATATGCAGTTTATTTTAAAAAGATTTCAAACTATTTGTTTTGGTCAATTTCGACCATATTCGCCATTCAGCCTCTTTTTCGATGGTTTTAAGTGCTTGTTTATAATTTTACTGTAACATTCGCGATTGCAAAAAAAATTACCAAAAATTAGGTAATTATCTGATTTTAATAAAATTTTCAGTATTGATTTAACAATTAATGAATTTTATAATGCATTAATTATCTTATTTCAAAACTTTAATTTAGTATTTTTGCTATGGAAAATTAATATATAAAATTCATTTAAAATATGAAAATCCCGATGTTAAGTTTAAAATGTTATATTTTTAGATTCTAAAAATAAATATCTACTTAATGCAAACCTTAATTTACGCGCCAAAAGTAATAAGTTTTGAAGAAAAACTCGATTGAAAATGTACCCCCTCCCCCTTTTAAACAGAAAACACATCGATGTATAATTTTTTCTTTTATGAAATAATAGCCAATTAAATAATTATCGAAATGAGTAAAAAAGAAATCTCCAAAACATTAATTATTTATTATTTTTTTGCATTTTAGTTTTCGATTCTTGTACTATTTTCTCAGAAAAGAGCAACGGTAAAAAATTTTTTTGTTTCTATTCATAACTTCGGTCTTTTATCGCATTATTTTATACTGTAATTAGTATCGAAAAATGATCAACTTGCAAAACATTTTACGCCCCCAACATTTAAGTGACCTGATGAGAAAGTTTTTAAATAAATAAAATAATGCATTATAAAGAGCATTCATTGATACATAAACACTGAAAATTTAATTAAAATCTGATAATTTGCTGATTTTTGGTAAATTATTTTCCGTAAAAGTCATTTTGACAAAAACGAATTTTAGACTCGTTTGCTAGTCTATATATATATATATATATATATATATATATATATATATATATAATATATATATATATATATAAAAGTTAAAGTAGCGAAGACATAAAGTAAAAAAAATGATATAGACGAGAAACTGACATTTACCTAGCACCGTTGACTTTATGTCTTCGCTAGCCTAACACTCTTTGTCTGCATTCAACCCATTTCTATTTAAAGAGCGTCGTATTGTACGGGTACTGATGCTGATACGCTTGTGTACATATAAACCTTGTTGCACAGTTTTCTCGCAGTTCTCTGTGACAATTTGGCTATTCTTTTACCCCAGGCAAATTCTCTGTCGTACCAAACTGTTAAAACCTCTTTATAATGAACTTTCAGTAGCAAAATAGTTTTAAATAGTGCTGTAACTATTTTCTGACATTTGGAATTTAATAAGACTCAGTGTGAAATCAACGGTAAGATCCTTTGTCTTCCACATCATCTTGTTAACGTAAGAATAACAATAGTGTCACTCTACGTCGCACGAGTTGTTCTTTGCAGGAATTTTCACAAAATGTCTACTGAATGAATAGTTTAGAAGGCTTCACTGATAACATAATTTTGTAATTTACTTATACTTAAACGAACCAACAACTGCAAAATGATATTTTCAACTCTACGGATGATTTTCTGTCTTCCTATTTTGCATAATTCACATGACAAATTTGTTGTATTTTACATGTTGTTCTGAAAATTGAGTTTTATTTTTACTTTTTATGTTCTCATTAAAATATGAAAATCTGGCATCATTTGGGCATTACAATCTGAGAAATTGATTAAAATATTTAAAATTGATGGGTGTACGAATAACTTCATCGTTTACTGTATATGTACCATTGCATAAACTCGCGGAGTACGGATTACCAAAATATTCCCATACGTAATAACCTGGATAGATAGATCACCAATGTTGATCCCATTTTCTGTCATTTTAGAAATTAGTTACATAAGTAAAATATCAATATATATTTTCTAATAGTTTTCCCTTACGTAATTGAATGGCTCCTCCTCTTAGAGTTTAAAGAACGCTTAGTTAAAGAAAATAGAGGAGAACAACACAAGGATGCTACATGTTGTTTTCAACAAATTCTGGTTTGGTTTGGTTTGTTTTACGGCA
>CM042141.1:72748237-72805737 GCA_023376005.1 Doryteuthis pealeii | reverse complement strand
GGTATGAGGTAAATACATACTATTACCCATTGCTTTGTAGATGGGTTCATGTCTTTATCAACATTATTAGAGTGAATTAAAATTAAAATAGTCTCATCCGGAATTTTCCTATGAAAATAACCATTAAGCAATATGCACCTTTGTCAGGGTATCTTAGATTGTGTATATATTATATTTTGGAAGGCAACCCCCTACCCATGCTTATCTATTAAAGAAAATTTGACAAATTTCCCCTCAAATATTTTCAGCGGGTATTGGTTAACTTGTACATGTGTAACTAGCTCACAAACTTAATTCAAATCCGAGTTATCTTAAAACGTGAGCCAGAATTCCAGTCAGAGTACTCATACTATCCAATGTTTTCTACCAAAAACATCGGGTAGGGGAATGTCAGAACTGAACCTACTAGGTAAATCAAATGTGTTGCAATACGTTGTATATACTAGTTTTCAGCGCATTCATCAAGTGACCAAACAGTTCAAACCATGAATGTTAGTATTGTGTTAGTTGGTGCGTTGACACGTTATGCATTGATTCTCACTGAGTGTGATTTGAAAGCCACACATGAATATACAACATAATCTAATTCGAGAAATTTTGTTTTACAAGTTCGAAATTACCGGAACGTTGTGGAAATTGTTTGGTTTGTTTTGTTTGTTTAATGGCATATCACGCTTTCTGGATTATTTAATCCCAATTTTTTTTCTTATAGAAGAAGGTAGTCGTACCATTTAACACATAGCTGGCGGATACGGGTTCAAACCTTTACCAATGTTATTAATTCGAAAATGAATAGTGCAGTAGAGCGATAGAGTTCGAACTCGCTCATTACGATGTTACATTTACGCACGTTATCCACTTCGCCACTGGGACACGCCCAGCATTTGTTGAGCAAAAAGTGAAGGCGACGTAGATCACAGTACAGTAACCAGATTGTTCAAAAAATGTTGTGGACTTGCAAGAAGTCTGGCTAACAAGCAAGGTCAGATAGGTCTAAAACTGCGATCAGGCCCTAAACAAATCAAGAAGTAGCACTTAGAGAGTATCAGGCGAACTCAGCATCTGAATTGATCTTTAAGCAATCGCAATGAACTAGTTCTCTATACACCCCAGTTTTCCAGAACTGGGAGATTCGGTGCTGCTTATGGACAGGACGTCAACTAAGATGATACAATCGTTAACAATAAAATATCACGATTTTAGAAGTACGGGTCAGGGATCACTGTTGAGATATAGGCTCATTAACCAGAGAGCTACACCATGAACAATTACCTGTTGAAACAGGTGTCCTAACAGTAACGGGGGTCACATTTCAATCGTCAGACGAAAAGGTCAGTGACTTCGAAAATATCGCAAAATAATATTTTTTGTGAAAGCTTCAATTTCAACGGCATAAGATGCAAGTATAGTTTTTAACCAGTTTTCATAATTTTCTTACTTAGGCCATGACATCACTATCACACATACATACACAAAACCACCTACTATATAAAAACAGACCTCCTCCCTCTTATATTGTATAAAATATGAATATATTCTATATCTCTCTCTATATATGTATATATATATACATACATACATATATATATATATATATATATATATATATATATATACCGAAATGCTGCGTCCCTGCGTTCCTGACACACAAAGATCTAAAAGGACGCTGTGAAATCGTATTCGCGCGTCCGAGTCTTTTCTTTTTCTTCTTCCCTTACTATTTCAAGCAAACAATATGAAAGATCTGTTTGAAAACGTCAACATGGAGGATATTCTCTCATTTTTTAGGGAAATAGAAATATACCATAGAATATAGATATGAAACAAATCAAAACCATACAACATAATCCCCAATAAGGCTAACACATTATTAAAACCAATTACTAAAAAGTATAAACGTAAATATACGATATCTATCACATACTAACCGTTAGGCATGACATAAACCCAGGTTGATATGCCGTTAAAATCAATAAACAAACAAACAAACTATTTCAAGCTAACTGTAAATACATTTTAATAGTTTCTTAGAAACGAATTACACATGATAGGGTACAGATTTTCCCGGGCTCATTCAAAGCCAATATGTGCGTCCCAGGACGGACTAAATCAAAAAGTAATCGGTATCACTATATATATATATATATATATATATATATATATATATATATATATATATATATATATATATAGTGGTTAGAGTTGTGGAAAATGGACTTGAGTTCAATTCCTAGACGAACCTGTTGGCATTTCACATAGTTCTAATACCCTTGGGAAAGGTATGAATCCATATATTCTCCCTCCAGCTATGAGTTAATTAGTAGGGTGGACTGGGCTCTTCAGGCTTGGGTAGGTAACCAGTCTAGGAGAGGGATAACTCTGAATTCAAAATTCCTGAGGTCGGTTTGTGGCAACCCTTGATGCACCAATCATTTACTATCAACAGTGCCAAAAAGTGTGGATGGTCCAACACAAGCCTTCACCACTATAAACAAATCACTGTGTAGGAGTTCATTGTGTGTATGAACCCTCATACGACGAAAATCGACGGGAGAGTCCATTATATATATATATATATATATATATATATATATATATATATATATATCTGTTTACGTGATTCAGTCACTTTTTTTTTATTTTGGTGTCTAAGGTACGTGTAAAGAAACGTTTGCGTGAACGAAGAAAGATAGACGAGTCAAAGATACTTGAAGAGTACCTTTGCCAAAAGAATAAAAGAAGCCAGTCCACACACGTTGTTAGTTATCGACTTCTTCTACAACCTCAGAGCCTGAACGGAAAGAATAAAAGCAAGAGGTCCTAACGCTTATGATGAGTTGTGTTTTTATGCTTAGCCTCTCTGTCCGACAATTAGCCATCAATGACAGTTTCCGGTGATTTCGATACACTTCTCACAGCAGAAAAAAAACAAGTGCGTCTCTTTTTTATTTTCTGATTCGGATAAATTATTTCTTTCAAGGGCCAAGGACGACAAAGCGATTATTCGACAGGTGGTCATACTATTTTGGTATGTATTTTTAGATACACCTTTTTTATTTATTCATTGGCGTGCAGCTTCTCTGATATATATATATATATATATATATATATATATATATATATATATATATATATATATATATATATATATGTGTGTGTGTGTGTGTGTGTGTGTGTGTGTGTGTGTGTGTGGAGAGAGAGAGAGAGAAAGAGGGAAAAACAAGAGACAGATAGAATGCGTGTCGGGAAGGGGTAGAGAAGGAAAAGAGAGTTTTATTTTTATTTCTCATGTTGTGCTGGAAGCACCTGCACGGTATAGATTGTATTGAAACCTAATGCAGGCAGATGGCATATTTAAGTGGATTACTTTAGAACACATCTTCTAAATTGGCTATCACAAATGTTTGCAGGTCGTCGGCTATTCGTTACTTCTTCGAGTGACTCATATCAAGAAAAAAAATACTCGAAACATTTTTTAAGCCGTTGGGTTTACTACTATTACTTTGATTAAGTGATGGACATTTCCAACAATTTCCGCTGTTTTTGCCTTAAGTTAAACTTTTTATAATAGCCGACCCCACACAATCAATTTGTAGGGGCTCCTTGCTCATTTCAATCGTTCCTGACGTTAAAAACACACTGACAAAAACACTCCCTTGAAGTTATTCGCATTAATGTGAGGTTGCTTTTCATGTTCCTGAAAACGTGGTCCAGCGATGGATGAATGTCAATATGTTTAATTAAATACATAGAAAAGATTGTTGGTTAAGTTTTCCTTTTCTTGTTGGCGAAAGCACGGAATTTACAAGTAAATACTTTGTAGAATTGTGTATAATTCCGGCCAAATTCAGGACTACTTTCCATGAAAATTCTCGAAATAAAAGAAAAAAAGATTGGACAATTCATACATATATGTGGCATCACTCGAAATATGACTTGGAAATAAACAGGAAAAACCTTCTTCATCTACTTTTACTACTACACTACTACTACTACTACTAACTACTAATAATAATAATAATAATAATAATAATAAAAATTTTGACAAAATGGTATATGCATAAACCAGAATCTGTTCTTGAGAACAAAACGCACAAAATTCTCTGGGTCTTTGAGATAAAAAGATGATACCTAGTATTGATAAACAAAAAAGAAAGAACTTGTCAACTGGTGGATTTTGCAGTGCCAGCAGATCACAGGGTGAAGTTAAAGGAAAATGAAAAAATAGACAAATATCTGGACCTTGCCAGAGAACTGAAAAAGTTATGGAATATGAAAGTGAACGTTATACCAATTGTAGTTAGTGCACTTGGAACAGTCCCAAAAGGATTAGAAAAGGGCTTGGAAAGTATGGATATCAGAGGAAGGATTGAAACCATTCAGAACACTGCACTGCTGCAATCTGCCAGAATACTCAGAAGAGTCCTGGAGACTTGAGGAGACTTGCTGTCACTCAGACTCCAGTGGAAAACCATCAGCTAACACTGATGTGAAAACTCATAAGAAGAAGAAGAAGAAGATGAAGAAGAAGAAGAAGAAGAAGAAGAAGAAGAAGAAGAAGAAGAAGAAGAAGAAGAAGAAGAAAGAACTTGTCAACTGGTGGATTTTGCAGTGCCAGCAGATCACAGGGTGAAGCTAAAGGACAATGAAAAAATGGACAATATTTGGACCTTGCCAGAGAACTGAAAAGGTTATGGAATATGAAAGTGAAAGTTATACCAATTGTAGATGGTGCACTTGGAACAGTCCCAAAAGGATTGAAAAAGGGTTTGGAAAGTTTGGAAATCAGAGGAAGGGTTGAAACCATTCAGAACACTGCACTGCTGCAATCTGCCAGAATACTCAGAAGAGTCCTGGAGACCTGAGGAGACTTGCTGTCACTCAGACTCCAGTAAAAGACCATCAGCTAATGCTGATGGGAAAACTCAAAAGGGGCAAATAATAATACCCTCAGCTAACGCTGATATGAAAAACACAATTGGAGTGAAAATAATAATAATAGCATGTGGCAAACTAGCACAAAGAGAATGAAAGGCTAGGCACGATTAGGTTGGAAAAGTGATCCACTGGGAATTGTGTAAAAAACTAAATTTTGTCCATAAAACACATGGTATATGCCTAAACCAGAATCCGTTCTTGAGAATGGACAAGAGAAGACAGATTAATCAAAAGACATGAAAATGTACAATAATTTAGAGCCGATAGGGACAGGCTATATGAACAAAGAAAGGAAGGTAGAAAAGGTTTTGCATAGAGAGGCCGTAGATGCCTCATTCCAAAGGCTCAAGAAATACACAAAAAAGCAAGGAAATATTAATTTCAGCAGCCAGTAACCGCAGCTGCAACATATGGACAAACAGAAAATCTACAAAATCAAAACTGTGAAGAAAAACAATTATTGTGACACTTCAAGCGACAAATTGGGGATAAAGCACATGGAAAATCCTACACATGGTTAAGAAAAGGAAACCTTAAGCGAGAAACCGAGTCACAATAATTGCTAACAAAACAATTTCATAGAGATGAGGCAATATACCTTGTACTATGCGAATGCAGCAAACAAGCACAACGAGAATACAAAGCTAGACATGACTGGGTTGGAAAGGTCATACACTGGGAATTATGCAAGAAACCCAATTTAAACCATGCAACAAAATGGTATATGCATAAACCAGAATCTCTTCTTGAGAATGAAACATAAAATATTCTCTGGGACTTTGAGAAAAAGACGGATCACCTTATACCAGCCAGAAGACCAGACCTAGCATTGATTAACAAGAAAAAAGAAACTTGTCTTATTGTATATTTTACAGTCCCAGCATATCACAGGGGAAGATAAAAGCAAACTAAAAGATAGACAAATACCTGCGCCTTGCCAGAGAATTGAAGAAACTGTGGAATATGAGGGTGAAGTGATACCAATTTTTATTGGTGCACTTCTACGGTCGCCAAAAGCGTAGAAAACAGACTAAAGGAACTGAAATTAGAATAAGAATTGAGATCATCCAAATAACGGCATTGTTAAGATCAGCAAGAATATTCGAACAGTCCTGGAGACCGAAGGAGACTTGTTGTCACTCAGACCCCAGTGAAAGACTATCAGCTTACGATGGTGGGAAAACTCACAAGCAGTGAAAAAATAATACACTAATCAGTACACCCTAGAAACATGGAGAAACATGGCAAAACTTAAAAACAGAAATAGAAAGAAAACCAACTGTATGGATAGTTCAAGCGACAAACTGACATGATAACACCGAGACATAGCTTAGAAAAAAACATGGATACTTTAAGCGATAAACTAATAACATTTCACATGAGATTACCTGGGCATGTTTACAAATTGGGGACTTAAAGAGAGTATGATAATCTCCATTATGCAGCACAAAATACTACCATAAGAACTAATTTCATCAAAGCAAAAATATCATAATACCCAGGTGCATAGCAAGAATATATTATGACGTGATGGGGATGAAACAGTACATCATATAATACGTGAATGCAACGAAATATCACAAAATTAATCGACAAAATGTTTGAGCGGGAAAGGTGATCTACTGAGAATTGTGCAAGAAACTGAAATTACACCTATCAAGATTTGGTATATGTGTAGGAAATTAATTGATTTCCTTGATGCAAGAATTTGTGTTACATAAATGATGGGTTGTCTATCAAGTATGTATGCTAGTGTAGTTAAAAAAACGGTTTTATAGAAAAATGCAGGGAATTTGATTGACAAAATTTAACCTTGTATTTTACATCTTCTTTTATTGGACAGACAACGTGAGAAGTCTTTTAGGAAAATTAGATTTAGTTTGGTGCCTGGACAAGTCTGACGTATGATGGTGTATTTCGTCTAAATAGCTATTTGTCATATGCGTTGATCTTGGTGTTGGTATTAGAATAAAGGGTATCTATAATGAAGTAGGTATCATGTTCGTTAATAAAAAAAAAACAACGGACCAAGACACGAGGAGATTCTCAAAGATAAGAAACCAAGACCAGAAGAATAGCTCAACCCCAGATAGCAGATCCAGGATCAGCTGAGTTAGATGATAGATAACAGATGGCCGCAACTCAGATCCATAGAAACAGATACTATAGAAGTATAGAAGATACGTTCAAACGTCAATATAAAGGCTACGTAACACTGGATCTGAGTTTAAATATATTAGAATATATTATATTTTCACCAATCAACACGTAATCAATATATGCAGGATTTCGAAGGAAAACCGTTAAAAACGTGACATCACAAATCTCAAAGGAAGCATTTTATTTCCACGATTATAAATACATTCTCAACCTATGAAACAGCAGAAATAAACAGAAAAAAATCTCGGCCGGAAAAATGCATCGACTAGTAAAAAAGTCAGTCGTCCAGTTTTCAGGTTTTCAGTTATCTGGCACGTACATTGACCATATATATATATATATATCAAATTCACCGTATTTGGCGTACAGCTAAGACTCACTTTGTTTACAGAAAGTTTGAGACCTCTAGGTGAGTTCATTTCCGCTTAGAAATGTAGCGATTAAATAGCCTGCTATACTGGATGTTTATTGTCGACGACGCAACGTTTCGGTCTGTTAGATCTTCTTCAGGACTTGGATATAGTTCTTGCTTTGGGAATGTCCATCATTGAAGCAAAAACTATATCCAAGTCCTGAAGAAAGTCTAACAGACCGAAACGTTGCATCATCGACAATAAACATCCAGTTTCCATAACATCCCGTGTTTGTCTACCTTTCTCCCACACACACACACACACACAAACACACACATATATATATATATATATATATATATATATATATATATATATATATTATGGACTCTCCCGTCGATTTTCAACGTATGAGGGTTCATACACACAATGAACAACCACACAGTGATTTGTTTATAGTGGTGAAGGCTTGTTTTGGACCATCCACACTTTTTGGCACAGTCGATAGTAAAGAATTGGTGCATCAAGGGTTGCCACAAACCCAATCAACGATCGACCTCAGGAATTTTGAATTCAGAGTTATCTCTTTCCTAGACTGGTTACCTACCCAAAGCTGAAGGGCCCAGTCTTCCCTACTATTTAACCCATAGCTGGAGGGAGAAATTTGGATTCATACCTTTCCCAAGGGTATTAGCGCTATGTGAAATGCCAACAGCTTCGTCTAGGAATTGAATTCGAATCGACGAGTCCATTTTGCACGACTCTAACCACTATATATATATATATATATATATATATATATATATATATATATATATATATATATATGTCAATGTGTTGAATGTCTTCCTCATCTTTTTGTCGACTGCTATCCGTAGTAAAATATGGATAGAACTGACGGGTGACAAAACACGGTGTAAGTAGATTTAGAATTATGTCTTTCTAGAATGCCCAAGCGTAAACATGATAATTTATTTTCCGCGATACCATTTGAAAGTAGGTTGCAGTAGTTTCGTATCAAACGGCTGTCGATTTCCCACCTGAGAAGTTAGAATTAAAAAAAGCTAGAAGATAAACAAGAAACGAAAGGAAAAGCAAAAGTAGAAATTTAAAAGCAAATAATCAATGACGTCAGAGTTGGTGTTCAGAACGCAGAAAATCCTGGCCATTTTACAAGAAAACAAGAATCCTATTGTTAGTTTTGTCATCAGCCACTGGCAAAGAAATTCAAAGAGTGGAACATTAAATACTCAAGTGCTTTTGTAAAATCTCTTTCTCACTTAAACTTTCTCTCTCTTTTCATATATTTCCCCCTGTCTCTTTATATATATATATATATATATATATATATATATATATATATATATATATATATATATATATATATAGTCATCCACAAACACCGAATTTTGACGTATGCCGTCTCCTTAGTGCGATGAGACATTTTTAAGTTACCTACAGCCGGGATATATATATATATATATATATATATATATATATGTGTGTGTGTGTGTGTGTGTGTGTGTGTGTGTGTGTTTCTTTGAATACGTTTGTTTTTGTTGCTATTCCAACAGTAAACGTCTGCATATATTCAATTTCTATTATTAGCTTATATATGATAAGATTCAATAAACTTAGGTTACTATGGTACAAACGCAAGAGTATTTGGGCGCAATTATGATCGAAATTAGACGGTAACTGAACAAGGATGCGCCTGCTGTCTTGAAGAAATCCTGGAAGCAGCACCTCACAAAAGAGACCACCTGTCGGCTGGAGCGGTAACCTACACTGACTGCACCTGAAAAGACGCAAGACTTGCCTCCTCCGATCAATCAGCTGATCAGGTCAAGCATTTATATGATTTTCCCGACCTTATTATTCTTATAAAACCCTCCCCCAAGCCTTTCATCATATATATATATATGCTAGAAGGTGATAAACTGAAAATTACCAAAGGATGTTTATTTTAATGCTTCACTACATTAACTTAGATATATATTTTCCATCAATAATATATTTATGAAGAAATTTTGTTATTTTCATTTTTATTTTATCATTTTTATTATTATATTTATGTTCTAATTTTATGTATTTTTTTGTATATATATATATATATATATATATATATATATATATATATATATATATTGTTGTACCGGCCGTTCCTACAGTGGAGAATATACACCGGTTCTCACTATAAATAGTGAGACACCGAGTGAAAAGGTTGTACTGTTACCGTTAACGACAAGCTTGTCGTTCCTGTACCATTATTGTAAATACACTTGTCTTATTTTACCCTATCTCGACTTGACTTTTTACTGTTGGATTAAAATCACAACATATATATATATATATATATATATATATCGTTGAATAATACCTAAGTGTTTCACATTTATTTGTTTATCTCTCTCTCTCTTTCTCTCTCTCCCTCTCTCTCTCTCTCTGTCTCTGTCTCTCTCTCTCTCTCTCTATATATATATATATATATATATATATATATATATATTTATATATATAAAACGGAAGAGAAAAATAGAGTTTTAATAGATTAACGTTGCTTTCTTTTCCCACAATATTTGGGTGGCCTATACCCTTTATTAATGTTTTTGCAAAGTATAATCAAAACGAAATATATATATATATATATATATATATATATATATATATATATATATATATAATATATATATAATTAATCATATTACTTTATACATATACCTCGTGGTTTTCTGAATAGCTAACGAAAGTATCTAATTATTGAAATCTTTCAATATACAATGATTTAAATATATATATATATATATATATATATATATATATATATATATGTGTGTGTAAAATGAAACTGAAAGTGAATCCGACGGTATGTTGGAAAAATAAATAAAGAAAAGAGAATATAGAATGGATAAAATAGGATATTTTAATCAATTTTACTTACACGTGTTTCGGTTTAGGAGTTTATCCATCGGTACATTATTCAAACTATTATTATTTATAAATAACCAAATGAAATGAAATAATAATAGAAATAGAAAAAATGTAGAAATGTTCCGCACGCAAAGAAAATTCGAACTTCATCAGAGTAAATCCTTATTTGAAATTAAAATCGTTGGAAAAAAGCGGCGAATTTTTTAAATGTTCGAAAAAATAACTTTTTTTAAAATTCACATTGAGACGCGGTCGAGAAAGACCTTAATGACGTCATATCGCATGCGAACAGATGTTGACGCGGAGAGATTTTTTGTGGAATTCTATATTTTAAAAGCATGAGAATATATATATATATATATATATATATATATATATATATGTGTGTGTGTGTGTGTGTGTGTGTGTGTGTGTGTGTGTGTGTGTGTGTGATCTTCAAAATAAGTACTACTAATTTTATAATCTGTATGCAAACTGTTGAGGAGGGGTTATTATATAAAACCTGTTTTTTGACTTTTTACTTTCGTTAGTGTTAATGTCTGGAGCTAATATTTTGAATTTGCTTTTATCTTAGAGTGTTTCCCTTTTCTTTTCTTATTTTATTGTTTTTAATTGCATATTTTCATTTAAAATAACTGGGAAACGACTTTATAATTACTCAGGCACTTGGTTTCCTTGCTTTTTTAAAATTGTATATCAACCTTCATGTGTTATTTAATTTCAAATCATTCCTCATAGAAGAACAGGAGAGGTACGATTTAACCAATGCTGGGGAGATTAGGGGATTCATACTTTTCCAAATGGTATTATTCCGTAAGTGAACGTTATAGTGGAACTAGAGTTCTATCTCACTTATATCTTGTACGTTTGACACTCCTCCCCCTTACTCAAATGGTAAATTTACATTTCATTTATTTATTGGCAATAAACTAAATTGTTTTCCAGGATTTAGTATTTTTTATCTTTTAAGTTTCAACATTTGCTTCTAGATAGATTATTATTTCTAGCTTTTAGGATGCCGTCTAGGCTTTTCAATTTCTTTTGGCTTATAGATAATTTCTCCTATGGTTTTACTTATGCTACTTAGTTCGCTTTATTAGTCTACATATTGGTTCAATTCTGAAGATTTTTTTGTCCTGTGATGAATGCATTCGTTTTTTTTTGTTTTTTTTTGTGTGTTTTTTTTTTTTTTTTTTTTGGGGGGGCGGTTTATTCGATCGTTTACATTGAGTGTTTTTTGTGATTTTTTTTTGCTTCAAGATTAATTGAGAGTTTTGATTTTTTTATCCTTTTCACTTTGATTCCCTGATATTTTTTCTACTTTGATGACAGAGCAGCGATACAGGGAAAACATCACTTAACAACAGCAATATACTTGGAGCCTAAAGCTTAAAAAAAAACATACGGAAACCTCAAAAACACAAAAAAATGCTGGGATTATATACACAGGAATCTAAATTTTATAGGTTTTTACCAAACCCGTTCACGACGGGTAGAATGTGACCATTCATAACGTAAGTATGAGGCATTCAGCGATGATCGAACTCACTATTCAATAATGATTTATGAGTTACGGCCAGTGAGTTACCTGGACCGTCGCGCGTGCCTCTCGGGACATATTTCTCCGCGTTCATTTTTGCTCTTATTTATGTATATGAAAACATATTTCCATTATTGATATATACATCTTTATTATTTTTCTAAGAGCAAACTTAACACGCGTTGAGAAGATTTCAGAAGTCACCATTATTGCGTCAAGTCAAACTTTCCCACAGATTTAACCATCACGTGACACTCTCAACCAATGAAAATATTTAGTTCAATCAGAAGTCAAATATTGCCTGTCATACTTCGTGACTCTTATTGTGTTTTTCCAAGGATTCTTAAGATAACTGTTAAATTCAAATATTTTACACTACATCACAAAATAAATAGGGTACCCCATTCATTAAAAACCATAAATGTAAATTAAATGTGGTTACGAGGATTCATCAAGTATAAAGATTTTAAAAAAAACTAATTTACAAAATAAGTGTTTACTAGGTGGGTTTAAAAAATATCGCAAGTTGTATATATCAAGTCGAAAATGACGGATGAAAGATTTCTCGAAAAATAGTATCTTTGGTATTTAATATACTTATTCCAACGGGTATTCTTTTGAGTCTATGAATATATTTTTATCTTATAGTGGGAAGCTGTATTTTTGTATTCTTCTCTAAGGCCGAGTAAGGCTAATTTGAATACATTGTTTTTCCTTCTAGACCGGTTTTAAAAACAATGCTAAACAACATACAAGGTCCTAATATTTACCCATAGCTTGGGAAAGGAGAGAGGAATTAAGGTATTTCCTAATTACTTTAGAGGAATGTGAAATGCCTCTTCCAGGATTCAAAACTGGGTTACCGATTCCATTTCCATTACAAATACGCAATGCGCACCTCATTACTAATTACTACAGCTTCCTTATTTAATGGCATATCAACCATCTTTGGTTGTTTAATGCCAAAGCTATCCTTGTAGAATGACAGTAATAAGTAGTCTGCAGAATGGCCTATGTCGGTATCAGCCTGACAGCGTAGTGCTGAAACAGGGAGATTGCTTTGCTCTGATGGGGCTCGATATATATCTTACCGAGTCAAGCCAAGTCGGTTGGCCCGTTCGCGCACGCCGCCGCGTATGCAATGACGACAAGCCACGCCCGACGGAGACGGCGAACCGCCCCGCCGAACGCAACAGCCGCAGCTACTAGCGACAGGCGCCAGCGGAACGAAAAGAGACGCCTTTCGTAATACCGTAGCGACACCGGTTGCAGTTACGGCTTAGAGGCTTTCAGCCGTTATTGCGTGGAGGCAGCTTGGCACCGCCGCTCGTTCGAGCGAGCACGCGAACCGTTGCTCCGATCCCGCGGTTCCTCTCGTACTGGACGGGATAGCCGTGGCCACGGCCGACGTAACACACCTGCCGATCGGTAGGATAAAACTAACCTGTCTCACGACGGTCTAATCCCAGCTCACGTTCCCTGTCAGTGGGTGAAGAATCCAACGCTTGGCGAATTCTGCTTCGCAATGATAGGAAGAGCCGACATTGAAGGATCAAAAAGCGACGTCGCTACGAACGCTTGGCCGCCACAAGATTTCTTACCGCACAGATCGGATTATCAAGTTGTGCTACCCATGTGCTGCGTTGGTGAGGATGGGTATCGAACTCAGAACCCTTCGATTCTTTGGTGGTGTTCCCTATAATTGGGCGATGAACGAGTTTACTCCTTTCCTAAGAGTATTAATCCGTAATAGTGAACGTAATAGTGACATACAAATCCAGCATTGGCAATTACGTAATACCATATCGCGGAGGGGGTATGATATTGAATTGCATCTAGTAGTGAAGTTCAAGTTCTGGAGCTCTGGGTAGTTTGGGGTACACCCCCTTTTCATTATTCCAGTTTCTTTCTGACCTGTAGTTGTAGTATCTGTTAGGATCCTTTCTATAAGTTAAATAGATAAAACAATGAATTTAATAAAATGTTGTTTAACAAAATAATATCCAACAAAAATGAATAAAGCAAAAACATCTTCGGTAAAAAATAACTCAAGGGCTGCAATCCAATCAACCAATCATTACACCACGGTAAATCACCCACTAATCTATATATATATTCGTTTTTTTTGATAATCCAATAAACGATTACTTATAATGAATTAAAACTTCGAAATCTCTCATATATCTCATACCTTATATCAAAACGTTTTGCCAAGTAAATATGTATTGATGCAGCTACTCTGAGAATAAACTAAACTTATTTTTATAAATGGTTTCCTTTTCAATTAACATCCGTTGGTTTTAAAAGTGCAAAGAAAGATTATTGGAAGAAATATCTTAAAATAGACATCAATTTAATAAAACTTAATTATATATTCATCACCTCTTTAAGAACAGTGTCAAATTTTATATTAATAATCCCCTCTCCATAATAGATGCCGACCCTGACTGATAACTCAACAGATATATCTCGATTGCTCTGACGTCTAACGAAGATATATCGACGAAAGGTGTTAATATTCCTGGTCGACCATACACGCGTATATTAATACAGAACAAAAAAAATCAATAGGCGTCATGAATTTATATAATGTTATCGAATCGAGAGAAGAGTGGAAATCGCTTGCTGGACGAAATATTGAATTTGAAAATTATTTCGCTCTGATTTCCAAATCGTAATATGAAACATTGTTATTGATTGTAATTATCATTTCCTTTACACTGAACGAGACTAGTGCTATTATTTAGCGAAATGTATTATTTACGATAATACATACTCTCTTCTAAAAGACAAAAATGTATTGATGTATTCATAGATGGATTAGTCGATCGAGTGATTGAGAAACATCATTTTATTGATGGATTGATTAAATTTAGCGGTCAAGTATTCCTATTTAATACAAAGCATTTGCACACAGTGTAATATAATAAGGTGGGAAAAAATAAGAATCTAAGTTACGTGTAGATAATAGTGGAAAGTAACCGATTTCTGATTGGTCAATTGATGCCAAGTGGCGAAGTGTGGAAGAGAAGTAGTGAGAGGGCGAATTAAAGTTAGTCTGCACTAAGCTGTTGAAGGGAACAGATGCGATATGTGTGTCTGTTTCCCTAGGCAATTCTACTTGGGGATACAAGCTTGCAAAAAAAAGAAGAAAAAAAAAAGAAAAAGGAAACAAGGACATCTTGTGTTACTATTGAACGGCACAAGACAAGATATGCTCAGGAGACGACCCAAACAATTTCCAGAAGTAAAATAGAATAAAAAGTAGAATAAAATAATGAGAAGATAAGTATATTAATATTACCAATGTAACGTCATCACTACTTTCAATCTGATCCCCGCTACGCTACAACAGTAGTATAGTTTCAAGTATTACTATGTAATACTAATAGTTATATGGTTTCAATTAATTATATCTATTTAATAATAATATTTACGATGATACATGTTCTCCTCTAAAAGATGAATGTATTGAAGTATTTATAGACATTAGTTAATTTATGTATTTATTGAGGAGCACTGGCTGATTAATTGATTGATTGATTTTAACAATAAATCAAATGGTCTTAGGTTATTTAAGCATTTAACCGGCTCTTCGCACCAGCAGGTTATTATTCAAGATAAAGTTCTTAAGAAGGGTTTTAATTCAGTTTCCCTTCGCTTAGACCGGTTGCCATACGAAAATTATAGCTAAGCGTATCCTGCTATTTAAACATAGCAGCAGCAAGAATAGATGTATGCATACCTTTCCCAAAGGTATTAACACTATATGAAATGCAAACAGCCTTTTAAGGAGTTGAACTCGGCTCTCCACTTCATTTCTGTCTCTTTGGTTATTTTATGAATAGAGGTTCGGGAATCGCATTCATTTTACTTTTATATTTATGGAGTATCTGTATGTAATAAAAAGAATCTGCTCATAATCCTATGGTTTAAAGTATTCCTATCTAATACTAATCATTTATGGTTTCAAGTATTTAATGATAATCATTTGTTTGTACACAGTTGTATATTTTCAAATAACTAGTAATAATCTTGTAGGGGCGGCCACACTGACGTGTCCATATACAGGTTTCCATCGGAGAACATCACTTATGGGTTCGTCCTTACTTCTCCAGCAGTGTCCAGCATGTTGTGCTCGTCTTAATCGAACGGTTTGTGTAATAGGGGAAAATTGGCCGTATAGTTGCTTTCCTGTGGGTTATTGTTTCACGATTTGTTTAAGACCACACGCAGTATTCTTGTGCAACTTACATCTAGCTTATTCTCTAGGCCGTCGTACAATAGCACTGATATGGCTTGGATGAATTGTCGCTTTAACTTATAAGTGAGATTGGATTTCGCCATGTTTGATAATCTGTCTATTTCAGACAAATCCTTCCCTATACGAGCATTAACATCACATTCTGTGGATGAGATATTTCATTTAAACATAGCAAAACATACTAAATAATTCCATTAACTCTTCTAGTTATGTAAAACCAATTGCAAAGAATATGGCACTGATTGGGCGGAGAGGAATATTGTATGAGCTCCTGGTGAGATTTAGGTTTCCGCTTTTGTAGCTTAGTTGCTAAAGCAGCTAGTACGTATCAGTTAGGAGGTGACACAAGGTCGCAAGTATGGGGCATCTAGCGAGGGTCATTGTAGAAGAACCACCGTGGTACTATTTAATCGATAGATGGTGAGTATCGGTATATAATACCTTTCCTAAGTTTATTAGTCCAAAAATGAACGCAAGGGCGCGGTAGGAGTTAGAACTTGCTTACCACGATCTTGCAGTCCAGCCTGTTAACCATTACGCCACAGGTACTCAATTAGTATTCTATATAGACATTTGTATCGCATCGCGTTATTATATAAGTTGCTTAGCTGCGCACAATTAGTATAAAAAAAATTACTAAAACTTCATCAATCGGCTGGTCACGTCAAGCCCTAGTACCTATATGATTTTCCCAACCCTATTGCCCTTATCGCAAACCTCAACCCCTTTTTATCATATGGGTGCTAGAAGGCGGTGGCTGCGGGTCTACATGTACTGGGAATGACGTTAACTCTATCTGATGGTGAGGTTCCAATTCTGGAGGTTTGGGGAATGTGGAGCACCCCTTCATCACCATTGCTCCCTGGTCCACTCTGACCCGGAGTGGTAGTACCTGTTAGGGTCCCATCTGTGGGTTAAATAGAAAAATGTATTTATAAAAATATTGTATTATCCATTAAGAATTGATTTATTTCAAAACTTTATCGGCATTAAATGACCCACTGAGGTTGATATCCCGTAAAACAAAACAAACAAACTAAAACTTCAATCTTTATAATTTTAGATCAACCTTTTATACTGTATACATAATTCTCCTTCTGTGATATTCGTTTGTGACTCGGTATGATTAGATAGTCGTAACACTCTTTCTAGCTAAAGATTTGCTAATTTCCTGGTTGAATAGTTCAAATTTTTCTATGCTTATTTTTTTTTTTCACTTTTTTAATCTTTAGACATCACCATTATTTTGGCGTTATATATTTCCTTGTTCTGATTTAATATCCCAACATTAATACCAACCTCCAGATTTCAATTTCTTTTTTCTTTTCTTTAGAAAATAAGATTTACGTCAACCTATAATATAAGCAGGTTGAGTTTTCGCTGTCACTTGGTAGATTTATATTCCAAAACATAATTCGACAAATGTCGATAAACCGACATTAACCGAATATTGTCGTATCGAGAATCTTCCTCGGAAATATTTATTTATGGTTCTTCAAGTAAAAATTGACCTCTTGAAAGAACACTTTGAGAAAAAGAGAATTACAAGTATCTGTAGATCAAACAAACAGAGATGAAAGAAAATGTAAGAAAAGAGTACCTAAAAATGACAAGAAAACTACTCCAAACTAAACCCTGCAGCAGAAATCTCCATTGAATATCAACTGAACCATCCTGAAATGAACAAAGAACGCAGTCAGACAAACGGAACAGTGGAAAAGAAAGTTGATGAGAATGATTACAGTTGATTTAACCCCAGAAATGACATACAAGGTGTGTAAAAAGTATCGAGATTTTTTGTAATTTTTGATACACCTTGTAATCTGAAAAAATATAACGTTCCATTTAATTTTTTTTTCGAATTATGTCAAAAAAGTACTAAATTAACCCTGTATTTACCAAGATAAAAATGAAGAATGACTGGAACGTAATTCTTTTTCAGAATACAAGGTGTGTCAAAAGTACAAAAAATATCGTTACTTTTTGGCACACCTTGTACACATACTCTATGTGACAAGAAAAAATAAGGATAGATGACTCGTCAGAATTGGGGTTTACTTATTGTAGAGAGAGAGAGATTATATTATTTACATAATAATAATGAGTGTAAGAGATAAAAAAAAGATCATACAAGCAAATCGTATATGCTTAAACCATAATACTTAAAAAAAATGAGACTCATAAAATTCACTGGATTTTGAGTTACACATATATTCCAAAATATTATTTAGCAAGTAAAAAGAATTTGTAATCTTGTGGATTTTGCTGTTCCTGCTGATCAAAGAGTCAAAATGAAAAAAAAAGAGAAAAAGCAGACATAAACTTCGATCTTGCCAGGAAAAGCTGTGAAAGCATCAAACGAGCAAGTTGTGGCATAAGGTCAATTTTCAAGCAGCTTGTTAAGATCCTGAGTTTTCCTTCTCCTACACTGGTTTCTTACCTAGGCTAAACAACACAGTCAGTCTGGTGGTTAACTCATAATTTGAGGAATTGAAGATTAAATGGACTTATGCATTTAACAACGGCATAAGCACAAAGTAAAACGCGATCAGCATCGGTGAGGTTTTGAACTTGAGTCTTCAATTCCATTTATTACGATGATAACCGTTACAGTAAGCAAATCTCTAATTGAATTAGTAGTAGTGGTGGTAATAGTAATATAAATATTTTCAAACATCGTCAGGGCTTCTATTGTAGCAGTATTATAATTATTATTATTATTATTATTATTATTATTTACTCCTTTTGAGTTTTCACATCAGCATTAGCTGATGGTCTTTCACTGGAGTCTGAGTGACAGCAAGTCTCCTCATGTCTCCAGGACTCTTCTGAGTATTCTGGCAGATTGCAGCAGTGTAGTGTTCTGAATGGTTTCAATCCTTCCTCTGCAAGCCCTTTTCCAATCCTTTTGTTCAAGTGCACCAACTACAATTGGGAGTTCCAAGGTCCTTTGATTTCCTTTAAACCCTGTGATCTGCTGGCAGTTGACAATTATCAGCACTAGATATGGTCTTCTTGCTGGGATAAGGTGATCCGTTTTTATCTATTTTATGCGTTTCGTTCTCAAGAACAGATTCTGGTTTATGGATATACCATTTATTATTATTATTATTATTATTATTATTATTATTATTATTATTAAGTTTTTCACACCAGCGTTTAGCTGATGGTATTTCACTGTAGTCTGATTGCCCAAAAGTCTCCTCAGGTCTCCAGGACTCTTCTGAGTATTCTAGCGGATTGTAGCAATGCAGTATTCTGGATGTTCTCAATTCTTTTTAGGACCCTTCCAAGTGCACCAACTACAATTGGTTTCACTTTGACCTTCATATTCCATAGCTTTTTCAATTCTCTGACAAGGTCCAGTTATTTGTCCATCTTTTCGTTTTCCTTCATCCTCACCCTGTAAATCTGATGGAACCGCAAAGCCAACCAGTTGACAAGTTCTCCCTTTTTTTGTTAATTAACACTAGGTATGGTCTCCTTGCTGGGATAAGGTGATTATTATTATTATTATTATTATTATTAGTAGTAGTAGTAGTAGTAGTAGTAGTAGTAATATTTTGAAAGTTAGGACTCCTCTCTATAATTCATGTGCATTTTTTCAGACAAAAATGTGATTTCAAATCGTCTAGTATACGGCCATGTCATTAATCATCTTTATCGGTGTCATGAGAATTGATAGACGAGCAGAGAGACATGTCATCTCTCTAAGAAGAGACGTGCTAATATATTTTAGAACTTTTCAGGCTATATATATATACATATATATATATATATATTGACTTGGCGTGTAAGTTACTGGAATCTTTTTTCCTTTATTAAATGAAAAAACTACAAAAAGGGTAAACTTATTTCATGCTGAGCAAAAAAAAAAAAAATAAATAAAACAAATAAAATAAATAAATTAAAAGAAAGTTGTCATTTGAATATACTTTGAGCCTAAATCAGAACGAGGCTGCTTGTCAGCAACAGAAGCGTGAAATGAATTTCGTTTTTACTTTATGATTTTGTCTTTGTTTTTTTTTGTTTTTTTTGTCTTCAGAGATTCGAATTACTCGTTCGTGCATGTCACCGTCAGGAAAACAACTGTGTGGTCAGGGAAAGTTTGAAGGGGGTTATTCTTCTATATTGTTACGTTTTCTCCATCTCTCTATCAGAAAAAAATCTCTCATATGAATATAATATTCTTTAAAAAATATGTATTACTAAAACTCTGTTTCTGTCTCTCTTGTTATCTATCTATCTATCTATCTATCTATCTATTTATCTATCTATCTATCTATTATTATAGTGTGTACAGAAATAACCCACTCTAGTTTCACCATAAGGATCTTTAGGGTTAAATCCAGTGAATCAATCAAGATATTGATTAATTACAGTTAACTGCGGGAGTTCATATTGTAATTAGGACCGTTTACAATATGAATTCCCGCAGTTAACTGTAATTAATCAATATCTTGATTAATTCAGTGGATTTAATCCTGAAGATCCTTATGGTGAAACTCGAGTAGTTTATGTTTGTACTCTCTATAATCACTACTAAAGCAGCTCTATTTAAGTATTGAGCCCTTTATATTTGTTATAATGCTGACTTATCCGAGTAACACTTATACCAACCAAATATTGAGACCAACCCAATAGTTTTTACCGGCAAGTCATTCCCTTTCTCTCCTCTCTCTCTCTCTCTCTCTCTCTCTCTCTCTCTCTCTCTATAATATATATATATATATATAATATATATATATATATATATCCTCTCTCTTTCTTATAGTTAGTATTTTCTTTTATTTGTTTTAATCCTGTTTTATTCTGAATTAATCTGTTTTATTTTTTATCATTTTTTAAATTAAAGTTTTGATATATTACGATTTATACCTTTATTATATTTGTATTTAATTTTCATGGAAAATGAGGGGTAAACAGATTTTAAACCTCTGTCAGGCAGATTATGGTGTGCATTTTATTGGAATTCTGTCTTTGTTGCTTTCCTCTAATTTTTCTTTATAAACAGACGTGCGCTCCATCGTTATACAAACATACAGATAGAGAGACATACAGAACTTTTCTCATATATATATATATATATATATATATATATATATAAGGTGTGTCAAAAAGTATCGTGATTTTTGTACTTTTTCGCACACCTTGTATTCTAAAAAATAACGCTCATTCATTCTTCATTTCTATTTCGTAAATACAGTTTTAAACTTGGTACTTTTTGACATACCTTCTATTCTGAAAAACTTAATGAATAATAAGAATATCTTTTCAGCTAGTATATTAGGTCTGAGACCGGTCAGCTGTTCCTGATAAATATTCATTTTAAATCCACCGAATATTTAATATCATTCCACAGATTATCTAACTTTGCCTTGAAGGAGTTTAGAGATTGGGCATTCACTACTGATAAAGGTAGTTTATTCCATGTATTCACCAATCTGTAGCTAAAATTATTTTGTCTTGCGTTTGCTTTACAATATTTTTAAGGGGTTTTAGTTTATGTCCCCTTGTATAAGTATTTTGAGCAATGTTTAGTAGGTCAAGTTCGTTGAATAAAAACCATGCGTGTATTTGTAGGCTTCAATCATGTCTCCTCTTATACGTCGGAAAACCAGACTTGATAGGTAAATATTCCTAAGTCTTTCTTCATATGAAAGGGATTTTAAATCATTCACTAATTTAGTAATTTAGTAGCTCTCCTCTGGACCCCTCAATGAGTTTTGTGTCCTTGACGAGTCTTGGGCTCCAAACCACATTAGCAAACTCCAAATGAGGTCTTACCAGTGCAGTGTACAAATCTTTCAGCATTTCTTCATCCATGTACTCATATGACCTCCGTATTAATCCTAATATCTTATTTGCTTTATTTACTTGTATTTCTATGTGCTTGGAAAATTTTAATTCGGGGTCCACATTCACACCAAGGTCTCTTTCTAACTCTGTATCCCTTAGTATTTCTCTTTCATTAGAGAGATTCTTTCTCATAGAATATTCGTGTTTAGGGTTATTTCTTCCTATGCGCAGTACCTTGCATTTAGCTGTGTTGAATCTCATTTTCCAACTATCAGACCAATCTACAAGATTGTTAATGTCAGTTTGAATTTTGTCAGTATCATTTTGATCATTAGCAGTGGAATATATTTTTGTATCATCTCCAAATATCTGTGTGTAGCATTTGATAATTTCCGGGAGATCATTTATAAATATAACAAAGAGACAAGGTCCAAGAACACTTACCTGTGGATAAAACGTTATTTTTCAGAATACAGGTGTGTCAAACAGTACAAAAAATATCGATACCTTTTTGACACATCTTGTATATATATATATATAATATATATATATATATATATATATATAGAGAGAGAGAGAGAGAGAGAGAGAGAGAGGGGAGAAGAGAGAGAGGGAGAGAGATAAATAGATAGATAGATAGATTAATTTCCCGGTCGTTGTTTTTTTATACTGTTAGGTGACGTGGACAACTTGATATGTGTATGGTTTCTTTCCGGTGTTTTATTAACCCTTGCGTTCCTTGTTTACAATATAAATATTCCATCTCATAACGATACGTGTTTGGTGATTAAGGTTTGAGGACGTACCGGCTATTAAAAGTTGCTGCATCTTTAGACCATATAAAAAAGTGAATTTCAGAGGATCTTCAGCCAATGGAAAATTGGCTGCAATATATGCCTTAAGTGCCAAGGAGTCTATTTTGAACAATATTGATATATCTTTTATTGATCATTTATGTATTGTTAAATACAGCTTTAGTCTCAATACATTTTTAACATCACTCGTATCATACGTTTTGATTCAAAAACTTCATCAATTCTTAAACTAAGTGCTATGCTACCAAATATAAGAAACGCAATGGTAGAGCGTAATGTTATCGTCGTTGGAAATGATATGAGGACAGAGTTCAAATCCTGGACAAGGCTGTTTGCGTTTCACAATGCTCTTCGAAGAAAGTATGAATCCATATGTTCTTCTACAAAAAGTAAATAGTAGGGTAGAATGGGTTATTTAGCCATGTAAGGCAACCAGTCTAGGCGAAGGGAAACTATTGAATTCAAACCCTCAGTACTACACTTAAATATTGACTTTGTGTCATTCCTGCCTCTGATGGAGAGACAGGGTAAATATACACCAAATATAGAAATATTTCATCTATTTGATTATTTGCAGGAATATGTATGTCTTCTGTTTGATAAGTACTTCAAGAAAGAAAATATTTTTTGTTTTGATTTGTGTTTATTTGTTTAATGGCATATCAACATACGTAGGTTATTTAATGCCAAAGCTACCCTGTAAACGAACAGGTGTGGCAATATTTAAACCATAGCTAGAGTAGGGTGAGTGGTTTTATACCTTTCCCAGGGGTATTAACGCAAAAGTGAACAAATACATAGTGTAACCGGAGTTCGAACTCGCTTACAACGGAATCGGAGTCCTGCACGTTACCCACACACTTTTTTTTATTCAGAATTTTCTTAAAGGAAACTATGTTAGATTAAACGAAGGTGGACTCCCCTCTTTAGTCAGATAATCTGCTGACCGTAGGGCTGGAAGGAAGCAAGTGAAATATAGTTTTCGACTTTCTAACAACGCAGACACCACCCACCCACGTCTTTAGATCACTTTCAAGACGCAGGCGAATATCTTCTGTTAAATGCACTCATTGTTTATAGAATGTGATTACATCTAAACTCAATTCCACGTGACCTAATCACGTCTTGATTTCATTAGACTACATCTGTCCAGTAACACATTCAGATGACCACACAATCGCCTCCAGGAATCGAGATATCGTTTGGTTCGTAGCCAAATCTAATTTTTAGCTTTTGATAATTTTTGGTTTTAGTGACAGGCTGACGATTGTCTTGTTGGTGGAATGTATTTATCATTCGTTTACTTGTTGTATTTCTGTATCATAAACAAAAGAAAGTTTACTAACATGGTTTTGTTTGGTTTGATTTATTTGGTTCATGTCGAAATTAAGTTAATTTCTCTCAGACCTGTAAAATGTATGGAATCAGCATAGTTAGAGGATATTCACTTATATCATTGAATTAAGCAGTAAATAAACCAATAACAGATGAGATAAAATAAGAGGAATTTGCACATTTAGAGGTTGTTCGATTGTCTTTTTATTTAGTAGTAAATAAACTAATAACAGATAAGACGCAAAATATGTTTTTTTTTAATCGGTGATAGATGGTATGTTTTACTTTGGCTTGGATTGTTTTTTTTAAGTCATACTAACTCATTATGGGGCATTTATTGTAAAGTGTAGATTCATTTCTATCAGAACTGGCAACATTATTGAATTAACACATTAGAGAATATGCACTTATATCATTTACTTTAGCAGTAAATAAACCAATAACCGATGAGACCAAATACTAATAATAACATTTAGAGATTATTCAATTAAATCTTTTTTTTTTTTTTGGCAGTAAATAAACTCATAACTGATAAGACGCAACACATTTTCCTTTAATCGGCAATAGATGGTATGTTTTATTTTGCCTTAAATTATTTCCTATAATTGTCCCAGTAACAATTGACCTTATGGCAAGCCCCCCCCCCTCAGCCCTTTCTATATGTGCTAGAAGATGTCCTGGGAATGATGTTAAACTCTATCAGATGGTGTGGTTCTGATTGAGCAGATCTTCATCACCATTGCTCCCAGGTCCTGTTAAGGTCCCATGGGTTAAATAGAAACAAACGTATTTGAAAAAAAATCGTTTATCCATCAAGAATGAATAAAACAAAAACGTTTTCAGCATAAAATCACCCAATAGGTTGAAATACCATAAAACCCAACCAACCAACAGTAAGGGGTATTTATTCTATAATTTTGATTCATTTGTATCAGACCTGTTAAAATTATGGAATTAGCATATCTTCAGGATATTTACTTATATTATTTTATTTAGCAGTAAATAAAATAACAACAGATGAGTTTAATTAAGAGGTATTACCACATTTAGAGGATATTCAATTATATCTTTTTTTTTAAATTTAGCAGTAAATGAACTAATAACAGGTAAAACGGAAATAATTTTCTTTGATCGGAGATAGATAATATGTTTTGATTTGTTTGGACTTATTTGTCTGAAGTCATTTAGTGTTCGAACTCACTTACAAATATCTGGCAGTCTAGCACGTTAGCCACTACATCAGGAGAACTCCCCCAAGTAGATATATTTGTACAAACTAACACAGATGAATATGTGAAGAAAGGAAGTGAATCCGACGGTATGTAAGTATATTGAGAAAAATGAAAAAACAAAGGTTTAAATGGGTTAAGTGGTGAGTTTATTGCCGACGCTGCAGTGTTTCGATCTATTAATTAGATCATCTTCAGGCATATTGATAAGAAATTATTTATCACAGAATAGTGAGAAAAGCGAGTGGTAGTCCTTGTTATTCAGTCCGTTTAAAATGAATATGTACGAGGCCAAAAGACTAGAATAGAGAGAGGAGAGAGAGAGAGAGAGAGCAACTTTTTTTTCATTTGTGGGTGAAATAATGTAGGTATATGTGATGTATCCGATGAGATGCATTAAACCCTGGGTAATTTGACGACTGAACAAGATGATTAATATGTTCGAATTTATTGAACTGTTGAATAGCACCTTAAAGATAGATAGATAGATAGATAGATAGATAGATAGAGATTGGAATCTTTTGATTAGGAAATGTTGTGAGTGAAAAGGTAATTTTCGCTTCTATTAAGGTTAAATTTGCGACATCTACATCTCGTCCTGAATACGTATATAGTGCGCATGCGTACGGTGAAGTTAGTAAGATTCAAAGAAAAGAGTATGTGGACTTTAATCATTTCAGGGAAAGGGCATTACATTCACGCCGGCCAATCTACGTGAATGATTCGGTGCAGAATCGTGATTTGAATCAATTAGAATGGCGGGAAAATTAGTGAAAATCAGAATAAATCTAATGCAACGAATATACATATATATATATATATATATATATATATATATATATATATATAACATATTATATATATACATATATATATATAACATATTATATATATATATATATATATATATATATATATATATATAACATATCATACATAATAATATATATATATAGAAGAAGAAGAAGAAGAAGAAGAAGAAGAAGAAGAAGAAGAAGAAGAAGAAGAAGAAGAAGAAGAAGAAGAAGAAGAAACAACAACAACAACAACAGAGGCAGCAGCAGCAACATCAACAATAACAACAACTGATAAAATAACTACGAACATTTCGATGACATTATATTACTCTGATTTTCACGAGAAAAATGTACGGCATTAAGTTGTCGACGAAGAATGAAAGTAAAATGATAATAAAGTATTGAATTAATAGTTATGACGTACCTGCGACCAATATATAACGTGTCCTCAGTGAATTTCGGCAATAAATATATTAATAGTAAAGGAAAAAAAAACAAGAATTGAGAGTAGCAGAAGGATAGCGAATCAGCACTTTAGAATATTTACTACTACTACTACTACTACTACAAAAAAAAAAACAAAAAAAAAACAAAAAAAACAAACAAACAAACAAAAAAAAAAAAAACGAAATAACAATTAATATTTTTAACTAACATTTCCCATTAGGTTTTTTATGTTTGAAATGTAGAATGTTTTAATTTTTTTCTTTTTTAATTTTTTTTTTATTCCTTGTAGGAAATAACATAAGAAGTCGAAGTGAAATACAAAATTCATTTGTGTCATTGTCAATTAAAACAATATCAAGAAGCCATCAATGTTGTAAGTAACATTTTTAAGCGTTTTAATCTGCTAAATACACTACAATAGCAAAATGAATTTTAGGTTGGTTAGTTGCTTGGTTAGTTGGTTTTTACGATGTCAACTCTTGGGTAATTTTATGCCGAGGACATTTTTGTTTTATTAATTTTTGTTGGGTATTCCTTTTTTATATCCATTTGTAAAAACTCTTTTTAAAAAACCTATTTAACACATAAACGGTGCCTTAACAGGTACTACCAATCGCCAAACTTCAGAATATTGATAAGTTAAAAACAAAAAAACAAAAAACAAATACAAATACAAAAAGAAAAAAAAAACAACAAACAAAAAACAAACAAAAAACAAACAAAAACCAAGAAGTATGAGAAGCTGCAATTTTTTATCAAAAAGCTCCTCATCTGATTTTTAATAAAAGAATAACGATTGACGCACATGGATGCATTTTGACTATCATCATCCTTCTTTTTCTTTGTTGCTTGATTCGCTTCTTTTTTTTTTTTTTTGCTTTTTTGGAGTTGCTCTTCACAAACTTACAATTCTTTGCTTATATGATTTTTCATCATCATCATCATCATCATCATCAGCATCAGCATCATCATCATCATCCCCTTCTCTCTCCCTCTTTCTCTCTCTCTCTCTCAGAATATGAACCTTACTACAGGATGAAGTTTTGCGCCATATCCAGGAAACTACGACTATCAGCCTGCGCATTCTAGCAACTATACGATAAAAAGTTTGGAGGGTTTCCCTCAGAGGAATAGGGTCCGGAAAATCATAAAGGTACCTGCGCTTGACATGACCAGAACATTGAACGAAGGGGGCCTCTCCGCCTCTCCGTCTAACCCATGTAACAGCCAAAGTTTTGTATTGCATGTAGTAGACTGCTCAGCCACCTGGATTCCATCCTTTACAACGGTAAGCCACCAACGGGCAACAGGTTACCCCATTGGGAGGGCGTCTTACACCTATGCAGAGATGCAGTCGGTGTATTCTACAGCCCCAGCCGACAGGGCGAATGATTGTTGAGAATGATTTGGATCTATGGTATTCCTCCAGCAATGGTCTTAAAATCTCATGATCTTTAATCAAAACGTATTGAGATTAACTGTTTAGGTATGGTTTCTTTATTTAATCACAGAACAACATCCGTGGGTTATTTAATACCAAAGTCTCCCTCGTAGAAGAAAAGTAGTAAGACTATTTACTCCATACCTGGAGGATGATGTGTTTCATACTTTTTCGGAAGACATTAGTCCGAAAGTGAACGTAATAGCAAGATATGAGTTCGAATTTACTTTTAGGATGTCGCTGTCCAGTATGTTACCTACTATGCCACGGGCACTGTCCTTATTAACTCTTTTAAGTCAATTCTATTTTACAGTCCCCTACATCATTGACATCGTCTTTTTTTTAACAAAATGCATTGAGATTATAGGTAGATAAATATATATTTGAAGACTAGAGGGAGAGAAAAATATTTTATTTACATTCTCTCTCGTTACCCGTCCGTATCAGTCGTCTCTCGTAGCTGTTCTTTCCCATGACATCTAGTGTTCGCACAATAATCAATGTCATGTTCTGCTGTACATGGTCAAATTTTATTTTATTATATACTGGACCTGACAAGGAATATGGAACACTTGTATTTATAACAATATAAAATTATATATTTATTCCTGCAAGAGATCTCGAACCTGATCTCGGTCTGCCAACCCAGATTTCCACGGACTATTTAGTTATTATTTAACTCACAGAGTAACACCTCTTTGATCGTGACCCCTACACAGTTTTTCTGTAGCAGCCTGTTTTCATTGGTTATGGGCTACGCCTAAATATTTTCTGTGCCGGCACAGTGTTAAATGTACACCTGTATTTTAGGTGCCAAAGATAAGTTCAATGCCATATCCTGTTTTTGTTTCCAGGACCATGCTTGACACCCACGCTTTTCCTGCGTGCAGCCCGGGCTCCAGGTGTAAACCGATTGACCAGGCAATATATTACAATTTGACTAATAAGTAACTGTTTCCAGTTAGCATATATGACCGGTTTTGCTCAGTCGCTAAATTAAACAAGAATACAGATACAATTATTTGAAGCAGAGGGGTATAATCGAAAAGTAGAATAATTTTCAAACTAACCCTTCCATCATTTTCCACCAATCCCGACTTTCATCACTAAATTCTCCTAATTTAACTATTTAGTTAAATCAGGAAGTGATGAGTACAATTACAGTTATTTCTTCTTGTTAATTGATTTTTAAAAGATTTATCTCTGAGATTTTTGTTAATATTTATTGAAATCAAACCAAACAATTAGAAATCATTTATACCAAACACATATTTATTAAAATCAAATTTTTAAGATCAATATGCATTATAGTCTATTTCAGGAAGCTTAAAAATAGACTATAATGCTAAATCTCTAAGTCTTTTGTTATTTCTTTACTCATATATTTGCTCTGTGATTCTAACATTAAGAGCACACATTGAGCTCTCAAACTGCGACAGTTTTTAAAAAAATAAAACTCTTGTGTCGTAAGGAAGATTTCTTCTCTGAACTTGTGGATTATATATATATATATATATATATATATATATATATATATATATATATATATATATATATATATATATATATATTCTGTACAGAGTATCTCATCAGCATGAACGTTAGGTTTCAAAGAGTTAATGAGTATAAAAAATTAAAACAAAATAGACCTAATCTGAAATTCCCCATGTTGAGAGACGTTGCATCTTTTAAAGTTAAAAACGTCTTAAAAGCACACATCAGAATCCCCCCTGGTTATTTTCAGTGCACAATAATAACAAGCATCGCACTGATAGCGTCTGACTCGGTTAAGGATTAAAAGTTCCATTAAAACTGATTTTAAGATGTTCACGCTACGAAAGCAAAAGAAGAAGAAAAATGAACGGTGACAGTTATTTTCTAATGGAATATAATCTCATATGTGGCAGAAAATCACTCGAAAAAAAAATTTCGTTTTTGGTAGGGGAATTGTAAAATTCAAAATGAAATAGACGTGTGTGGGATTGGTGGTGAAGGAAGATAGCCGGGGGTAGAATTTTATATGTTTTTCTTCCCACCGCATGGTGTCGCCTCTCTTAGCTGAATAAAAAAAGGTGAATTAGAAAAACGGTAGTTAATCACGTCTGTTCTCTTAATCGAAAAGTTATTAAATAATACATAATGCTGAAGACGGTGGGTGTTTTTTTTTTAAACGTGGGTATTAGTTGGATGATGGAAACCAGAAAAAAAAACGAATTGGTTTCATATCTTCAGTGTGCGTGTATGTCATTTACATACCAAAAGAGTGAAACAATATGTGACTGCGTGCGTGCTCTAGACAAAACAAATGGTCCGTGCTTCTTTAGCGTTGAATAAAGAGTAAATTATGAGATATGAAAGCTTATTTGAACGTATGGGCGTGATAGATTCAATTGTTCTATAAACGTCTTACATTACATATGTCTCAGGGTTAATATTAAGGTGTAGTCTCTCTCGGTAGGATGAAAGGCAGTGCATGGCTTTGTACTGAGAATTGTTCTTTTTACTTATTTGATTGATATGTGCGTGAGATTTTGTAAGGTTTGATGTGCGCATGCGTATGTAATTTTATCGAAATATATAAAATAAGACAGAAAGTCTACTTTTTCCATTGTTCTAACTCACGTGCCTTGTAAAAAGTATATTGGTAAAAAAAGAAGCAAAAAGTGGCCGATAAATAAATGAAATAAAGTTAGACAGAAAGAAAGAAAGAAAGAATGAAAGAAAGAAAGAAAGAAAGAAATACAGACTAAAAGAATGAAAGAAAGAAAAAAAGAAGATTAGACAGAATGAAATAAATTTTTAAAAAGTAAGAAAGAAAGGAAGAAAGAAAAAAAGAATGAAAATCACACAGATAAATAGATTGAAAGAAAGTCAGACAACAGTTAAGAAAGAAAGAAAGACAGAAAGAAAGAGAAACACACCGCTAGTCAAATTGACAGAAACTCAGAAAGAAAAAAATGTCCGAGAGAAAGAAAGTCAGACAAAAAGAAAGAAAGAAACTAAGAAAGAAAGAAAGACAAAAGAAAACAGACATACAGACTGTAAGAACGAAAGAAAGAAAGAAAGAAAGAAAGAAAGAAAGAAAGAAGCATCAACGAAAAGGCAGAGATACAGAATGTAAGAAAAAAATAAAAAGAATAAAATGAAAATTCAATAGAGACAGACATAATGAAAAACAATAATGAAAATAAAACAAATAATTAAGGAGTAGTAAAGTCTGAAGAGTGGCCTCAGTTTATCCTCTTTCCGCTAGTGCTAGACTAGGGGGGTTGTTTTGCAGATGTAAAGCGCCACACTCCCGTCTGTTCTCGGATGCTTTACCTCACAGATCAAATTAGCCAACTATTGCTACTCCAGCGTTGAGTTGGCGTGGACAGGTAGAAAAACCCAGAAACTTACGGTTCCTAGACTAAGCTAAACCAACCGTTTCAAGAATGAAATAATCATAGCTAAATGAATCTAAAGGAAAAAATAATATATAATGGTCAAATAAATGGATAGGGTGTTATAAATATATGAATAAATAAATAGGAAAAGATACTGAAGAGACAAACCGATCGTGGTTAGTTCGTTGGTTGGAATTGACAGCATTTGGATTATTTTACTCCAAAGACGTTTTTTTATTAATTCATTCGGGTATTCAAATGTTTTCAACCCATTTTTAAACACATTTAAACCTATTTTTTATACTAGCAAATATATGCACCCTCCGGGTGCAAGTATTTTAGTTAAATTTTATAATAAAATATGATATTAAATTAGAAAGGTTAATGAAACTGAATAAGAATGTAGATAAAAAGATTTTGAACAGAGGGGGTATGATTGAAAAATAGAACAACTTTGAAACTAACTCTTCCATCATTTTCCGTTACTCCCATCTTTCATTGATAAATTTTCCCAATGTTTAGTTAAAATAGGAAGTAAAGAATAATATTACAATTATTTCTTCTTGTTAAGGGATTTCTTTTAAGATTTATTGAAGAGATTTTTGCTCATATACATTAAGATAAAACCAAACAATTAGAAATCAATAATACTAAGCATATATTTATCAAAATCAATTTTTTTAAGATCAATATGCAAATTAGCCTTCCCATTCATACTGTAAAACTCTATTTTGTTGTATATATAAATATATTTGCATGTTGTTAGTATGTAGATATGGTCAACAGTGTAAGTAATGTAAAACAATTTTATTAATAATTGAGGTTAAAATAAAAATAAAATCATGGAGAATATGATGTAAATAACTAAAGGAATTGTGACTTGTATAGTAATATAGTTTCGGTTACAGATAGATAAACCCACAATCTCCATTATAATAAGATGTCTAACCCATAGATAGGAACAATTAGGTAACGCCACTCCGAGTCAGAATATACCTTTGAGTAATGGTAATGAAAGTGTACTCCCAATCTACAGCACTCCAGAATTGAAACCTAACTACAAGAGATTGAATGAAAAAATAAAAAAAGACTGAAAAAAATTGAGAGAGAGACTGACTGACAGAAAAAAAAGAAAGAAAGATAATACAATAAGATGAAAAAAAGGAAGATGCATTGAACAACTGAAGAACCGGAGGTTCGTGGTAAGATATAAAAAGAAAGAAGGAAGAAGGGAAAGAAAAAAAGAACGAAAGAAATCTACCCAAAATGTAAACATTTTGTGAAAGATGGAGCAATACACAAAAAGATTAAATAAAAAAAAAACAAGAAAAAAATTGATAAAGAAAACTTCGGAAAAAAAAAGATAAAGTTCATAGATTAAAGAAATTCAGTAGAAAAAACAATTTGGGAATTGTAGAAAAATATTTGGAAAAGTGGAAGAAAATTAAAGAAATAACAAAAAGAAGTTGAAAAAAGAGTATAACGTAGTGATATATGGGCCCAGTACCCAAAACGATATATGTAACGTGGCGGTAGCGATATATTCACGGTACCAAAACGGATATATGTAATGTTCTAATAGCGATATATGTTGTAAAGCGGGTCTTGTCAACGTGTCTCCAAATTCACGACACTAAAAAGGTTTTCGGCGCGTGGCGGTGATCTTGTCGATAAAAAAAGTACAACGCGAGAAATATATCGTCACAAGCTGCTTAGCTTTTATTTCTAGGCTCGTATCGTGGGCTCTGTCCGGAAGAGGAGAAAAGGCAGAGAGAAAGAGAGAGAGAGAGAGAGAGAGAGAGAGAGAGAGAGAGAGAGAGAGAGAGAGAGAGAGAGAACACTGTTAAATTACTGTGATCCCCAACTGGGACCAGAGGTCCGGTCCGTACGCTACGCGTCTGAAACCAAAAAGAGGCCGGTATTTTTCTTCGTCGTTCCACGTCATCACGTGACTTCCGGTTCCGATCAACACCCGAAACTTCCGGTTGACATTCAATTCTCCATTCGGGGGTCACGCCCCGGTCAAACTCACAACAACCGTTTTGTGCTCATCACTTTTTTAAAAACCTTTACTATCTCTTATTTCTTCTTCCTCTCTTTTTTAATAGTAGTCCTCGCAAAACTCAGGATAATCCCCATCTTGCTGCAAGAGGACATATTTTGAAAAGTAAAAGAAAATTTTATGATTTTTTTTTTACAGATTAAATAATAAAAGACAAAGCAAAAATATGTGTGGAGAGACAAAAGATACTTTTTAACGAAAGTTAATGTAACAACGGGCTAGCAGGAAAGGTGGGGGTTAGTTTGGTGGGTGATTATTTATTTCTTGTTGAACCAAAATACGCATGGTCCTTCCTTCTTTCAGGTTGAAAAGGAATTAAGAAATGCAAAATCACAAGGAAACAAGAGTTATTTTCCAAGTTCAATTTTTATTTCCAAGTTTACTGTAGAGACAGAGTAGACGTACTTCGTTAAGCAAAGCGGATGCGAACGTGGAAATGAAAAATATGGTTGCCTTGGCATTAAACTTTAAATACGCGCGATCTCGAAGCTAAGAGTCATAGCGATAGTAAATCTGCACGTATGCAAATTTGGCTCTGAACGCTGTACATAAAACGAGACACAACTGAAAAGGCGGGGATGCTTCGAAGCGATGGATGAGTCGTATGCGGAGGGCTGCTAGAATATTGTTGCAGGACGAGAAAGTTTGTCGTCGGACCTTGCAGTTGAAGCAAGAGATTAGACGAATCAATTTCACAACCCACATTAACACTATTTTTTGGAGATGATATTTTCCCGAGACAGTAATAGGTAATGTCCCCACTAACGGTCTTCGTTGAACTCGCCGAGATCTTTTTTTGGCGACAGAAGCCCCTGGCTGTGTCTACGCATGTCCAGATGGTTCTTCCTGTCTGAGGCCTCCTGGGAGATTGTCATTTTTTTATTTATCTATTTTATTTTGTCCGTTTTTTATTTCTGATATAATGAATATGTAAATACCTTGGTACCCCCTCACTATAATCTGATTGGACAGTGTCATGTATAAATAGTCGACACTGTGTTGGTCCTATACCTAATGCCTACAAGCTAAACTTACTCGCTAGACGACACCACGACAGACGGATTGCTATTCGACATACCAATTACTACTGCGATAATATATCAAATACCAACTATATATATATTAATATATCCCTTAACCAGGATATATCAGTTTCTATTTTGTTTTTATTTTTTATTTCATTTGGTGTCATTTATTATTTAATTTTATTCAGTTTTATTTATATTTCAATGCCCACAGAGATTTAAAAAGGACTTTTTAAAATTTAGTGAGAAATATATGTAAAAAGAAAATTTGTGAATGAGAAAGGATAAGAGAGATACGAGAAGAAAATGTGTTTCGAACAACCTAAATTCACCTAGACATGATTGATTGATTAATTTTAATTGCGTGTCAATCCGTCTAGTGTCATTTTATACGAAAATTGTGAGGAATTGTCATATTTATTGTAATGTTTATTTCCAAGGATTTTCCTGATTTTGACAGTACGTCGTCTGTAATTGTTTATTGCTAAATGGATTAGAAATTACTTTAACGGATAATTTTATAGGGTTCAAGTTTATAGTTATATTTTTGGAATAATTTTATTTCTTTCGGGAAGGACAAAATGACATTTATACTGACATTTTTAAATATATCTCTGATATTGTTTGTGTTGTGAAAATGTTTTCTAATAACAGCAAAATCACCACATTCTATTAGAATGTGTTTAACAGTATAGTGTGTTTGACGAGTTACAGATATCGACTGGGACAATATCATTTAAAATAAATCCCTACCGACCGTGAAGGACTTTGAACATAACAAAAAATATATAACGTATTTGTATGTTATGTTTCATAAACAGCCATCCGGGGCAAACATCTTGGCTCTTAATAAATTTAAATTAGGTCAAATGTTCCCTTTCTTAGAAATCTTACAAAATGATTTTAATGTTTTTTTTCTTTTTAATTGTCCGTTCGTATATATATATATATATATATATATATATATATATATATATATATATATATTAATTCGCTATGCAAACACACTTTTCCCTAATCTCAATTATTTACTCAGAGCTCAATGGGTGACCTATGGGGATACAAGAAGTTTTAGGTTTTAGGTTAAAAAGGTAGCTGGTTATTCTTGGTGTGTGTTCCTAGGGTTTACTTTTAACCCCATCTTATTTGGTAGTCGCGCTGAAAAGGAAGGAATTCAAGGAACGAAAAAGGAAGAGACAAAGACAAAAGGTAATTTTATGATTTAGGCTTTATTTACGGGTCATAACCACCATGCGGCAAGGAAATGTCGGACTGATATTCTTGTTCACGTAAAAAGAATTCTATTAGTCTTGTGTGATCTAGCCGTCGTCGGGATTATGTAACTTATTACTTTCTGGACTTTCGTAAACCTAGTTTCCATTCAACTATAAGTAAAAAGTAAGTAAAGTCGTCGGGCCGGCCTAATGTCGGTATCATCCATGCAGCGAGGGGTATATCCCCTTTTCACTAGCGCTAGACCAAGGAGATTATTTTAGCGTCTGAGGTGGAGCGCCACCCACCATCAGCTCCTTACTTTACCGCATAGATCCCTGTGCTACTCATACGCTGAGTTGGAGACGGCGGGTATCGAACTAGGAACCTTGTGGTTTCTAGCCGAACGCTCTACCGACTGAGCTATACGTGATTTTATTGAGTAGTGTTTGTTATTTATGTTGTTACTCACATTTGTCAAAATTATAAAAATAGTCTGAATCCAGAAAGCGATAAATAAAGATTGTTATGATATCAATGAAATATAACAATACACGGTGATTAACAATATTAATATCCTTATAGGATAAGTTTTATGATATAATTTAAACAGATTCCACATTTTCATCATTCTTGTCAACCTATTTTTGGAATCTTCAACAGGTGATTAGAACAAATGTTAATATTTCTATAGACGTATCTTTATTAGAAGAGCAGAATTAATATTAGGGAAACTACACGAAGAAGATACTCCCTGTGTGTTGAAAGCATGATGAAAGGTTGAGACTGTAAAATCAGAACATCAGGAACTGCCAAACATATGTTGACATTTTTGTTTAACATCCTGAATTTTAAAGTGTTGTATACTCTCTTTCTTTACTTCTATTATTCTTCTTCTCATCTTTGGTATCTTACGTTCATCTTCTAGAGTCTGGACTTCGTCTTGGGGACTTCATGTCTGGTCTTCCATTTGGGATTTCTCTTTTCAGAAGCCCTGTGTCATTGGTAGTTTTTAGATAATAACACAAGACTTCGATTTACTTAGATCATATTTTATTTCGAAATCCCCATCAGACTACTTGCGCAGATTGAGTACGGCAGTGCGCATAACGCGTTTTGTCACATTCGTGGATGGGCCGATACTGAACTAAAACTCTCTCTAATCTAAATTGGAAGAGGGTCTTCTTTACCGATGTTCACGATATCAACCGGAAGGAGGATCAGGACTGAGGTCAAGCCTTGTCATTCAATCCTTCAAGGCCACCGGCTGCGCTTATAACAGCCATTTTGGTTTCTACACTACTGTACATAAGTATTAGGAATCTAATAATTATGTAACAAAAGCTGGAATTCAAACGTAAGAATTAATGAAAACTGATGTAACAAAGACTTGAAAATAAAGAAGGCAATTACTGAAGTTTTTTTTTAGATGGGATTTACGAAATATAAAAGAAATTGTATAAAGACCCCACACAACAAAAAAAAAGAAATTAAAAAAGAGATTTGGAAAAAGAAAAAAAATAGATGGATTAAGATGTGTTTTCACGAATTAATTAGCAAAACACAAAAGAAAAATAATAAGTGGAAACAATGTAGCAAAATGATTGAACAAAATAACAAATGAAATAAAAAAGACAAGTAACTAATTGGAGAAATGAAAAAAAAAAACAAAGATAAATTAAGAATATATTCTTATATAATTATGATTGGAAATAAATAGATAATATCACAAAATATATTCAATAAAGAAAGAGCATAATGGAAAAAAATACTGACGATGTATTATAAAAACTGCATTGACAGATGAAAAAAATATCATGAGAGAAAAGTCATTACAGATGAAGAATTACCATGAAAGTAAAGAAATGCTATGAGAGAGAAATAGAGAAACAAGAAGAATAAACACAATGAAAGTGATCCTCATCATCATCACTATCATCATCATCATCAAGATGTGTTGACAGCACGGTTTCGAGGGGCGGTCACCGTGGCGGAATGGCTAACGTGCTGCACAGTTGACATCGTAGTAAGTGAGTTGAACTCCAGCCAAGCTATTACGTTCACTTTCTAAAATAATATCATTGTAAAAGTTATGAACTCCCTTCAAGCTCCATCTATGGGTTCTATAAGTGCCACTACATTCGTCTGCAAGGCTGGCTTTGGAGGCACATGTTGAAATGGACACGGTGGCCCGTGTTCAAAACTTGAACGAGGCTGTTTGCATTTCCCATAGCGTAAAATATGCTTAGGAAAGGTATGCATCCAAATATTCTCTCTCTCTAGCATTTGATATATAGTAGGGCAGACTGGGCCCTTTAATCTCCGTTAGGCAACCAGTCTTAGAAAAGGAAAACTGAATTTAAACCTGCTAAAATTTGCTTAATAAATTCAATTTGTGTCACAACCTGCTCGTGCTGATATATATATATATATATATATATATATATATATATATATATATATATATATATATATATATGAAATAAATATTTTTAGAAAAAACAAACACATGATGTTATAATTAGCTGACAGAAATCTGTTTCGACCTTTTATTAAAGTGGTCTTTATCAAGAGCGAGATGTGTGTGGTAGAAAGACGGAGTGAGAATATTTATTTCATACTGTCGGATTCACTTCCATTCGCTGTTTCATATATATATATATATATATATATATATATATATATATATATGGAAATACGGTGAGGAAATTAATCCGACAATATAAGAAGAAAATATTTTTTAAATATAACAAACACAGTATATTATGATAAGGGGAAAAATTTATGTGTCAATACTTAAGCATTTCGGTATATTGTACCATCTTCAGGACACTGTTAAGTAATGTTTATGTGAGGGAACAAAATGAAAGATGTTAAGTGTATAGTGAATGTGTGAATATGATGTTATTAACCGTTAATTTCTATGTGCGCGTTTGTTTACGAAAGCCAATGACGTGATCATTGCATGTGCAAAAATGGAAGGTGAAGATCATAGGATGACGCATGCGTGAACGTGAATAGGTGGAGAACGAAATGTTAACAAAGATATGACGTATTTCATATGGAATATTAATGTTAGAAAAATATGAAGATTAAAACAATATATAAATACATATAATCCATATATACGCATATCCACATATATAGAGGAAAGCAACATACCAGACAATTTGATTGTGTTCGTACAGCATTTTTTTCAGATAGTGTATCGGGTTGAATTCAGATGCCTACTTGAAGTTGCTAAACACTGTAGTCAAGCCCTGGATAACAAGGGTAGCCAATGGTAGGCCATATGTATGGCAACAGGATGAGGTCCCCTGCTACACCTCTGGGGAAAGTAAAAAGTGTTGTCGTCGAATTTTTACGACTACACCAGTCCCAATGTTTGGCCTCCGAACTCCCCAGATCTTAACCCCATGGATTATTATGTATGTGGCGCTGTTGAGAAAGACGCCAATTGCCGAGCCAGTACTAAAAAAGCCCAGTTAATCGACAGAATTAAGGAATACTTTAAGACCATTCCCATGGAAACTGTAACATCAGCTGGCTCCAGGTTCCGGAACAGGATTGAGGCTAGGATTGACACTAATGCTTGTTATTTTGAGTGTAAGTTGTTGACAGTAGTATAATTTCCGTGCCTGTTGAATTTCCTTACAATCCATTAAATTTTGTAATTACCACCCACTTTTTCTTTTTCCTTATGAAACTGTCAAATTTCTCCCAAACACCCTGTATATATATATATATATATATATATATTATATATATATATATATTATATATATATATAATTTTTTTAGTGACTTTATTGACATAAGCATATTTGAAGGTTACTCGTAGCTCTATTTTAGCTTTCAATACAAAAGAAAAAATCGACTCAGTGACAGCTCGTCACTCAGAAAATTCGTAATTTGCGGCACTTGTAAGGCAAGGTAAAACTGTATTTCAATACACCATGAAAGAAAAAAGAGTGACACAAGTCAAAAGGTGAAGATGTTAAATGGTGAATAAATTAGAAATAATAGGAAATCATAAAGAACAGAATGGCTTAAACTGATCCAGGAATTATGAGACAGAAATATAAAAAAATGGATAAATAATTTTTGATTAACAGAATTGGATAGAAACATAAAATAATGATGATAATGATAGTAAACATAAGAAAATACTGACAAACACCAAGTACAGTTATACATGTGAGTTGTTGCACTGGGAAGATTAAAACAAAAGATTCAGTGTGGTGTTAGTGAAGGGAGTAGCAGTAGCAGCAAATGCGTGTAAAATATTTCTCTCTCTCTCTCTCTCTCTCTCTCTCTCTCTCTCTCTCTCTCTCTCTCTCTCTTTCTCTCTCTCTCATGAGCTTCGGCTTGTGGGTGGGCCCACGTTAAAAAGAGGCCTTCAGCCCAGTTCATACAAGTGGGGTATGCGACAAATATACTCTCTCTCTCTCTCTCTCTCTCTCTCTCTCTCTCTCTCTCTCTCTCTCTCTCTCTCTCTCTCTAACTCTCTTTATAATAATACAAAAAATATGTATCCAATGACAAAATATAAATAAAGCAAAAATAAAATCATAAATTAAAAATTATAATGTCTTAAGTTCAAGCAAAGTCATAAGGTGGAAAAATCTCTAGTTTAGAAATAAAATCTCAAGATCAAAAATAAAATCTCAAGTTCAAAAAAGGCTTACTTAATTAAAAAAAAAAGTGGAAGTTTAAAAAAGATGACTAACGAAACAAGTCTAAACGATTGCGAAATTGAAATCGTTACTGAATTTTTTGTGTTCGTTTTATTAATATTAATCTGGCACCGACCATTTTCGATATTAAACGAGAACAATGTGTAAGATGCACTGGTTGTCACATGCCTATACAGAAAAAAACACAAATATTCTTATGTAATTTCATTCATCTTACATTATTAGCTATCATATTTTACAAGCTCTGAATTTAACGAAAATTGATATTCTGTAATTCTGGCAAAAGACAATTTGTAATGTTCTTTGACTTTTCTTGTAAAACTGTCAAAGGGACTGTCATATTGGATAAATAATTATTCAACTTAATTTGTTACTTGACGTTTGCAACAAGCCATGGGATGAACATCGAGAAACAATGATATATGGTCTTCTTTGAGAGACTAGCTAAACTATCCTGTCACAAGTGTATATATATATATATATATATATATATATATATATTGGTTTGTAGGTTAGTTTTGAAGGCTGTCACAATACAAGTCTAAAGCAAAAAGAAGGTAGCTATGATGTTGTTTGTTAACCTGTCACTTTATTCTTAATATTTCGGGATGAAAAATCCCATCATCAGAAGAATACTCGAACTGAAGTGGTCCTAGCAGTTGCTCAATTTGTTCTGTCTCAGGTCTTCCAAATTTTGTGTGTGTGTGCGGTTGGGGGTGCTTGCTTATGTATGTGTTTGTGTGTGTAAGTGTGTGTGTGTGCGTGCTTGTGTGTGTAAGTGTAAGTTCGAGTATTCTTCTGATGATGGGATTTTTCATCCCGAAATATTAAGAATAAAGTGACAGGTTAACAAACAACATCATAGTTACCTTCCTTTTTTCTTTACACTTGCAAACTAATGTAATCACAATGCTCCAAGCAAATTACAAAACCCTTATCTCTCTCTCTCTCTCTCTCTCTCTATATATATATATATATATATATATATATATAATATATAGAGAGAGAGAGAGAGAGAGAGATACATATAGATAGATGGAGATATAAAGAGAGAGAGAGAGAGTGTGTGAGAGGGAGAGGGATAGAGAAAGATAGCTATATTCGAAAGTAAATAGTCATCAGTATAGTGGATGAAGTAACTATATCTTAGGGTAGAGAGGACACAAAATCAATGGCGCATGGTTACTGAGTTTCTTGTCTATGTCCTTCTCAAAACCAAGTGCACATAGTTTGAGGATCGTATAGGTGAGAATTGTCAATTAACAAGGCCCGTTGACTTCATGTCCATGCTAACCTAATCTAGACAAATACGCATTCTCACTCACACACTACAGATATATATATATATATATATATATATATATATATATATATATATATATAGAGAGAGAGAGAGAGAGGGGAGGGAGAGGAGGGAGAGAGAGAGAAAAGAGATGTGTGTGCATGTGTGTGTATGTGTATACGAGGGTAATTCCGAAATCTTCAAAGTGCTGGGAACGCTGGGAACGCTGGAAAACTGTCCGTGCGGCTATTGGCAACACTGTTGTGTTAGTTGTGTATACACCTGTGCTATATATATATATATATATATATATATATATATATATATATTATAGAGAGAGAGAGAGGGGGAGGGACAGAGAGAGAGAGAGAGAAAGAGATGTGTGTGCATGTGTGTGTATGTGTATACGAGGGTAATTCCGAAATCTTCAAAGTGCTGGGAACACTGGGAACGCTGGGAAACTGTCCGTGCGGCTATTGGCAACACTGTTGTGTTAGTTATGTATACACCTGTGCTTGCCCCTGTACTCGCTTCACTGATATGCTCAGTATCAGTTTCACCCTACCGTCAAGTGAGTAGTTAACGAAGACATTCAATTTCTGAACGCAAAAGGCATTAAACTGATTGAAATTCTTAAACAATTAACGGAACTTTATAGCGAGTTGTGCATGGATGCCAAAGACGCCCACAAGTGGTGTTTGCAACGACGACAACGTTCAATACTCTCTAAATGACATGGCGGTAAGCTAGTATAATATGGGTACACTAAAACCAGGAAAGCATCAACAAAATAGCATCGATCGAAATGGCGATTTTGTAAAAAAAATAGATACATGTTGATATCTCAAATTAATGCAAACAATAAACATTTCTGTGATGTCTAAATATTTTAAATTTGGGATTGACCTTGTATAAATATCAGATGAAAATGGTAAGGCCTATGAATTTAACTTTGGTGGAAATATTTAGTCAAGAAGCATCCGTGGAATCCACCCTTTAATATATATATATATATATATATATATATATATATATATATATATATATTATATATATATATATATAATTAAAATGTGACATATCTGATTTCTATCAAAATAGATATATCCTTCTAGCTTATCCACCCGAGATTAAATTTCAGAATCCCTTAATGTGAAAATTTAATTAAATGTATTAAAGAAATAAAGTTAAAAATGAAAAACCACCATACACACATACACACACATACACACACACACACACACATATAGACACACACACACACACACACACACACATATATATATATATAATATATATATATAGAGAGAGAGAGAGAGAGAGAGAGAAAGTAATAAAGAAAGAGGAGAGAGAGAGAGAGAGAGAGAGAGAGAGAGAAAGAGAGGTATGATTTTTATTATGAGAATTTAATATTTTTATGAAAATATTAAATGCGTCTTTTATATGTTAGAGGCATGTGTCTTAACGTTTATCATCGTTGAGCCACACTCAGATGCTCTCTGTGTTTGATTTCACGGTAATGAGCTTGCAAAATGCATGGATTCCTCCTACTCCTCCTCCCCCACCTATATATAAATATGCTTGTTGGCCATAGCAGGTCAAGCAGTCTCGGAGATGGAAATGTCTGGATTCAAAAACTGCTGTAAAATACAGGCCTGATAATATGTTTCTGCTACCGTTTCCATGTAGCCGCGTACAAGCTGTAATATTTTATTTGAAGAAGAGAAGGGTACCGCAAATAACTTTTCCATAGACATAAAATAAAGTGGAATTAATCGCCAAAGTAACGCTACAAACAAATAGATAATGAAATACGATAATGAAGACTTGTAAAAAGAACCGCTTATTGGGTAATGGTTATCATCGTGGGAAATGGCCACGGTAAATCAAGTTCAAATCCCGGACGAGCCTATTTGCATTTCACATTGGACTAATAGACATAGGAAAGGTATGAATCTATTTATTATCCATCCAGCTATGGATTAATAGTAGGTTAGACTGGGCTCTTTGATCTTGGTATTGCAAACATCTAGGAGAAGCAACATTCTGACTTAAAACCTGTCAAACTCCGCTGAAAAATTGACCTTGAGTCGCATCCGGAGGTGGTCGGTAACTAGATCCATTTTTTAAAATAAACCCTACATTATCATTATTATTTGCTCTTTTTGAGTTTTCACATCAGCCTTAGCTGATGGTCTTTCACTGGAGTCTGAGTAACAGCAAGTCTCCTCAAGTCTCCAGGACTCTTCTGAGTATTCTGGCAGATTGCAGCAGTGCAGTGTTCTGAATGGTTTCAATCCTTCCTTTGATTTCCAAACATTCCAGACCCTTTTCCAATCCTTTTGGGGCTGTTCCAGGTGCACCAACTACAATTGGTATCACTTTCACTTTCATACTCTATCATTTTTTCAGTTCTCTTGCAAGGTCCAGGTATTTGTCCATTTTTAAAAATTTTTATTATTATTATTATTATTATTATTATTATTGCAGTTGGTTTGATTTTTGCAGAGTAAGAAACTAATAGTCATCAAGTGCCATTGATTCAGTGTGTGTGTCTATGTGTGTGTGTCTATGTGTGAACGTGTGTATACTATATTACTATTCTACAAATAATGATACACATCCCGAAACATGCATATACGAATATAATGTACATATATATATATATATATAATATATATATATGTGTGTGTGTGTGTGTGTGTGTGTGTGCGTGTGTGTGTGTGTGTGTGTGTGTGAGAGAGAGAGAGAGAGAGAGAGAGAGAGAGAGAGAGAGAGAGAGAGAGAGAAAGCACGCGCAAGTGCATTCTCGCGTGTATGTGACCCGCTTTTAAAAGTCGATGCCCTGCTTCACACTAGAAAGAATTAATCCTTAATCGCTGGTTTGAACATATTTTGACTTTCTCGAGCGCCAATAACCAGTTCAAGGAATCTGCACTTGATTGCGACTTACAACCACTAGCAAACACACAATGGAATGTGGCACCAACACCACAAGAATACGCCAAAGAAATCGGGAAGAAAGTGTAGTAGAAAAAAGCAGGTGTTGATGGCATCCCTCCGGAAATCCATTTTTACGCATGCAGGGCTCCTTGTTTGCTGCTGGATGCAGGACGAAATAATGCAGACCTCTAGACATCCAGTCATTATTATCCTTTACAAAAACAGAGACTGGTGTCTCTACTCACTGGGCTGGTTATCCCGCTTTTCATTGCAGGGGGAAGTATCGCGTAGTTTCAGCTAAATTGATTAGTATTGAATGTTGATACCGATCATATTCAAGGGAGTCAATATATATTTACTAATTCCTCCGCACGAGCAGGATGCGACACAAGGTCAATTTCTTAAGCCGAGTTTAACGGATTTGATTTCAGAGTTTTCCTTCTCCTAGACATGTTTAAAAAGCCAAATCCGCCCTGCTATTTACTCATAGCTGGAGGGAGAATTGGATTCATACCTTTCCCAAGGGTATTAGCGTAATGTGAAATGCAAACAGCTTCGTCCAGGAATTGAACTCGGGTCGCCATGTCCATTTTCTACGACTCTAACCATTAGACCACGCACCTCCAAATTTATTAATGGGAGTCAATATGGTTTCAAAAGTTATTGGAAACAAAATCCAAGACAAATGCCGCGGACAAAAGAAAGAATTCTACGTCAAATATATGGATTTAATCAAAGAGTTCTTTATTGGATAAAATTTTCAGGATTTCCAGAAGTACCTTCTGGAAATCCTGAAAATCCTGGATGCTCTCCATGATTATCAGATTTGGGGAGATTTTGCGAATGTGGTGACCGGCCCGTGGATTTAACAATGAATCTTCCCCGTCTGAAGTGGACTTTTTGTATCTATTTCCTGGGTTAATTTATGTATTTACGCAATTCCTCCCTCATGGACAGAAAGGTGATGCAAAGCTAATATTTAAATAAATTACACGTTTAAATACAGGGTTCTCGTCTTCCTAGATCAATGTCCTTACCGAGAATACTTAAAACCTAGTCTATCCTATTATTTACCAAAAACTGGGGGTAGAATAATTACATTCTTACCTTTCCGAAATCTATTAATATTATCTGAAATGCAAAAATCTTCGTCCAGTATTTGAAACCCGTTTGCCGAGTCAGCTTTCTAAAAAGATAATTGTTACTTGACAAGCGACGCCTGGGGTTAATTTAGACTTTCGCTCTTATAGATGCAAATTCTATTTGCTTTCCGTAAATATGAGCTATTTATGAGGGATTTTACAAGAAATACATCCAAGAGAACGCTAATAAATAAAGGTTGTACACTTTCAGATGTTAAGTTTATTTGCATTCCGTGCAATGAGACAGTTTTGATTCATTTGACTCCAGAAGATTCTGGATCACCACCAGATGCCGTGACTTTCCTACAGATGCCAAATAAATCATTCCGTCCTAATTGTAAAACAACAGGTTCTAGACATCCCGACCCGTGGTATAACCTTGAAAACCTCCTCCCAATAAAGTTAATTTATCTTCCAAGTTTTCAACAAGATGGCTTGGTTTGGTTTGTTTTGTTCAACCTCAGTGGGTCATTTAATGCCGATAAAGTTTTGAAATAAATCAATTCTTAATGGATAATACATTTTTTTTATAAATACATTTTTCTATTTAACCCATAGATGGGACCCTAACAGGTACTACCACTCCGGGTCTGAGTGGACCAGAGAGCAATGGTGATGAAGGGGTACTCCACATTCCCCAAACCTCCAAAACGTGAACCTCACCATCAGATAGAGTTTAACGTCATTCCCAGGACATGTAGACCCACAGCCACCGCCTTCTAGCACCCATATGATAAAAAGGGGTTGGGGCAAAATCATATAGGTGCTAGGGCTTGACGTGACCAGCCGATTGATCGGAGGGGGCCTCTCCGACCGCCCGTCTAGCCCAAGATAGGGTCAAAGTGGAGTATTGCATGTCATGAACTGCTCATCCACCTGGGCTCTATCCTTAAGCATCAGAGGTCGCCACCCACGGCCAACAGGTGGCCCCATTGGGGGGAGTCTTACCCCTCTGCAGAGGTGCAGTCGGTGCATTCTAACGCCCCAGCGGACAGGGCGTCAACAAGATGGGTTCATTAGCCTCGGAGTATGTAAGTAACAAGCCAACAAAAACCAAGTAAGGAAAATTATATATTGGATTGAGATAAACACATATAATTATTCATAAACAGTTGTCGAAATCAATATCTCGCTTTTTCTATCGATTTCTCTATATTACTATTTTCCTGTCTGTATCGATTTCGCTAATATTTCTTTGACGATCGCTGTAATTCGATTCAAACGTTCTGTTATCAACCCGGCATAACTTCATCATTCATGTTACTGTGGAGTTGTTGATAATTGACTTATTCACTTGCAAATTCTTTTTACAGATTTATGGTTGCATAGAGAAACTTGACAATGGAGGATTTTGCCCATTCACATGTAAATTCATTCATTGATTTATACAGTTATATATAAGAAAATATCTCTGAGTGTAAATCAATTATTTTCCTTGGAAAATAAGAATGATTCCAGCCTCAACAAATCTATGCAACGAACAGCTGAATTTACCATTCTGTTTCATTAAATAGACTGGCCAACAACTTAAATGTTCATGTTGATCGATATACAACGCTTGTCCATATGTTTTTTTTCTCTCTCTTATTATGGAGTTCTATTTCTGTCGACTCATCTTTCTGAGTATACTTATCTATATGTAAGGCGTGGTGTAATAGTGTAACGTTGTCCCTTTTTTCCGGGCACTAAAACGATATCTGTAACGGGGCGGCGGCCGTGTATATTGTATAGCGGGTCTCGTCCACGTGCCTCCAAATTCACAGTGCTAAAATGGTGTTGATAAAAATTACAACGCGAGAAATATGTAGTCACAACTGCTAGCCTTTATTTCCAGGGTAGGTTCGTCCCGTGGGCTGTATCGGAGAGGAGGAAAGACAGAGAGAAAGAGAGAGAGAACACTACTTGAATACTGTGACCCCATACTAGGCACCAAAGGCCCGTCCGTTCCCCTAGGCGTCCGAAAGCAAAAAAAGACTCGTCCTTCTCTTTGTCGTATCACGTCACCACGTGACTTCCGGTCAACACCCGAAACTTCCGGTTGACACTCAATTCTCCATTCGGGGTCACGCTACGGTCAAACCATCGTTCATCCTGTTTTGCTCATCACTATTTTGTAAACCTTTATCATCTCTTATTTATTTATTTCTTCATCCCCCTTCCATTAGTAGTCCTTGCCAAATGCAATCTTGCTACAAATAGTTAGCAAGCTAGTCTCGCATAGGCACTTTTATAGTACATTAAAGTAGAAATGAAAAAATAATGATAATTATGAGTTCAAAGGGCTTGAACTGTCACTGTCCTGGTGATTGTCATCTGATTGGTCAGTTCATTCGTGGAAGGGGGAGACAGACTTTGCATTTCGATAAATAGAGTTTGAGTTTTCAACAGGGCAGATGTGTTTTCATCATGATTATTCCTTCTGTGCGTTTATGTTTAACCTTGGCTAAATAAAAGACGTCTCAAAAATACCTAAATATTTGTGTTCGTTACTAAAAGAACACAGATGAGGAGATGTCAAGGGGACCGACCAAAAGAACGGAGAATCAGCCCAGATCTACCTGTTAGGGTCCCATCTATGGCTTAAATAGAAAAATGTATTTATAAAAAAATTGTGTATCCATTAAGAATGTATTTCAAAAAATTATCGGCATTAAATGACCCACTGATATGCCGTAAACCCCCCCCCAAAAAAAAAACAAAAACAAACAGCGCAGATCAAAAGAAAAAGGTACGATTCGATCCAATCTAGTAGGAGATATGACAACAACGGGATCAGAAGGTGAAATGACGGGCATATGTCACACCAATACCCCGGAATAGATAGTGTAATCCACATAGAATGTCCATACTTGTTAGTCGTTTAATGATTACCGCCGTAAGAAATAGACACGGTCCCGAGTTCAAATCTTGAACGAGACTGTTTGCATTTCACCTAGAGCTAATACCCTTGGGAAAGTTGTGTATACAACTATTCTGCCTATAGCCATATGTATATATTACAACAAACTGGGTTCTTTAACATTGGTATGTCAACCGGTTGAGGAGAAAGAAAACTCGGAATTCAAACCTGTAAAACTTCCGTTAAAAACTATTTTGTGTCACATTCTGCTCGTGCAGAGCCGTCGGTAAAAACATACTCCCGACCTTGTGTAGTGTAGCAGACGGATTGGATATTTTGGGGCATCAAATTCTCGTGTAATGATTAGCAGATTAGTCTCGCAGATCCATTATTACAGAATAGAGAAGTTCGATTCTTTCTGGATGACCCATACTTGTGAGCGTGTGTCATATCCTAACCGTGGCGAACGGGCTAAGTAAATACATATGTATCTACTACTTGTATGACTTAATCATAGAAGAATAATTAAAGTTCTAATTACCGTCGAACTGGGAAGACAATGCAACAAACGGTTGTAACTTAAATACAAACCCGAATAGTTACAACGTCTACTGCAGAATGACAGGATATATATAAGACTCCACAATGTCATTCAAATCAAGCAGCTAATCAGAACTCAAGAAATGGAATTACCCAAATCGCCCAAATTCATGAATGTGTCATTCTTGATTTCTATATATACCAACAGTCTTGGACACTGCTTAAGTTGTACTGAGCTGCTGTTATTCAAACTAACAGTAGACTTACTGACTTCAATATGGGCTAAGTAAATACCTATGTATCTACTACTTGTTTTAGTTAATCATATCACTTGTTCTGTTTTATAGTCTGTTATATAGTAAGGTCACGTGAGTATTAGGAGGAGAGTCCGTCGTCTAAGTACGTCAGGTGAATTCTGCACAGAGTAATCTGTGTGTTCTTAAATAGTGGTTTAGAACCATCGCCACTGTTCAGGTACGGGGGAGATGGGTCATTCCATTATATCATAGTCAAAACAGAATGGCGGCAATTTTGCTAACTTTTTAGATATTAATATACTTAGAATGAGGAAAGGCTTATCCAAGCTGATGAAATATAGGAAACACAAACAGTTTATAAGTGCTCTTTTTTAACATATCCTGAAAGCAGCACTCAACAAAACAGCTCTTCAGCAATTTACCTCTCATCTTAAAAACATCAAAGAGAGGCAAACAAGACATACTGGACACTGCTTGAGATGAAAATAAAAATCATGAACGATTTGTATTAGACATGGACACACAAGTGTAGGATGACCATCAAACGTTTACATCAGACTTGTGTGGATACTGGTTGCAGTCTTGCCAAAAACGATGGCCGATAAGGACGGATGGCAAGATGAGCGAGAAAGAGAGAGAGAGATAGAGATAGATAGATAGATAGATAGAGATAGAGAGAGAGAGAGAGAGAGAGAGTAAAAGAAAATCACGCATTCGCGTGTGTGAGTATATATATATATATATATATATATATATATATATATTATAAAAAAGAAGGTCCGCAAAATGTATTATGTTTTCAGAAAAAATCTTTTTATTCTTTTATCTTACATATGCAACATGTGTTTAAGCTTTGATTGATAATAATATTATCAATCAAAGCCTGAAGAAGATACCAGAAGATCTGAAAGATGTGTTGCATATGTAAGATAAAAAGAAAAACATTTTTTTTTTCTGAGAACATAATACATTTTGCGGACCTTCTTTTTTTATAAAATATTGAATTTTCCTCCCGTTGGAACCAGAACAACATATATATATATATATATATATATATATATATATATTATATATATATATAAGATTTTTGGATGTTTGTTTTTAGAAGCAATGTTGAATAAATTATTTATTATATTTTGCTTGAAGGCAATATAAAATGCATGTATCGTATAAAATTCGATAATCATAGAAAATAAACTTGACAAGTAAATCCCGCAAAGGATGGCTCGCTATGCAGAACACCGTACAGACTGTTTCGACTTTATTAAGTCTCTTCAGCGATGTATACTAACGACTCCCCTCCGACAGGAATCGAAACCGGGACTTCACAGGCATAGTCAGAGACCATATCCGTTTATTTTCTATGATTATCGAATTTTATACGATACATGCATTACTAAATAACCTCAATAGGTTTAATTTTGCGCTTGATTATAAAAGTTGTTGTTGTGTTCATTTCTGAGTAAGCTAACCTTATAGATAAGACATTCAATTTTCCGAATATTCCTAATTTTCCCATATTGTGGAATTAATTTCTAACACATCATGATCATGCTAAAAGCTAATTTTCCCACAAGATCACCGACGTTAAGCAGCAATGAGACTGTTTGATACTTAAACCAAGTGCAGGTAATGTAAACAACCTGAGTTCTTTGTTTATCATAATTATTTGATTCGGAATTAAACAACCCGAAAATGCTTGGTATACCATAAACAACACAACTAAACAACATTAACTATATATATATATATATATCTATATATAATGGAGATAGACTGCATTTTTGTCTGAAGCCGAAACTACGTCACAGCTGACGTCAGATATTCCAAATTAAACTCTAGCGTTTATCAATGAGAACCTAATTTATAATCAATTTGTGTTATACATAATATTAAAGGAACAAATTGCTTTATATACAAGTATTGAGATGCGTTTGTAATATCTGGTTTGTAATATTTGCATAGCCAATTTTCAAGGAATCTTTTAATAAATTCATGTTTAGTTCTAAACAGTTTCTAATTGATATTTTTTTTATTTGTATTTATAATTATTTCATGTATAAAGTTTTGCGAGAAATTAATTTAAAAATAAAGATACAGACACTAATTTAAATATTACGTTAAATTATTAGTTTGGTATTTTGTGTCCGTGACTCCGTTTTCGTTGCGGTAAAAAAAAAATATTTTAAAGTTTTAATAGAGTTAATTTTTAATGAAAAAATTTATAGATAAAAAATTTATCGATAAAATTTATTTTTAATTTTCGCGGCACCTTCACAAAAAAACAAAGTATTTTTTATTTCAAATTTATTATCCTATTAGGAATTTAAAAAAGATGTTTACATTTTTTTTTAATTCAAAATTTGTTTACGGTTATTCCTTATTAGTAATATTAAAATTAAAATAACAACCAGTTCTGAGCGATCCGCTAAATGATGATGATTATTTTAGAAATTAAGTTTTAAAAAATAATACCCTTGGACCTTGTCAACCATTTACAGAAAATAGTTTGTTGATTTAAAAAAAAAATACAAGTAGGTCTGAATCAGACGACAAAAAAAAATGAAAACAAAAAAATGATTTTACGTGTTTGTTTTTTTAACACTTAGCGCTTCTTTCTTAAACTAAAATTTAATCTTTATTTTTTATCATAATTGACGCAATACTTTTAAAATTCATTATTCAACAATGTTTAACCGAAGTTTGGTTTGTATAAACAAAAGCGGTGTTTAAAAAAAAGTCCCCTATCTAAATACAAATATTACCGAAATACAATAACAAATGATACAACCATGAAAAAATTTATAGATAAAATATATTTTTAATTTTCGCGGCACCTTCACAAATATAACAAGTATTTTTTATTTCAAATTATTTTATTCCTATTAGGAATTAAAAAAAGATGTTTACTTTTATTTTTAATTCAAAATTTGTTTACGGTTATTTTATATTACTAATGTTATTTTTCATCATTTATTTAAATTAATTGTAGCGAGAAATTAATAGTATTTTGTTCAATGTTTAAACAATACACATTAATCAATAAGAGGAATACTATTCTATATTAGATGATTGAAAATAGCATTTTACTTCGAGTTTATATGAATTTTGTTTTGTTTTTAAAAATTAAATAAATAAAATAATTCGTCGGACCTGAGCATCTGAAACCCCCATCTAAAATTTTTAAATCTTTTTCTTTTTCTTCAATGGATTATTATCGATTACACACCAATCTATCAGATTGTAAAAAAAAATTCAAAAAAGTTATTTATTTTTTCGAGTTTTCAGGGGTGCTCAGTTCCCCCTATAATTTATTGTAAATCGATCCCCCATATCGGAACCGCTAAAAAATTTTTTTTTCTTTCTTCAATGGATTGTTATCGATTACACACCAATCTATCAGATTGTAAAAACAAAAAAAGAGCGCTCTACCTGAACAGTTGGGCTGAATTTGCACAAAGGTGTCAAAATTAAGGTGACACTGAAAAAACAGAACCCACAAATTTTGTAATAAAACTGTTAATTGTAACTAGGGGGGTTTAGGGTTAGGATTTGAGATTAGGGTTGGTGTTGGGGTTTAAGGTTAGTTTAATGGGAAAATAAATAAATAATTTGGGTTCTGTTTTTTCTGGGCCACCCTAACTTTGACACATTTGCGCCAGTTTCCTTTCGAGCGGTTCTGATATGGGGCAGCGATTTACTATAAACTTATATGTCGGCATGAGCACCCCTGAAAACTCAAAAAATAAAGAACATTTAAGAATTTTTTTAAAAACCTGATAGATTGGTGTGTAATCGATAATAATCCATTGAAGGAAAACAATAAAATAAATAAATGAATAAATTTTGTAGCGGTTCTGATATGGGGGATCGATTTACGATAAACTTATACGGGGAACTGAGCACCGCGAAAAATAAATAACTTTTTTGAATTTTTTTTCTTTTACAATCTGATAGATTGGTGTGCAATTGATAATAATCCATTAAAAGAAAGAAAAAAAATTAAAAACAAAAATTTTAGATGGGGGTTTCCAGATGCTCAGGTCTGCCAATTATTCAATTTAATGCTTACGTTAATGGATATAAAATTTATTAAATCTCTAAGAAAATGAATTAAGAGTGTAACAACATATATTATATTCATTAATTTATTGTACAAACATTTTTACATAAACTAGCAAAAAATGCCATCTGGGCGGTTATAAAAATTAATTTTTGAAAGATATTGTCTGAGTTAAAATTTCCATATAAGAGGGTTTGTATTATCGGTAAAATCATCAAATTTATTAAAGGAGTAAAGAAAAATGAAACCATTTGAAATGGAAACTTACTTCTGTCCCCCTCAAATCAAAATGTTGCATGCATCTATTGATTATTAATCAAATAATATTTTTATCAATGACAGTGTTTTGATGTAAGCAGTGACAGTTTTAGTTACAGACAAATTGATACTGAATCTATTATCAAAAGATTTTATTTATTGAACAATTTTTTTACAAAATTCATATTTTTACATAAGTGTACCAAACAAAATTTAGTTGAAAATAGATCTATGAATTAGATATTTTTATTTCCTCCGATTAAAAAAAATTAATATTAGGTATTATTTAGCATTTAAAAATTGATTTAAGTATCATTACTATTTTATTTTATGTAATACTTATTTACACTAAAACTAAATGTTTGTTAAATGTAAAATAAACAAGGTGAATATTTATTGTTTTATTTCAAAGATTTTAGAAATAATCAAAACCATAAAAAATCATTTTGTATAGTTGATTGTTTTATTCATTGATAAACCAAATTTAATTTTATTATTGAATATGATTTCAGGAAAAACTTTGGTGTAGAAAGTTAACTTTCCTAATTTCTATTTCAAATTGTTTATTTCTTACTCCTTTAATGAATTTGATGATTTTAATTACTAAAATCATTAAATGTTGAATGTCCTTTTAAAATTTTTGGCATATTTTGGCATTGTTGTTTTTATTACTTTATTTGATTTATTAATTTTACAGCAACATAGTTTTAGTTACAGACAAATTGATACTGAATCTCTTATCAAAAGATTTTATTTATTGAAGAAAATTTTAAAAGAATTTATCTTTTTACAGAATTTTACCAAATAAAATTTAGTTGAAAATAAATCTATAAATTAGATATTTTTATTTACTCCGATTAAAAAATAATTAATATTAGGTATTATTTAGCATTTAAATATTGATTTAAGTATCATTACTCTATTTTATTTTATATAATATTTATTTACACTAAAGCTAAATGTTTGTTAAATGTAAAATAAATAAGGTGAATATTGATTGTTTTATTTCAAAGATTTTAGAAATAATCAAAACAATAAAAAATCATTCTGTATAGTTGATTGTTTTATTCATTGATAAAGCAAATTCAATTTTATTATTGAATATTATTTCAGGAAAAATGTTTTTGTGTAGAAAGTTAACTTTCCTAATTTCTATTTCAAATTGTTTATTTTTTACTCCTTTAATGAATTCAATGATTTTAATTACTAAAATCATTAAATGTTGAATGTCCTTTTAAAGTTTTTGGCATATTTTAGCATTGTTGTTTTTTATTACTTTATTTGATTTATTAATTTTACAGCAACATAGTTTTAGTTACAGACAAATTGATACTGAATCTCTTATCAAAAGATTTTATTTATTGAAGAAAATTTTAAAAGAATTTATCTTTTTACAGAATTTTACCAAATAAAATTTAGTTGAAAATAAATCTATAAATTAGATATTTTTATTTACTCCGATTAAAAAAATAATTAATATTAGGTATTATTTAGCATTTAAAAATTGATTTAAGTATATCATCTATTTTATTTTTTATATAATATTTATTCACCCTAAAGCTAAATGTTTGTTAAATGTAAAATAAATAAGGTGAATATTTATTGTTTTATTTCAAAGATTTTAGAAATAATCAAAACAATAAAAAATCATTTTGTATAGTTGATTGTTTTATTCATTGATAAACCAAATTTAATTTTATTATTGAATATCATTTCAGGAAAAACTTTGGTGTAGAAAGTTAACTTTCTTAATTTCTATTTCAAATTGTTTATTTTTTAATCCTTTAATGAATTCAATGATTTTAATTACTAAAATCATTAAATGTTGAATGTCCTTTTAAAGTTTTTGGCATATTTTGGCATTGTTGTTTTTTATTACTTTATTTGATTTATTAATTTTACAGCAACATAGTTTTAGTTACAGACAAATTGATACTGAATCTCTTATCAAAAGATTTTATTTATTGAAGAAAATTTTAAAAGAATTTATATTTTACAGAATTTTACCAAATAAAATTTAGTTGAAAATAAATCTACAAATTAGATATTTTTATTTACTTCGATTAAAAAAAAATTAATATTAAATATTATTTAGCATTTAAAAATTGATTTAAGTATCATTACTCTATTTTATTTCATGTAATATTTATTTACACTAAAACTAAATGTTTGTTAGATGTAAAATAAATAAGGTGAATGCTTACTTTTTTTATTTCAAAATTTTTAGAAATAATCAAAACAATAAAAAATCATTTTGTATAGTTGATTGATTTATTCATTGATAAACCAAATTTAATTTTATCATTAAATATTATTTCAGGAAAAAATTTTTTGTGTAGAAAGTTAACTTTCCTAATTTCTATTTCAAATTATTTATTTTTTACTCCTTTAATGAATTCAATGATTTTAATTACTAAAATCATTAAATGTTGAATGTCCTTTTAAAGTTTTTGGCATATTTTGGCATTGTTGTTTTTTATTACTTTATTTGATTTATTAATTTTACTGCAACATAGTTTTAGTTACAGACAAATTGATACTGAATCTCTTATCAAAAGATTTTATTTATTGAAGAAAATTTTTAAAGAATTTATCTTTTTACTGAATTTTACCAAATAAAATTTAGTTGAAAATAAATCTATAAATTAGATATTTTTATTTACTACGATTAAAAAAATAATTAATATTAGGTATTATTTAGCATTTAAAAATTGATTTAAGTATCATTACTCTATTTTATTTTATATAATATTTATTCACCCTAAAGCTAAATGTTTGTTAAATGTAAAATAAATAAGGTGAATATTTATTGTTTTATTTCAAAGATTTTAGAAATAATCAAAACAATAAAAAATCATTTTGTATAGTTGATTGTTTTATTCATTGATAAACCAAATTTAATTTTATTATTGAATATTATTTCAGGAAAAACTTCAGTGTAGAAAGTTAACTTTCTTAATTTTTATTTCAAATTGTTTATTTTTTACTCCTTTAATGAATTTGATGATTTTAATTACTAAAATCATTAAATGTTGAATGTCCTTTTAAAGTTTTTGGCATATTTTGGCATTGTTGTTTTTTATTACTTTATTTGATTTATTAATTTTACAGCAACATAGTTTTAGTTACAGACAAATTGATACTGAATCTCTTATCAAAAGATTTTATTTATTGAAGAAAATTTTAAAAGAATTTATTTTTACTGAATTTTACCAAATAAAATTTAGTTGAAAATAAATCTATAAATTAGATATTTTTATTTACTCCGATTAAAAAAATAATTAATATTAGGTATTATTTAGCATTTAAATATTGATTTAAGTATCATTACTCTATTTTATTTTATATAATATTTATTTACACTAAAGCTAAATGTTTGTTAAATGTAAAATAAATAAGGTGAATATTTATTGTTTTATTTCAAAATTTTAGAAATAATCAAAGCAATAAAAAATCATTTTGTATAGTTGATTGTTTTATTCATTGATAAACCAAATTCAATTTTATTATTGAATATTATTTCAGGATAAACTTTGGTGTAGAAAGTTAACTTTCTTAATTTCTATTTCAAATTGTTTATTTTTTACTCCTTTAATGAATTTGATGATTTTAATTACTAAAATCATTAAATGTTGAATATCCTTTTAAAGTTTTTGGCATATTTTGGCATTGTTGTTTTTTATTACTTCAATTCATTTATTAATTTTACTTGGATACTACCCCTCTGGCATTGAATTTTAAATCCC
>CM042141.1:72718237-72743237 GCA_023376005.1 Doryteuthis pealeii | reverse complement strand
TAAAGAAGAAGAAGAAGAAGAAGAAGAAGAAGAAGAAGAAGAAGAAGATATCAACTGGATTCATTCTCAGGAATGTAAACTAGATAAATATGAAGATCTTCAAAAAGAATTCACAAGAGATCGATATTATATAAGGGCCGGGTTAGCTGAGTCGGTAGAGCGTTCGGCTAGAAACCACAAGGTTCCTAGTTCGATACCGGTCCTCGCCAACTCAGCGTATGAGTAGCATAGGGATATGTGCGGTAAAGTAAGGAGCTGACGGTAGGTGTGGCGCGCCACCTCAGACGCTTAAATAATCTCCTTGGTCTAGCGGAAATTAAAAGGAGATAGACTCCCTCGCTGATTGGCTGATACCGACTTTAGGCCGCCCCGACGACTTTACTTTAATTTTACTTTATATATATATATATATAAAGTAAAATTAAAGTAAAGTCGTATATATATATATATATATATATATAAACTTATTAACCTAATAGTCAATGGCAGAATAATTTCTCGTCTGTCAGATTCCACAGCTTCCCGAAGTTACTCTTTGGATGTTATATTAAGGAAAGTGTGTACGTAACGAATCCTCAGATAACCAAGGAGATGAAGGGAAATTATCAACTAGAAATTAAACCACTGAGGCCAGAAATATTACGAATTGTCAAAGAAACAAGCATTTAAAAAAACTCAATTTTTTAAAGCTGAAGACTGAGTGAATTTTGTGGTTATTTCATTCCAAAATAAGTACAAAGTATGTTCCAATAATGAAAGCATGTATTTCTCATTTGCCATCGCAACAGCCTCGGTTTTTTGTGAAGTTTCATGTTAAAAATAGTTCCTATCAATCCTGCCAGATGGGAAACAAAACCTGGATCCAGTACGACACTGAGAGAGTTTGAAGCCAGCTCTCACTCAGAGCTGCTGTGTGGAGTGTAGATAGATGAACCTCTAACAGTAAGATGACTTTTATCTATACTATATCATCTCTGCAAGTGAAAATATTAATACACACACAAACACCCCCCGTATATATATAATATATATATATATATATATATATATATATATAGTTATTTAGTATTGGATAATTGAAAATAAAGTAGTCGATTACAGGTGTATGATTTGTATTCATCTTTATAGGGTACAATACATTACAATACAATACAATAGTTACCATTAGTTTCAAAGCAGCGTACTGGCTACTTAAAATCAAAACAGCGCACCTGTGAAAGTTCATTATATATATATATATATATATATATATATATATATATATATATATATATATATATATATATATATTGTATTATTTATATGGAACAGAAACATTTCTTAATTGTTTTTTTTAATTCAAAACCTGTGCAGATATTTTAAGTGGTAACTTATACGCCACCCTCTATTCAAGCAAATATGTGCATCTCTATGTGTGAATGTATTAGCGTGCACTTGTGTATATTGATGTGTGTACCACTCTACAAAGGCACATAAAAGCACATATACTAATACCATATAAAGACTATAATTCAAATTTATAAACTATTTTTGCCGATAGCAAGTTTATCTAAGATTGAATTTAACGTAGCGTAAATATTTAATGCGGCATAAAGATCGTTATCCAATTTTGATATTTAAAAATCGAGATTACCGTTTTAATCTTTTATTTATAGCTGTGTGCCCCATGTATGTTTCAAGAGTGTAATTGTTTGAAGTATTTCGTACATATATGTATTTATCCGTTTTCATGAATAAGTACAAACGTGTACATATAGGCAACACATTAACGTTATAACATCCTCAATAATGTACAATCATAGATTTTTTCTATTCTTAAGTTTTTAAGAATTTAATCTAGTCTTTCGAGTCTTTCGAGTCTTTCGATTTAAGGTGGTTTCATTAGACTTTTTTTTTCATACCTACATTTGGATATGAGTTCTGTTCTCTTTATTTTATTTTTTCTCGGAAGGATATTATTGCTGTTTTTTCTTTCGCGTTCTCGGTCAGTCCGATCATAATGTTACAATTTATGGGTAGTCATAATTGTGAACAAAACTGTTGCTAAGAATTTAAATTAAGATCTGTTGATTTAGAATCATGGAAAATTACCGGTGACTGTTTGTGACCATTGACCCCTTAGAGGCACATTTGTGCATCATGTCAGACACGAGATATAGTTTTATTTAAGCCGAAGTGACCCAGCTTTCAAGAAGCGTAGACATGTTGTCCGCTCATTCAGTCCATCTCCTCGCGACGGTATCAATCATGGGCTCAAATAATAAACCTTGATCAAGTAATACCAAGACTTGTTCAAATTAATTAAATGAATGAACAAGCAATGTCCAGTCCAGCCGAGACCAAAGAAATCAACACTCAGCAGAAGTCCTTAGATAGAAGTCAGCTTAAAGATAATGGCGACCGAAGTAGAAGCAGTTAGTAGCAACATGTCTGCACCAAGCGTAGAACCAACAAGCGAAATTATAAAGTAAGATCGATCTAATATAATCTATATCTCAGTCTCTGTCTCTATCTCTGTCTGTCTGTCAGTATCTGTCTGTCTCTATCTCTGTCTATATGTATGTCTGTCTCTCTCTCACTCAGTCATGTACGAGATGAACTCTCTCACCAATTATATACACCTGAGAAAAGGGGTATATAACAATACGTGTTGCGTATCTTATTTAAGTCTTTAAGAATATATTTTGCCTTTGGGCCGTTAATCTTCATATCTTCTTAATAAGAATTTGTTTTCATGCAGACATTTGTACATGGCTTCCAATCATTTCTTAATTTTTTTCTAGGAAGGTTACCATGGCTATTTTGTCTTACTGTCAAAGACCGCTGTCAAAAACAACTACAGACCGGAAACAAAGAAGCTACATACAGAATACAGCATTTAATGATAATAAAAATACGAAAACAGAATAGCACTTTCTAGAGACATTTGGAATTCAAAAAGTCAGACTAAAACACACAAAAATAACCTAGGAAATAATGTAATAATACCAGCTTATAACGCCTATAGAAAGGCACAGGACCATTTACCTATAAAAATAGCTATAATAACCTTCCCAGAACAAAACAACATTGGAATCAAACAGAACAATGTGCTAATATTCGAAGTTAGACCGTAAATTCAGCATCCCGAAGTCTATATTCTATCTGATCTCGAACCCCGACCGCTGGCAATTAAAATGCAAGTGTTGTGGCGTTGCAGAGCCTCGGTGAATGTAGTAAGACACAAAGACGATTCAAACCAAGTGAACTTGGGTACTGAAAATTTTTCGCCTATGAAATTATTCAATCTCACTTCTTGGATGATGATTCCACTTCATACATTATTATTGGGTTGAATAATCGCATGGGCGAGAAACTGTCAGTAAGCAAGCACCGTTGAACACATGTTCATGTTACCCTAACTTAGATATAAATGTTCTAACCACTATATTAAATGCTGTTTATTTATAGATATAGTACCAGTATTATATATATATATATATATATATATATATATATATATATATATATATATTATATATATATATGAAGAAAGGAAGTGAATCCGACGGTATGTAGTATGTTAAGAAAACTGAAAAAAACACAGGTTTAAATTAAAACTGAACAAACACATGTTTAAATTAAAACTAAAAAAAACACAGGTTTGAATTAAAACTGAAAAAACGCAGGTTTAAATTAAAACTGAAAAAACACAGGTTTAATTTTTTTTTAAATTAGGAAAATGAAAAAACACAGGTTTGAATTAAAACTGAAAAAACACAGGTTTAAATTAAAACTGAAAAAAACACAGGTTTAAATTAAAACTGAAAAACACAGATTTAATTAAAAATGAAAAAAACACAGGTTTGAATTAAAACTGAAAAAAACACAGGTTTAAATAAAACTGAAAAAAACAGGTTTAAATTTTTTTAAATTAGAAAATGAAAAAACACAGGTTTGAATTAAAAATGAAAATACACAGGTTTAAATTAAAATGAAAAAACACAGGTTTAAATTAAAACTGAACAAACACAGGTTTGAATTAAAACTGAAAAAACACAGGTTTGAATTAAAAATGAAAAACACAGGTTTAAATTAAAAATGAAAAAACACAGGTTTAAATTAAAACCTAAAAAACACAGGTTTAAATTAAAACTGACAAAACAAAGGTTTAAATTAAAAATGAAAAACACAGGTTTAAATTAAAACTGAAAAAACACAGGTTTTTAAAATTAAAAAACTGAAAAAACACAGGTTTAAATTAAAACTGAAAAAACACAGGTTTAAATTAAACTGAAAAAACACAGGTTTAATTTTTTTTAAATTAGAAAAATGAAAAAACACAGGTTTGAATTAAAACTGAAAATACACAGGTTTAAATTAAAACTGAAAAAACACAGGTTTAAATTAAAAATGAACAAACACAGGTTTAATTTTTTTTAAATTAGAAAAATGAAAAAACACAGGTTTAAATTAAAAATGAAAAAATACAGGTTTAAATTAAAACTTAAAATTTAAACTCACCACTTAACCCATTTAAACCTGTGTTTTTTCATTTTTCTTAATATACTACACACACAGACACACACACACTATATCTAATATATAAAACAGAGATTTTGGTATGTACGTGTCGACGTATAACAAAAAAACGGGAGGTCACTCAGATTCAAAATCTTGCATACACATTGATATCGTTCTAACTAAGAAAAATTCCAAATTCGGTTATTGATTTTTACTGATTAAGGGATTTAATCGATTAATTAATCCAAAATCACCCAATTTGCGGAACTGTCCGTATATCAGCCCCTCCTGATAATAAAATATTGTCTCTGCCTGCTTATTGTTAAAGCGATAACAGCAGCGAAGTTTTGATTTTAATGAATTAATTTTGCAGTCTAAGCCGTTCAGCTCCGAATTTATGGGCTATTTATGGTCCAGTCTTTAATAATCTTTATATCGTTAGAAAGATAAGAAAATACTCTTTCAAAATATGTAATTTGTGTGAGTTTTTATTAATTGAATCATTTTTTACAACGAGTTAAAAAGATTAAAAAATGGCTTCGGATAGCCATGCTGCCTATGATTATTGCGATACAAGCAGTGCAGTCTATAACAGTCAGATAGGAATCTCTTACCTATTTAGGATTTTAATCTTTAAAATATCTATATCTTTAGTAATAAGATGAAATAGTCTTTCTGAATATGTAATTTGTATGTGTTTTTATAGATTCATTTTTTTTTTTTACAGCGAGTTAAAAAAAAAAAATACTACGTATAGGCGATAATACGAATAAAGCTCGGAATCTCTTAGTCTTTCTGAATATGTAATTTGTATGTTTTTATAGATTAAATTATTTTTTACAGCGAGATTGTCCATATTCTTAAATTGTACAGTACACTCATTTTAATTTTAATTTTTGTAATGCATAAAAATTGTAGAAAATCAAAATGTACGCTTTACGGTTACATTATTAGAATAATATTTTAATCGTAAATAACAGTATCATGAAAATCAGTTTACGTCGTAAGTACGGTTACATATTTGTATAAATTAAACTAAGATTTTCATTCGAATAAAATGACTTTTAATTCTTTAATTTATTTATTAATTTTTATTGTTAGAGTTTTAAAGGGTTAAAAATAACAATAAGATTGACGAATTTCCTTAGAAACTGTTTTTCTTTTGGTTCGTTAACTAATTATTTTCTCAAACCACGATAAAAAAAAAAAACAAAGGTTACTAATACGGACAAAATCCGGTGTTTTATCTTTAGTCGAAGGCCCGACTGGAGATAAGTAGTCAATTATTTGTAAGACGAAATTTATTTCAAGTTTATCCGACAATATCCAGTTATTGGAACATTTCAACAAATTTTTATATGTAAGTACGAAAAATTGTAAGCGCTTTGTTTATCAAAATGACATGATTCGTTCGTAAATTACCCGAAAAGTTGATAAAACAAAACAACTAACAACCAACATTTAAATTATTATTCAAAATACAATTTAAAATATTCCTCAGAATTTGCCTTACAAATTAAATTTTAAGTTTTATGATTTTACTCTTTATTGTGAAGTCAATAAACATCGCTGAGTTTATAGTGAAACTTTTCAGTTCTGAAAAATTGGCATGTTTAGAGATTTCATAGGTGACATTTGAACTTTTATGAAAATTGATGTTTTGTAATTAATACAAATTTTGTAATAAAACTTAATTTAACTAGGGGGGGGGTTAGGGTTAGGGTTAGGGGGGGTTGGTTTAATGGGAAAATAAATAAATAATTTGGGTTCCGTTCAACGTTCCGATATGGGGGATCAACTTACTATAAACTTATACGAGGAAATGAGCACTCGTGAATACTCAAATAATAAAGAACTTTTAAGAATTTTTTTTCAATCTGATAGATTGGTGTGTAATCGATAATAATCAACTGAAGGGAAAAAAATAGATGGGGGGGGGTCCAGATAATCAGGTCCACCAAAACGTTTTTAAACAATGTTTTTAAAATACTAGGTACCACCAATTTTACCCTGTGAAATTTACCCCCCCCCCCGCTATATTTAACACTATGAAACTTGCAGAAAAATTAATATTTTCTTGAAAAATTTTTCCATTTGAAAGAAAAAACATTAAATAAACTCCTGATGATTTTTTAACTTTTTTTCAGCTTACGGAAATAATGAAAATTATGATTGAAAAACAACGTTTTCATTTTTGCACTATTAAATCAACTGAAAATTAACGTAGCTAAAAACAAGTTACGATAAGAGTTTTTTAAATTCTATGAAAAATCAATTAATTATAAATAATAACAAATATTTCCGTTTTATTCAAGATGGCCTAAACTGATCAATTGGTGGTCCCTATAATACTATCTTAGATTTTAGCAAAAATAGATATTGCAATACGAAGAATTTAAATTTTCGATTCTCAGCTTCTTTTTAAACTCAACATGCAATTAAGAACTAAATGTGAATTGTTGTCATGTACAAAAAATTTAAAACAATAACAAACAAATATACAAACGAATACTTTCAATTTGTTGTATAATAATATGAAATAATTTTAAACTATAAAACAGAAAATACAAATCCTGAAATATACAAATTCTCAATGATTTTAGTTTCAAGAATTATTTTCCTCTTACCCCCTCTCTAACTACTGTCTTCCACTTTCTCTCTCACTCCCTGGTGTTCCAAATTTCATTTTAGTCCGGTCATGGACCGGGTACTTTAGCTAGTATATATATATATATATATATATAAGGGTGTACATTAAGGTTGTGTTTGTGTGGAGAGATACAGAGAGACAGGGACAGTGACAGAGAGAGAGAGAGAGAGAGAGAGAGAGAGAGAGGGGGAGAGAGAGTTTTGTGTGTATATGTGTCTGTATATGCGTGTGTGCCTGTGCGCACGCGCACGTGTGTGTGTGTTTAACATCGTGTGTCGAGGTAGATATATTGTGGGAATGTGTGATGTGATTTTGGTAGGAAGATAGTGAATGTGTGTAAATGTACGTGCTCAAAGTTTACCAGCAGTTTTTGATGTGATGAAGACTTACCTAGACGTCTAGACAGCATCACTTTAATAATAAGATGCTCAGCTGGAAACTCGTCTTTATTTAAATTTCAGAATTGAAAAGCAATTTCAGATTTTATTCCATATGCTTACTGATCACAACTCAAACACACACACACACACACATATATATATATATATATATATATATATATATATATATATATACTATATATATTGAGGTGCAGGTTTCATGCACGCTTCTTATATAAAATTTATGAAAATAGCATGGTATATATATATTTAACTGTTACTGATATTTTAAATAAAGTTTTGAAAAAATATACTGTACTTACAACTAAAAGCCGTTAGAAATGACGCATCAGAAAAAAATGAATAAATAATTTGCTATATTTCGGGAAAGCCTTCAACTGACAATTATATATAATATATATATATATATATATATATATATATATATATATATATAGAGAGAGAGAGAGGAGAGAGAGATAGTTATATATATATATATATATATATATATATATATAATAAGGTGTTTTGTGGTAGAGAACTTTGGTTAAACAGAAAACTAATATTTACTTTAAATTATTTTATTGAGCCTTAGGCTGACTCTTTTATCTGTCACTCGTCAGAGGAACAGAAAAAATATTTACTTAAACGAAAAAAATAAAATGAAAATAAAAATAAAAGAATTTACCAATTACAAGTTTGTTGAATAAAGAGAAGAGAGTAGCAAAATTTCTCCTCCTATGTTTTGAATAGATTAAGCAAAAATATTATCTATTTTTAAGATTATTTAGATTATTGGGACTATTGTCCTCATCTTCATTGTTATCTGTACAATGTTTCGGCCGATGTGTCCTCTGGAAAACCTTCTTTTCGGACTCGTGAACCTTTGATTCGAACACGGGAACCTTCTTGTCGTAATCGGGAATCTTCTTGTCAGAATAGGGAGCCATTACGGAACTTTGAACCTAACTCTTTATTCAGTCCACGAGGGTATCCTGTTCTCAATCCGCTAACCATAGCTGGGGTACAGGTGTTAAGCTGTGTTCATTATTATTCTATGTTACTGATGCCCCTGACCTGAATAACTGTCACTTAGAGCTGTCTTACCCTAATTCTTTATCCAGTAGGCTATGTGTCCATTTCCGAAAAAATAGTAGAATTTACCAATTATAAGTTTTTTTGAATAAGAGAAGCAAGTAGCAAAATTCATCTTCATATTGTTTGAATAGATTAAGCAAAAATATTAATTATTTTTGTGCACAACTTTGGCTATTGATCGGTAAACGTTAAGAGATACCAACATCTTTTAATGGCCAACATTAAATTCACAATGGTGTTTGCGCGGACACCTATATGTTGCGTAGGGCCTCCGTCAAGTAGTAGTTTGTAGTCGTTAGCTCGTGGAGTAGTAGTCGTTAGGTCGTGGGTCACAGACAGACAACAGCATTCACATATACTATGCTTTCCAACATACGAAAGTCATAGAGTCAAAAAGGGGTTGTTTACTTCTTTCTAGGCTCGTGGGTTTTTCTTCACAGAGAATAAGGTCGAACTGTTCTATCATGCATCACGTTCGTTACTACTATATGCGCACTGTTCGCTGAGAGCCGAGACACGTCACAGTGGGACACCCTAAAAAACACGTCCGTCCCTTATGAGTTCCCAGCCCGAAAAGGCCGAGTTCACTTTACTTCCGTTTGTGGTCCCGGAGGTGGAGACAGGGATAAATCCATTACTGCTCTTCTGCAGAAAATTTGGGACTTCCGTTTTCCTTTCTAAATCTGGTTCACGGTTCATTGACCGGTCACTGGCTAATTTATAATTCTAAACTTTATTTTCCCTTTTGTTCTTATTTTCTTATCTTCTCTTTCTACAGAAATCCGATTACCATTTTCTTTTCAATCCAAATTCTTCGTGGACCATAACAATTACGTTATATATATATGGTCAATAATAAAGACGCGTAGTGTAATGGTTAAAGTCGCAAGAAATGGATTCGTCGACATGAGTTCAAATCCTGGACGGGGGCTTTTGCATTTTAACGCTAAAACTCTTAATAAAGATATGCCTCTAACTACTCTCCTGTCAGCTATGTGTAAATAGCAGGAAAGACTGGACTCTTTAACCTTTGGCTAAGTAACCAGTCCGGGAGGTGAAAAAGTCTTAATTTAAACCTGTTAGACTACGCTTAAAAAATAAACTCGTGCGGACGTGTTGGTAAATATCTATATGGTAAATTGTCGAAAGACTTAAAACAAATCCAGATCCACGTTGCATCTAATAATCTTGGAAACTAATAAATAATGACCAATAAAAGAATTTAAAATTATTCCAATATTTTAAGCTTTCGTAAATAAATAAAAGTAATACACATAATTTTTATTTTCCCACATTAAAGTTTAACATTTTCTTTTTTACTCGTCAGGGCCTGAACAATTTAAATAAGATATCAAATGTCTTGCACTCTCTTTTTTCTAGTGTGCTGCATTCGCTTATTATATGAATAACCGTTTAATTATTATTATTATTATTATTATTATTATTATTATTATTATTATTATTATTATTATTATTGTTATTAATTGCAAATTAAACATTTTCATCAGAATTTATGCGAATCAATAGAGAAAAATTCGAATCACAGAGATTTTACCAGAATGTGTTTGCTTTAAAGTGTATGGAAAACGTTATTGAATGTATTAAATCAACAACTAAAAAAAACATTTAAAAGGAAGAAAAATACGAGTTTACGCTTCAAAATACGTTTGCGTGAATGAATTGCGAATGAGAAGCAGATTTAAAGGAACCTGAAGAAGTAAAATGAAAGAAATCAGGAAAGAATTTAGGATGTCGAAATGTGAAAAAAAGAAAGAAAAAAGAAGAAAAAAAAAAAAGAAGAAAAAACGAAAGAAGGAAAAACAGAAAATCAAACAAAGAAATATGTACTTGCAAAAAAAAAATATATTTGCTTACGTAAAGTCGAATGTTGCTTGGAAGTCAACCACACACACACACAAAAAAAGAAACAAATAAAAACACCTGGTTACTTGATTGTCACAAGCCTAATGCACTTTGAAAATGCTTTCAAATGAAGAATTGCAACTTAATGCATTTTTAAAAGTTTTCAGAATAAAATAGTTGGAATTTTCAAGCAAAATCTAAATCACATCTACACACCTGTCTTTTTAAATTTACATCCAGGCTTTATAAGAATTTCCACGAATTGCACATGAACAGGTGCTGAGCCCTACAGGTAGATCATTACCAGATGCCATTTCACCAAAGCTTGTATTCATAAACTCATTGCTCTTTTTCCACTGCCATAACAACACCAACTCTTGCGAGCTTTGAAAATTTTATTTATTTTATTTACTTTATTCGTTTATTTATTTTTTATTAATCTAATTTATATTTTCCAAGGCGGAACATTCTGTAAGAATTCACATTTAATTTGTAAAATCACGTTGTTTGATGCACATTAAGTTTGTTATTGGGATGATGGCTGCCCGCATGTGCAGCAGGAATCGATGGCACGTTAGTTCTTTGTATCCCAATGGCCGGTGTTATAAATTCGATCACGAAGATCCAAGATAATACATTCATCATCATCATTTACTGTATTATGCCGATGTTGTAGTTCGGAGCATTATAGAGCAGCATTTAGTTCTTCTCCATTTGAAGCCACTATTTCCCTTCCTTTTTTAAAAATTATTATTATAAACTCATTGCACATTCGGTTTTCAGGTTAGCGCTGGGGGTCCGGCGAGCTTCAGCCGCTGGACTTATCGAGAGTTTAATAATAGCGTCGATCCCAGGGGGCTATCCCCCCAGGCAACGACGCAATTTTTGTTCTTTCCCACCCATGAGCTTCGGCTTGTGGGAGGGCCCACATTAAAACGGGGCATTGTGCCCAGCCCATACAAGTAGGGTATGAGGCAAATACCCACTATTTCCCTTCCTTTCTAACCTCCCTCGTCAATTCCAGATCTTAGAGCTCACAAGCCTGCATTTTTAAATTCCACCCACGGCTTACCAAGCACGTTTTTGCAGTGGCAGCCCCTTCGTGCCCGATATTTGGTTGACCCTATTACAAAAAATTCCAGGTGTAGCGATTGTCTGCCCCTGCTGGGAAAGACTTATCTTCCCTTACTGTGAGGGTTTTGCTAATAGGTGGCCGGGTATCTAAATAGCAGCCCGGGAATTTTCTCTCTCTTTCTCTTGGTCTAGCATCAATAAAACATGACCTACCTACCTCAATACCAAATGATTTACTTCTCCTTTCACTGAGCCACCCCGACTATCAAATTTCCGCTGATACACATCAACATATTTGACCCACACTCCAAATATCAAATTCCTCTTCTAAGTCAACCGACTGATTCCATATAAAGATAAAGGTCTCAACAAACCAACCCAACCATGACTTTCCCTCGCCCGTCACCCATTCACCTGTTTTACTATAAAAACAGAATGTACAAGCACATATGCCAATAAAGTTTTTCTGAAGAAACTTCATTCAAAATGAGGCGAAATTTACGCTGTCTGTGTTGTTATATCCACACTTTCCTCTATTCTCAACCAGACACACACACACACACACACACACACACACACATATATATATATATATATATATATATATATATATATATATATGTATCGAGAGAGTGGCAGGAGCAAAATACTACACTCAATAAACCAATTGAAATAGCACACATACAGGATATTCCCTCATTTTCGGGGGGGGGGGGGGCAGTAAATAACAGAAAGGTGAAGGATATTTTTTGTTTAAAGCTTAAATAAATTCTGAAGCGATATGGACAGTGTGTTGAACTGCATGAGACATATCACCATCATTTCTGTTTCATGTTCTAGAGTAGGGCTGAATACTTTCTGTAGCGTAGCCACCGTAGGCTGCTGTGTAGGTGGGGTCTACGTATAGGCTGAGGATAGAAATACAAAAATACGACTTGTTTTAGAGTTGGGAAATTCGATGCTTTCAGTATCTGAGAATGTGGAAGCATGCTTATTTTTTTCGTACAGGACTGTTCTAGTACATTTTCCCCGTTCATAATTCTCTGTTTACAGCTCAGGTTTGTTTTCTAGAGGAATCAGACTTCAAAAGCAGAAAAACAGATCGAATCACGAAATCGGTAATATCAATCTGTTGGTAATTACGGAACAAACGCCTCATCCTTCAGCCACCAATGGGTAACATGATCAGACTTCGTCACATCGTAGACCTGGCGAGCTGAACAAGGAATGGTAGATCCAGTGTATGATGTTATAATTCGCACACTGGAAGAGATATTGAATGCAGTCAAATCGTATTCAGATAACTATGTGTGATACACAATATATATATTTTTTTAAATTGTTCACCCTTGGCTAGTAGAATATACAGACTACACCTTTTGCAGAGGGGTTAGACCCCACCTTAATTGGGGCCGCCTATTGGCCATGAGTGGTGATCCGTAATGCCTGAGCTGAGGATTGTTGTGAACAAAGTGTCTGTGAATCAGGTTCTAACTACTTAGGCCCTTATTTGGGCATGACGAGGGGTCGCAGATACCCCATCCAACCAAATAGTTGGTCATAACAAGCCTTAACAACTATATGATTTTCCCCACCAGATTCTTCAAATTGCTCGTATGGCGTCGACCCACCACTTTTTATTTTATAGGTTCCAAAAACCGGCGGCTGAGGGTCTATCCCCAGTATTTATAAAACAAGAAGTTAGTGAAAATCATGTATACAAATTTATTAGTACACATGATATTTTTTTCTAAAACAAATCATAGATAGAAAAAGAAATTTGGCTTTAAATAACCCAGTACGGTTGGTATGCTATTAAACCAAACTACGAATAAATTAATTGTAACAAAGTAAATAATTTCTCATCCTCTTCTGTCTGTCTGTCTGTCTGTCTGTCTCTGTTTCTGTTTGTCTGTCTGTCTGTCTATGTTTCTATCTGTCTATCTGTATATGGATTCTCTCTCTCTCTCTTCTCTCTCTCTCTCTCTCTCTCTCTCTCTCTCTCTCTCTCTCTGTGTCTCTGTATGTCTGTCTGTCTGTCTGTCTGTCTGTCTGTCTCACTCTCTCTCTCTCTTATTCAAAACAATTACTGTGAACACAAAAATTGAGAACTGCTTTTAAATAAAACCAATTTATTTTATTTATTTATTCCCCCCCCCCCTTCACAATTGCTTTTACAGAATGTACAAAAATAAATGCCAACGTTAGCCTAGAATTGCATCGTAAATCAACCGCCCCACTAAAAAAAACAAAAAAAAAAAAAAACAACTCGTGGTGTGTGATTGAAACCAAAACTTTCCCAAAGCCTAAAAACAAACTAAAAACCAATCCCAAAACAAAAGTTATAAAAATATATCGTGCTGTACGAAAAATGAATAAATAAATGAATAAATAGAATGAAGAATTATTGCTTTCGGGGTGGAATGAAAGTTCATATGAATTGGTTTGATAACATGAATGATATTTTCAAGTGCGTAATTTGTAGCAATAAAATGTTGATTTTTATAAATGAAATAACAATGTTAAACTTTCTAAAAATCGAATGAATGAATATTCATTTGATTTTTAAAAAAATGAATATTTTGTCTGTATCGTCAATTGAAAACAGTTGAAACAATTGAGTGTTACTTATTTACAGATCAAGATATATTTGTATATTAGTGAGTTCGTTGAAAAAAACATTGAATGAATATAGGTTTGCTTTTTTTATTTTTATTCTTTTTGCATGTATCGTCAATTATAAGCACTAGCAAATATATGCACCCTCCGGGTGCAAGTATTTAAGTTTAAATGTAATAAAATATTAGATTAAATCAGAAAGGCTAATGAAACAAATTAAGAATTCAGAAAAAAGATTTTAAACGGAGGGGGTATAATCGGAAAATAGAACAACTGAAACTTACTCTTTCATCACTTCCGTTTTTCAATGCTAAATTTCCTAAATTTAACTATTTAGTTAAAATAGGAAGTAAATAATAAAATTACAGTTATTTCTTCTTGTTAATGAATTTCTTTTAAGAATTTATTGAAGAGATTTTACTCATATTCATTAAGATAAAACCAAACAATTAGAAATCAATAATACCAAGCACATATTTTATTAAAATCAGTTTTTTAATATCAATATGCAAATTAGCTTTACGTTTACACTGAAAACCTCTATTTTGTTGTATATATATAAATACAATTGCATGTTATTAGTATTTAGGTAAGGCCAACAGTATTAATAAATGTCAAACAGTTTTATTATTAATTGAGGTTTAAATAGAAATAGAATCATGGAGAATGTGACGTAAATAATTAAGGGAATTGTGACTTGAGTAGTAATATAGTTTCGGTTACAGACAGAAAAACACACAATCTCCATTATAATAAGATTTGAATGGAGCATTTCTTCCGTAGAGTGAAATAATTATAGCCAATTCACGCTTAAACACCGGTTCCCACTAGAGCACCTAAGTTAAGCAGTGATGCGCCCGTTCACTGAAGCAGCAGCAGGTACTGTAAGCAACCCGAGTCATTTGTATATCGAAATGACTTGATTCGACATCAAATAACCCCAAAATTGTTGATATGCCGTAAAACAAAACAACCAAACGTATAATGTAATGATTACTCTCTTCCTTTTCCTTTCTTATACTATTATTCTTTCATTCTTTCTTTCTATCCTTCTCTCTTTCTTTCTTTCTTTTCCTATCTTATACTATTATTCTTTCTTTCTTTCCTTCTTTCTTTGTTTCTTTCCTTCTTTCTTTCTTTCTTTTTTTCTTTTCTTTTCTTATACTGTTATTCTGTCTTTCTTTCTTTCCTTATTTCTTTCTTTTTTCTTTCTTTTCTTATATTATTATTCTTTCTTTTCTTTCCTTCATTCTTTCTTCATTCTTTTCCTTTCTTATACTATTATTCTTTCTTTCATTCTTTCTTTCTATCCTTCTTCTTTCTTTCTTTCTTTCCTATTTATACTATTATTCTTTCTTTCTTTCTTTCTTTCTTTCTTTCTTTCTTTCCTTCTTTCTTTCTTTCTTTCTTTCTTTTCTTTTTCTTATATGTTATTCTTTCTTTCTTTCTTCTTTCTTTTTTCTTTCCTTTTCTTTCTTTCTTTCTTTCTTTTCTTTCTAATTTTTATCTTTATTCTTTTTTCCTTCATTCTTTCTTTCATTCTTCCTTCTTATACTATTTATTATTTCTTTCTTTCTCTCTTTCTTTTCCTTTTTATACTATTATTCTTTCTTTCTTTTTCCTTCTTTCTTCTTTCTTTCTTTTCTTTTTCCTTTCTTATACTATCATTCTTCTTTTTTTCTTTCTTCTTTTCTTTCTTTTTCTTTATTATTATCTTTCTTTCTTTCTTTCTTTTCCTTTCTTACACTGTTATTCTTTCTTTTCTTTCTTCCTTCTTTCTTTCTTCTTTCTTTCTTTCTTTCTTTCTTTTCTATATATTATTATTTCTTTTCTTTCTTCTCCTTCTTTCTTCTTCTTCTTTCCTTTCTATACTATCATTCTTTCTTTTTCTTTCTTTTTCTTTTCCTTTCGTCCTCTTTATACATTTCATTTCTTTCTTTCCCTTTCTACACTGTATTCTTTCTTTCTTTCTTTTTCTTTCTTTCTTTTCCTCTTTCTTTTCTTTTTTCTTCTTTACTTTTCCTTCTTATACATTTATTCTTTCTTTTTCTTTCTTTTCCTTCTTTTCTTTCTTTCTTTTTTTATTTCTTTTCATTCAGTTTATTCTTTCTTCTTTCATTTCCTTTTATTCATCTTTTTTGCTTTTTCTTACTTGTTGTCGCTCTGTTATTTCATGCCTCATATTTACTTTCATTACATTACATTTTCTTCTTTATTTCTTTTATTTTCACATCCTTCTTCTTTCTTATCTTTTCTTTCTTTTCTGTCTTTCCATTATTTTCTTTTGTTTGTTTCTCTTTTCCATTTTCTTCTTTTCTTCTTTTCTTCCTTCTTCTTTCTTTCTTCCTTCTTTCTTTTCTTTCTTCATCCGTCTTCTTTTCTTTTTATGTGTTCCTTTCTTTCTGACATTTCTTCTTTTTTTTCTTTCCCTTCCTTCTTCTTTCTTTTTTTCTTTTCTCTTTCTTTTTTTGTTGTTATATATGTATTGTCTTGCTTCTTTCTTTTTCAATTTCCTTTCTTTTCATTCCGTACTTCTTTTCTTTCCTTTTTTTTTCTATTTCTTTTTTTATTATTTGTTTTCTTTCTTTCTTGTCATTTCTTTTTCTTCCTTTCTTTATTTCTTTCTCTTTGCTTTCATTCATTTAATTCATTTTATCTGCATTTCTGTTATTAATCATTCATTTCTTTTCCCTTCATGCTTAATCTTTCATTCATTTTCTTTCTTCCTTTTCGCCCCTTTCTGCCTTCTCTACCTGGACATTCGAAATGGACATTAGTTTCAGATCCTGGATGGAGTCTGTTTGCATTTCACATTAGTACTAATATAACAGTGGAAAATTAATTTTCCCATCATAAGTAACTCGCATTAATATCACTGTTGATATGCGTCTTCATCGTTTCAAAAAGAAGAAGTGTTGTGTAATTGGGCACAGGGTAAGCATCACCACGACCAATGATTTGTCAAAACAAAAAAAAAGCATCGAGCAAATTAGTCACTGCTATCCAATGGTAAGAGATATGAGATTTTAGAATATACTAAATTTAGCGGTAACATAGAGTTTGTAGATAAAACTGAAGTTTTCCTCCTTCTCTGACATATGATCCAAACCCAACAACACGCCATACTCTTGCAAAAGGAAGAAAATATCTATTACAACAAAAAAAAAACCAAACAAGCATCGGAACGAATAACGGCCCCATGAGTCTACACAAGCAGACAACACAACAAAATCAAACAGACCGGTCAAGAAAAACTGAAACAAAAAGAAAAAAAAAAAACACCAAAAAAAACCAAACACAAATAAAGTGGACAGACCAAAAAAAAGAACCACACCAACACAAAACAAAACAAACATCCCCCAAACAAACCCCCCCAACAACAAATAACCAACACCAACACAATCACAACAAAAAAAAAAAAAAAAAACCAAACACCAAACAACACAAAAAAACAACAAAACAAAAAAACACAGAAAATAAAAAAGCCAACCCCAAAACACACAAAACAACAAAACCCAAAAACACCCCCACAACAAACCCAAAAGACAACGCAGCCCAACCCAACCAACAAAACATATCTGCCTTAGTGATAACCCATACAACAACTCAAAAATTCAAAAAAATCAACAAAACAAAAAGAAAAAAGAAAAACACAAAACATGACAAGAAAAACCCATAAATTCGACAAAAACAAAAACATCCCCAACAAAAAAAAAAAAAAAACAATACAAACAAAATAGTAGCAAAAATCAAAATAACATAAATTAATAAATAAAAAAAAAAAAAAGACAAAAAGAAAAGAACAAGCAAAAAAAATAATAAAACAAAAACCAAAAGAAAAGAAATGGACAAAAATACAACAAAACAAATTAACAAGCTACAATATCAAAAAAGAACACTCAAAAATAAATAAATACAAAACAAGAAAGACAAAAAAAGAAGAAAAACACAGAAGAACAAAGGAAAAAAAGTAAAACGCAAATAAGCACGAAAGAAACAAATCACAACCAGCACCCGCCCCCAACACAAACACAACAGAGAAAAAAGCGAAAAAACCACACAACAGAAAACCACCAAACAAAAACCCCCACACAACAAACCCCACACAGAAGAAAAAAAAACAACACCAAAAAACACACAAAACACAACACAACCAAAACCACAAAAACAAACAACAAAAAAATCAACAAACACAATATGCGCCAAACCAAACAAATCAAACCACAAAAACAACTAAACACCACAAAAAAAACAGAAAAAAAAAACAAAAAAAAATAAACACAAATATCAATACAAACATACAAAAGAAAAGATCACAACCCCCCAAAAAAAAAAACCAACAAAAAAAAAAACACAAGTCAACACAAAAAAAAAACCACACAAACGAAAAAAAAATAAAAAAAAAAACCCAAAAAACAAACTAAAACGACCAACATCACAACAAAAAGAAAAAAGAAAAAAAAAAGAAAATACAAAAAAGAAAAGAAAAAAAAAAATACAAAATCCAAAAACACACACCACCCACACCTCCACAAACCAAAACCATCCAACACAGTAAGAAAAACACCCAAACCCCTCACAGCAGCAGCCCACAAAACCCAACCACCCCCCAAACAAAACCCATAAAAAAAAACAATATAGAATATAAACATAGCAAACAAAACAAAAGCAACGCAAAAAAAGAAAATCAGATAAAATAAAACACAAACAACAATAAAAACAAGAATAAATAAACAAAAAATAACCAAATACGTATGAAAAAAAAGATATAGAAAAATGAAAAAAAAAAACAAAAACAAAGAAAAAAAAGACACAAAAAAAAGCCAAACAAAAGAAAAAAAACAAAAAAAGAAGAAAAAGACAAAAAAAAAAACAATGAAAAAAACCACCCACCCAAAAAAAAAGCAAAAAAAAAAAAAGCCCACGACACAAAACCAAAAAAAAAAAACCACAAAAAAAACAAAAAAAAAGGAAAAACAAAGACAACAACAAGACAAAAACCAAACCAAAAGAAAATCAGAAAAAAAGAACAGAAAAAAAACAACCCAAAAAAAAAAAAACACCAAAAAAAATAAACACAATACAAAAATACCAACAAAACCCAAAAAAACAAACAAAAAAAAACAACCACAAAACAAAAAAAACAAACCAAAAACAACAACACCATAGCAGAAACAAAACCCACAAACCGAAAAAAAGAACAGGACCCACAAAAAGAAAAAAAAGCTAAAAAAAAACAACAAATATATCCACACAAACAAAATCCCCACCCTACACAAAAATAAAACAACAACAAAAAACCACACAATCCAATCAAAAAAAACAACCAAAAATAAAAAACTAACCAGAACCACAAAAACCAAAATAAAATACAACCCAAAAAAAAAAAAAATAGGCGAACAGCAAGCGAAAAAGAAGGACACGACTAAAACCAAAAAAAAAAACAAAGAAAAAAAGAAACAACACAGAATAAACAGATAAACAAACGAACACAATATAACCTAAGAACAACTCCCCCAACGCAAACATCACGATAATACACAAAGAAAGGAAAACAATAATCCCACGACACAAACCTAAAATAGAATGAAAATGAAAAAAACATAAAGAAAAAATAAAAATAAAACAATCAAATAAAAAAAAAAACAAATTAAAAAAAAAAAACCCAACACCAATATATAAAAAGAAAAAACCAAAAACACACATACAACGAAGAGATAAAGAAAATATAGAAAAAAACCAAACACAAACAAAAAAAAAAAAACGATAAAAAACAAAAACAAAAAAAAAAAACAACAAAAAAAAAAACACCTAATAAAAAACCATCAATTAAACAGCAAAAAAAAGCCAAAAACTCACAACGAAACAAAAACTCAAAAAAAAAAATGCAATAAATCCCAGTACAAAAAACACACATCCAAATAAACAAAAAACATACACACGCACAAACAAAAAACACAAAAAAAAGAAACAAAAAACATAAACCAGAAAAAACAAAAAAAGAAAAAAAAAAAAACAAACAGACAAAAAAAAAAAACAAAAAACAAAACAATAACACACACTCGAACAACTAGCCCAATAAGATACAATACCGCCATAACATACAAGAAAAAAATCAAGAATCCAATGCACAATCAAACCATCAAACAAAAACATAAAACGCAAAAAAAAATAAAAAAAAACTAATCAACAAATGAAAAAACACCAAACATAGCAAGTAAAAAAAAACAAGAAAAAATAGAAACACAACACAAAAACACACCAAACACAAAAAAACACAAACAGCAACAAAAAAAAAATACAAATAACAATAAAACACTAAACAGAAAAAAGTAAGAAACATAAAAGACAACAAAGAACACAAAACCAACCAAACACAAAAAATAATACAATAGACAAACTAAATACCCAAAAAAATCAACCAAAACAACACAAAAAAAAATACAGAAAAACAAGACAATCATAAGACAAAAACATCCAAAGCGGAACCCACAAAACCACACAAAATGAAAAAGCAACCCACAAATCACCAACCAAATACACGACAAAAAAAAAATAAACAAAAAAAAAAAATACCAGCTACAAACATATGAAAAAGACTCCGAACACACACCAGATACTCACCCAGCAAAATCACGAATTCAGATATAAGGCATAGAAATGAAAAAAAACAAAAAAACTCCTCATCACCAATAAAAAGCTCCACCAAAAAAAAACCCCCAAAACCAACCACCCAACACTCCAACTGAAAAATCACCAAAATTATGAAAAAATTGTTTACCTATCGAAAGACATGAAAACCCATAACACAAAATAAAATGTAAACCTGGTAAAAAGCCCACCTTTCTTTTCTCTTTAAAGAAACACAAAAACCACAGCAAAAAAAATAAATTAAAACATATAAAAAAAAACTTTGAAAAGATAGGAAGACCCATCAACAGAAACCAAACCAAACACTCCAAAAAACAACCAACTCAAATCTTTATCAGGACCAAAAACAACAAAAAACAAAAAAACAAAATAGCGCTACCACAAAAAATCATTATTAACATAATTCATCCTAATAAAACCAACTAAAAAAACAAAAAAAAAAAACTCAAAACGACCACAGCAGACACACCAAACAAAACCCACCCCCCACAAACAACACAAAACAAACCCCATAAGATATACCCACAAAAAACCCAAAAAACAACGCTCACCACACCCGAAAAACTCGATGGAACCTCGAAACCACAAAATCCAACAACAAAAAAACCACCCTTCCAAAACGGCACAAACACACACAAAAAAAACAGATATTCCCATCATTAACACACTAAATCCATTTATCAGAAAATACATTTCAGTCCCTCAAGACCACTACTTACATTAACACTACACCACTCTATCCAACCCAGAAGTCCTACTTCCAGCCCACAACGCAATACCCAAAATAGATCCAAACCACACACACACAAAAATACAAGATAACCCATCCAGGAACAAAAAAATAGGAAACCGGACCACGTCTCAGTCTACATAAAACCTACGCATACCAAAAAGCCAGCAAAAACAACAAAACAAAAAAACAACCTACCGAAACAATATACGAGAGTTAAAACAAAAAATAGATAAAAACCAACCACCACAAAAAAAAATATACACAACCCTCCACACCAAAAACCCAACCTTAACGCATCAAAACAAACCCCAGATCATCCTGTCCCCACAACACACCACATCACCTAATTACCCACCCGCAAATCAGACAATAAATTAATGCTCAAACATTCGGCAAAAAAAAAAAAAATAACCAGCTCTCTCACAATACATAATAACCATTATGCAAAACTCATCAGGGAATAGGTTTATATCACCACAATCCCTAAAAAACGGAATTAATATTGGTTTCCAAATAGAAGAGGAACCTTGTACCTCTAACACATCTAGAAATAGAGAACCTTCCTCTTCATTCTTAATCACGCACCTTACCCGCAGTCATTTTAACTCCCCCCTGTGCATCTCCATCAAACATACCACTGCCCACTATCTCTACGATTTGCAAAAGACTCAACTATCCCACAGCATTTAGGTTTTTAATCGAATCCCATCCATCCTCACTAAATTTCAAAAACCACATCACGCAAAAAATATACACATCCCTACCACAAATTAAACAACAAATAAAAAAACTAAAACATTAAACATTGAATTGTAATCATATATCCCAGGATCCAATAACCCAGAATACCATATTCAACAAGTTACAAACCAAACTAATCACACTGAAAAAAAAATACAAAACACACAACAAACAAAAAAAAAAAAACGAAAAAACAAAAACAAAAACCCAAAACAAAAACCTGCCATAGAGCAAAAACATTAAGATGCCTTTTCCTCTTAAAACAAACCATTTATTATTATAGAATACTTAAAAGTTATATCACATCAACCACCAAGCATTAAGCTAAGCCAAATAAGTACTTCACTAATGAGCGTCTAGTAAGCTGCCACACACCCCAACAAGCTTCTCACTACACGGAATCATCCAACTCATTCTTACTGAAAGCCATGATATCATGACCAGCCACTAATAAATTGCGAAAACCCAATCAGTAGCATAAACGTGCAGTCTCAAAAAGAATTTTTTGCAAAGTTTTTACAATGATATTTACAAATTAGAGTAAAAAAGTTAAAATTATAAAGAGATAAAATATAAAATAAAATGATCCACTAGTATCCCCACATCCGCGCACCAAACGTAATATTATAGAGAACCGTCTAGAAAAAAAAAAACGAAATTCAGCACAAACAAACAAACAAGGTAATAATAATAAAAATATTTCGGGAAAAAACTGGAAACCAAAATTATAATGAAATACTGTAAAAAATGATAAATGAACCACTTTTTTTCCTTATTCTATTAATTATTACTATCTGATCGATAACTATTGATAAATCTTTACAGTCTCTATTAATCCAAAGCGTCTCACCACAAAACTGGACCCTAGTCATATAGACGGGTGAAAAAACTCAGCCTCCAATGTACCATCGATCTATCACACCACATAGAGAATCAGTCCTTGTTCCTAAAGAACATTCATACAAACATACAAAAAATCAATAATTATGTAATATATTAAAACATTTATTTCTATTAAAAATTAAAAAACAAAAAAACCCAAAAACAACAATACCATCTCCTCAATCAACTCCAAGCCAATCAAAACCAGCAGAAAAACCCAGTGTCAGATAAGCGGATCCGAAGCCATACATCAAGCATACAAAACCATGACAAAAACAACCAAACAACCACCAGATAAAACAACAAAACTCCTAATTTCCGCCTATGCCACACCCGTCCAGAACTAGAAAAATCCACTCCAAGAAAACAGAAATTACCAAACAACCACTAAGAGTCAACCACACGATCCAAGAGACTTCCAAACCGAAAGTAAAACCATATCCGGACGGGCCCTTATACACACATGTAACTAATCCAATACATCATAGGATAAAGTACAAAACTATAGCACAAAAAAACGTGATTATGAAAAGGGCCACTAAACCCTTCAAGAAACACACCTTATAACAGAAGAAAACGAAAAGATTAACAAGAAAAATAACCCCCCAAAAATAAAATCTCAACTAGAAAACCTAGATAATAAATGTAACAAATAAAACCCACACCAAAAAAATATAGAATATTAAATTTGACAAAAACTAGACTTCATTCAGATTATTGAAGACCGTCCTAAAATAACAATAGAGGGTGTAAAAGTATATAACCCAAATAAGAGGACAGAACTCAAAACGAAAACTATAAGAAAACACAAAAGAAAAAACCACCGGAAAAAAACATAAATTAAAAAAACTGAACAACCATCAAAATTCGACCAACCATATAAATTGAGACTAATTAATTATGCTTAAATAAAACTAGTGGTAACATTGGTACAACACAATATTCAAGGTAAGGAGAATTAGTAAAAGCCAAGAAAAAAGTAAAATCTAAACCAGAATAAATCCCAAGCAGAAAAGAGACCAGACCCTAGTAAAATTGATTTATATTAACATAAAAAACAAACAGACAACAAAGAAAAACGCAAACCTCAGATACAAACCAAACTAATCGAAACGTGTGATTTTCGTTCAGCAGATCTGACAGGGATAGAAAGACTGAAAGGAAAAACAGAAAAAAAAAAGACAAAAATCAAGGACACCACCCAAAAAAAAATAACCATCAGCAGGCACCTTATAGCTTAAAGAAGAAACTGAAAAATAACGCCTATGCCAGGAATACGAAACAGGACAAAAATAGTGCAAAAAACAACGTTAACACACCAATTGTAGGCTAGAACTTGAACAGTCCAAAAAAAGCTTAGAGACGGCACCACAAGCCTGGCACAAACAACCAAAATAAATCGGAAAAAACACACACAACCTACACAAAACAAAGGCAAGAATTTCAGAAGAAACACCAAATCCCACGGAGACTACACGCTGCTAACCATGTTTGCCCAAACAAACCTCTGTCGTACATAAAACTACAAGAGAAAAAATCACCACATAGGAAGAATCCCGAGGAACTTGTTGTACAACATATACATGAACCCAATACCAAGGAAAAAATCCCACAGCTAATGCTAGCTGTGAACAAAAAACTTAAACGCAACATAATTAAACATAATAAGCACGCCAAAAAAAAAAAGGCCCAAACCAAAAAAACTTAAGTCCTCCAAAAGCAGCAACAGATCAAACCGAGCAATTATAGTACAAAACATACAATGCGCAGACCCACCCCGACACCACACCATACACACCAAATCCT
>CM042141.1:72700777-72718137 GCA_023376005.1 Doryteuthis pealeii | reverse complement strand
CACTTTAGAAAAATAACAACACAGGACATATACTCAGCGGCGAAAACCAATTTTAATGTGTCAAATACTTAAGATTTCAGGTCACTATATTGTACCATCTTCAGGACACTATTAAGTAAATGTTATGTCGAGGCGAGAAACTTAAAAGATGTTCAGTGTGATAGTGAATGGGTTATATGATGTTATTCAACCGTTAAATTTCTATCGTGCGCGTTTGTTCTACGAAAGCCAATGACGTGATCATCCTGCATGTGCAAAAATGGAAGTCGAAGATCATAGGATGACGCCATGCGTGAACCATGAATAGGCGAGAGAACGAATGTTTAACAAAAGCATATGAGTATTTGCATATTGGGAATATTACTGTTAGAAAAATCTAAGAAGATTTAAACACAAATATATAAACTACATCATAATCCATCATCATAGCGCATATCCACAATATATAGAGGAAAGCAAACATACCAGTACAATTATTGGGTTCGTACAGCATTTTTCAGATAGTGTATCGGGTTGAACAGAATGCCTACTTGAAGTTGCTAAACACTGTAGTCAAGCCTGCGTAACCAAGGATAGCCAATGGTAGGCCATGATGTATCGGCAACGGATTCGAGGTTCCCCTCGCTTACACCTCTCGCGGGACACAGTAAAAAGTTGTTGTCGTCGAATTTTTACGACTACACCAGTCCCAATGTTTGGCCTACCGAAACTCTTCCAGATCTTAAAACCCATGGCATTAGTATTATGTGGCGCTGTATGAGAAAGACACCAATTGCCGAGCCAGTACTAAAAAAGCCCAGTTAATCGACAGAATTAAGGAATTCTTTAAGACTATTCCCCATTGGAACTGTAACACTCAGCTGCGCTCCCGGTTGCCGGAACAGGATTGAGGCTGAGCATCGACGCTATGCTTGTTATTTTGAGTGAAGTTGTTGACAGTACATAATTTCCGTGCCCTGCGTTGATTTTAACCTTATAATCCATTAAATTTTTCGTCCAATTACCACCCAACTTTTTCTTTCCTTATTGGAAACTGTCCAACATTTCTCCCAAACACCCCTGTATATATATATATATAACTATATATAACTACGACTATATATACTATATATATATACCTGTATTAGAATGACCATCCTTATTGACATTAACATATCTGAAGGCTTACTCGTAGCTCTATTTTGCTTTCAATACAAAGCACATACGAACGCGACGTCACTCACAGAAAATTTCGTAATTGCGCCTCTCGTTAAAGGCAAGGTAAAATTGACTATTTCAATCACGTCATGAAGAAAAGAACCATAAGTGAAACAAGGTCAAAAGATAAAGATGTTAAATGGTGAATAAATTAGAAATAATGGGAAATCAAAAGAACAGATATGGCCTTAACTGACTCCAGGAAATATGGAACAGAAATATAAAAAAATGGATAAATAATTTTTGATAAACAGAACTTGGATAGAACTTAAAATAATGATGATAATGACTAGTAAACATAAAAAATTACTGACACACCACCAAATTACAGTTATACATGTGATTGATGCACTGGGAAGATTAAAACAAAGATTCATGTGGTGTTAGTGAAGGGAGTAAGCACAGTAGCAGCAAATGCGTGTTAAAATATTTCTTCTTCTCTCCTCTCTCTCCTCATCTCTCTCTACCTCCTCTCTCTTCTCTCCTCTCTCTCTGCTCTCTTTCTCTCTCTCTCTTCTCTTTCTTTCCCACTACATGAGCTTCGGCTTTGTGGGTGGGCCCCACGTTAAAAAGAGCCTTCAGCCCAAGTTTTCTTTACACAAGTGCCTTATGCGACAAATATACTCTACTCTCTCTCGTTCTCTCTCTCTCTCTCTCTCTCTCTCTCTCTCTCTCCTCTCTCTCTCTCTCCCTCTCGTTTTTATTAATAATACAAAAAACATATGTATCAATGACAAAATATAAATAAAGCAAAAATAAATATTAAATTAAATAAAATTTATAAGTGCTCTTAAGTTCAACCCAAAGTCATTACAAGGCTGCGAAATCTCTAGTTTAGCAAACTGAATCTCAAGAGTCACAAAATAAAATCTCAAGTTTCAAACAAAGGCCCTTACGCCTTAATTAAAAAAAAGTTTAAAAAAAATGACTAACGAAACAAGTCTAAACGATGCGAAACTTCGAAAATCGTTACTGATTTTTTGTGTTTCGTTTTATAATATTAACTGCACGACCCCATTTCTGATATTTAAACGAGAACATGCTCGTAAGAGCACTGGTCTGTCTCACATCGCCTAGTACAGAAAAAGAACAACAAAATTATCTTATGCAATTTCATTTCATCTACATTATTAGCCCTATCATATCTTTACAAGCTCTGATTTAACGAAAATTGATATTCTGTAATTCTGGCCAAAAGACAATTTGTAATCGTTCTTTGACTTTTCTTGTTAAACTGTCAAAGGGACTGTCACATTGGATAAAATAAATTACTTCCAAACTTAATTGTTACTTGGCCGTTTGCCAACAAGCACGGCGATAAGGATCGAGAACAATGATACATGGTGTCTTTCTTCTGAGAGACTAGCTAAGACTATCTCCTGTCACAAGTGCCTACTATATTATCATTTATATCATAGTATATTGGTTCTTGTAGGTTGGTTTTGAAGGCCCTGTCAACAATACAACGTGATAAAGCCAAAAAAGGTAGCATAGCTATGATCGTTGTTTGTTAACCTGTCACTTTATTCTTAATATTCAGGATGAAAAATCCACTCATCAGAAGAATACTCGAACTGAATTGGTGCTTAACAGTTGCTCAATTTGTTCTGTCTCTCGTCTTCCAAATTGTTGTGTGTGTGTGCGGTTGGGGGCGTCTTGCTTATGTATTGTTTTGTGTTGTAAGTGTGTGTGTGTGCGTGCTTGTGTGTGTAACTGTAAGTTCGAGTATCTCTTCTGATGATGGATTTTCATCACGAAAATAAGAATAGAACGTGACAGGTATAACAAAAACATCCATAGTTACCTTCCTTTTTCTTTACACTTGCATTGCGACAGCTTTCCAAAACCAACCAACAACTAATGTAATCCCAATGCTCCAAGCAATTACAAAACCCTTATCTTCTCTCTCTCTCTCTCTCAATCTATAATATATATATATACTATATATATATATATATATAAGAAGAGAAGAGAGAGAGAGAGAGAGATACATATAGATGAATGGAGATATAAAGAAGAGAGAGAGGAGAAGGAGAGGGAAGAGGATAGGATAGAGAGATAGCTATATTCGAAGATAATAGTCATCAGTATTGTGAAGGTAACTTAATCATCTTAGGATATATAGAGACCCAAATCAATGGCGCATGGTTACTGAGAGTTTATTGTCTATGTCATTCTCAACACAAAGTGCACTGATATGAAGAGATCAAAATAGGTGAAGAATTAGTCAATACAAAGGCCAGTTAGACAATATCATAATCATGAACAACCTAATTACAAATCGCTATCACCTCACACATACACAGTTAAATATATATATATTATATATATAGTATATTACTACAATATACATATATAAAGAGACAGACAGACAGACAGACAGAGAGATGTGTGCATGTGTGTGCATGTGCGTGTGTCTGTATATACGATGATAATTCCGAATTAATGTATTCAAATGCTGGGAACGATGGGAAACTGTCCGTGGGGCTATTGTAACACTGTTGTTGTTAGTTGTGTATGCGCCTGGCTTGCCCCTGTACTCGCTTCACTGATATGCTTCAGTATCAGTTTTCACACTACCGTCAAGTGAAGTAGAACGAAGACATTCAATTCTGAACGCAAAAGGCATTAAACTGATTTGAAATTTCTAAAACAATTAACGGGAACTTTATAGGGAGATGTGCATGGATGCCAAAGCGCCCACAAGTAGTGTTCTGCAACGACGACGACGTTCAAACACTCTCTAAATGACATGGCGCGTAAGCTAGTATGCATATGGGCACACTAAAACCAGCAAAGCATCAAGAAATAGCATCGATCAAATGCGATTTTGTACAAAAAAAATAGATACATTGTTGAAAATCTCTAATTTGATGTAAAACAATAAACATTGCTGTCGTTGTTCTAAATATTTTTAAATTTTGGATGGACCCTGTTGTATAAATATCAAATGAAAATGTAAAGGCATTTAAATTTAACTTGTGGTGAAAATATTAGTCAAAGAAGCATCGTGGAATCCACCCTTTAATATTATATATATATTATATATATATATATATATATATATATATATACATATATGTAAAATGTGCAGGCATATCTGATTTCTATCAAAATAGTATATCCTTCGAGCGTTATCCACCCGAGATTAAATTTTCAGAATCCCTTAATGTGAAAACTTTTTAATTAAATGTATTAAAGAAATAAAGTTAAAAATGAAAAAGCCACCATACACACACTAACACACACATACACACGCACACACACACACCAAATATATACCACACACACACACAACACACACATATATCATATAATATATATATAATAGAGAGAAGAGAGAGAGAGAGAAGAGGAGAGAGAGAAAGAGAAAGTAATAAAGACGAAAAGAGGGAAGAAGAGAGAAAAAGAGAGGTATGATTTTATTTGAGAATTTTATATTTTTATGAAAATATTAAATGCCGTTTTTTATATGTTAGAGGCATGTGTCTTAACGTTTCATCGTCGAGCCACACTCAGATTGCTTCTCTGTGTTTGATTTTACGGTAATAAGCTTGCAAAATGCATGGATTCCTCCTAACTCCTCCTCCCCCACCTATATATTAAATATGCTTGTTGGCCATAGCAGGTCAAGCAAGTCTCGGAGATGGAAATGTCTGATTCAAAACTGCTGTAAAATACAGGCCTGATAATATGTTTCTGCTACCCGTTTCCATGTAGCGCGTACAAGCTGTAATATTTTTTTGAAGAAGAAGAAGGGTACCGCAAATAACTTTCCCATAGACATAAATAAAGTGGAATTAATCACCAAAGTAACGCTACAAACAAATAGATAATGAAATACGATAATGAAGACTTGTAAAAAGAACCCGCTTATTGGGTAATGGTTATCATCGTGGGAAATGGACACGCGTAAATCAAGTTCAAATCCCGGACGAAGCCTATTTGCATTTCACATTGGACTACATAGGACATAGCGGAAAGGATGAATCTATTATTATCCATCCAGCTATGGATTAATAGTAGGTTAGACTGGGCTCTTTGACATCTTGGTATTGCAAACATCTAGGAGAAGCAACATCTGACTTAAACCTGTCAAACTCCGCTGAAAAATTGACCTTGAGTCGCATCCGGAGGTGTTTCGGTAACTAGACCATTTTTTAAAATAAACCCTACATTATCATTATTATTTGCTCTTTTGAGTTTCACTCAGCCCTTAGCTGATGGTCTTTCACTGGAGTCTGAGTAACAGCAAGTTTCCCAGGTCTCCAGGACTCTTCTGAGTATTCTGGCAGATTGCAGCAGTGCAGTGTCTGAATGGTTTCAATCCCTTCCTTTGCATTTCTATACATTCCAGACCCTTTTCCAATCCTTTTGGGACTGTCCAGGTGCACCCAACTACAATTTGGTACCCTCACTTTTACTTTCATACTCTATCAATTTTTCAGTTCTCTGGCAAGGTCCAGGTATTTGTCCATTTTTAAATTATATATTATTATTATTAATTATTATTATTTATTATGCAGTTGGTTTGATTTTTGCAGAGTAAGAAACTAATAGTCATCAAGTGCCATTATTCAGTGTGTGTGTCTATGTGTGTGTCTATGTGGTGTGTGTGTGTGTGTGGTGTGAACGTGTGATATACTATAAGTACTATCTCATACAAATAATGATACACATCCCGAAACATCATATACGAATATAAGGTACAGATATATATATATATATATATATTATATATATATATATATATATATTATTGTGTGTGTGTGTGTGTGTGTGTGTGAGAGAGAGAAGAGAAAGAGAGAGAGAGAGAGAGAGAGAGAAAGCACGCGCAAGTGCATTCTCGCGTGTATGTGAACCCGCTTTGAAAAAGTCGATGCCCTGCTTCACACTAGAAAGAATTAATCCTTAATCGCTGTGTTTAACATTTTGGACTTCTCAAGCGCCATATAACCAGTTCAAGGAATCTGCAATTGATGCGACTAACAACGTACTAGCAAACAACACAATGGAATGTCGGCACCAACACCACAAGAATACGCCAAAGAAATTCGGGAGGAAAGTGTAGCAGCAAAAAAAAAACAGGTGTTGATGGCATCCCCTGGAAATGCATTTTTACGCATCAGGGCTCCTTGTTTGCTGTGGATGCAGGACGAATAATGTAGACCTCTAGACATCCAGTCATTATTATCCCTTTACAAAAACAGAGACTGGGTCTCTACTCACTGGGCTGGTTATCCCGCTTTTCATTGCAAGGGGGACAGTATCGCGTAGTTTCAAACTAAATTGATTAGTATTGAATGTTGATACCGATCATATTCAAGGGAGTCAATATATATTTACCAACTCCTCCACACGAGCAGGATGCGACACCAAGGTCAATTTCTTAAGCCGAGTTTAACGGATTTGATTTCAGAGTTTTCCTTCTCCTAAGACATGTTTAAAAAGCCAAATCCGCCCCCGGCTATTTACTCATAGCTGGAGGGAGAATGGATTCATACCTTTCCCAAGGATATTAGGCGTAATGTGAAATGCAAACACAGCTTCGCCCAGGAATTGAAACTCGGGTTCGCCGTGTCCATTTTCTACGACTCTAACCATTAGACCACGCACCCCAAAAATTTATTAAGGGAGTCAATATGGTTTCAAAAGTTATTGGAAACAAAATCAAGACAAATGCGCGGACAAAAGAAAGAATTCTACGTCAAATCTATGGACTTAATCAAAGAAATCCTTTATTGTATAAAGACGGCTACCCTCTGAAATCCCTGAAAATCGGATGCTCTCAAATGATTATAAGATTGGGGAGATTTTGCGAATGTGGTGACCGGCCCGTGGATTTAACAATGAATCTTCCCCGTCTGAAGTGGACTTTTTGTATCTATTTCCTGGGTCGTAATTTATGTATTTACGCAATCCTCCCTCATGGACAGAAAGGTGATGCAAAGCTAATATTTAAATAAATTACACGTTTAAATACAGGGTTCTCGTCTTCCTAGATCAATGTCCTTACCGAGAATACTTAAAACCTAGTCTATCCTATTATTTACCAAAAACTGGGGGTAGAATAATTACATTCTTACCTTTCCGAAATCTATTAATATTATCTGAAATGCAAAAATCTTCGTCCAGTATTTGAAACCCGTTTGCCGACTCAGCTTTCTAAAAAGATAATTGTTACTTGACAAGCGACGCCTGTGGTTAATTTAGACTTTCGCTCTTATAGATGCAAATTCTATTTGCTTTCCGTAAATATGAGCTATTTATGAGGGATTTTACAAGAAATACATCCAAGAGAACGCTAATAAATAAAAGTTGTACACTTTCAGATGTTAAGTTTATTTGCATTCCGTGCAATGAAGCAGTTTTGATTCATTTGACTCCAGAAGATTCTGGATCACCACCAGATGGCGTGACTTTCCTACAGATGCCAAATAAATCATTCCGTCCTAATTATAAAACAACAGGTTCTAGACATCCCGACCCGTGGTATAACCTTGAAAACCTCCTCCCAATCAAGATAATTTACCTTCCAAGTTTTCAACAAGATGGTTTGGTTTGGTTTGTTTTACGGCATATTAACCTCAGTGGGTCATTTAATGCCGATACAGTTTTGAAATAAATCAATTCTTAATGGATGATACATTTTTTTATAAATACATTTTTCTACTTAACCCATAGATGGGACCCTAACAGGTACTACCACTCCGGGTTAGAGTGGATCAGGGAGCAATGGTGATGAAGGTGTGCTCCACAATCCCCAAACCTCCAAAACTGGAACCTCACCATCAGATAGAGTTTAACGTCATTCCCAGGACATGTAGACCCGCAGCCACCGCCTTCTAGCACTCATATGATAAAAAGGGGTTGGGGCTTGCCATAAGGGCAATAGGGTTGGGAAAATCATATAGGTGCTAGGGCATGACCTGACCAGCCGATTGATCTGAGGGGGGCTCTCCGACCGACCGCCTAGCCCAAGATAGGGCCAAAGTGGAGTATTGCATGTCATGAACTGCTCATCCACCTGGGCTCTATCCTTAAGCATCAGGGGTCGCCACCCACGGCCAACAGGTGGCCCCATTGGGGGAGTCTTACCCCTCTGCAGAGGTGCAGTCGGTGCATTCTAACGCCCCAACCGACAGGGCGTCAACAAGATGGGTTCATTAGCCTCGGTGTATGTAAGTAACAAGCCAACAAACAACCAAGTAAGGAAAATTATATATTGGATTGAGATAAACACATATAATTATTCATAAACAGTTGTCGAAATCAATATCTCGCTTTTTCTATCGATTTCTCTATATTACTATTTTCCTGTCTGTATCGATTTCGCTAATATTTCTTTGACGATCGCTGTAATTCGATTCAAACGTTCTGTTATCAACCCGGCATAACTTCATCATTCATGTTACTGTGGAGTTGTTGATAATTGACTTATTCACTTGCAAATTCTTTTTACAGATTTATGGTTGCATAGAGAAACTTGACAATGGAGGATTTTGCCCATTCACATGTAAATTCATTCATTGATTTATACAGTTATATATAAGAAAATATCTCTGAGTGTAAATCAATTATTTTCCTTGGAAAATAAGAATGATTCCAGCCTCAACAAATCTATGCAACGAACAGCTGAATTTACCATTCGGTTTCATTAAATAGACTGGCCAACAACTTAAATGTTCATGTTGATCGATATACAACGCTTGTCCATATGTTTTTTTTCTCTCTTATTATGGAGTTCTATTTCTATCGACTCATCTTTCTGAGTATACTTATCTATATGTAAGGCGTGGTGTAATAGTGTAACGTTGTCCCTTTTTTCCGGGCACTAAAACGATAACTGTAACGAGGCGGCGGCGGCGGTGTACATTGTATAGCGGGTCTCGTCCCCGTGCCTCCAAATTCACAGTGCTAAAATGGTGTTGATAAAAATTACAACGCGAGAAATATGTAGTCACAACTGCTAGCCTTTATTTCCAGGGTAGGTTCGTCCCGTAGGCTGTATCAGAGAGGAGGAAAGTATCAAAGAGAGAGAGAGAACACTACTTGAATACTGTGACCCCATACTAGGCACCAAAGACCCGTCCGTTCCCCTAGGCGTCCGAAAGCATAAAGAGACTCGTCCTTTTCTTCGTCGTTCCACGTCACCACGTGACTTCCGGTCAACACCCGAAACTTCCGGTTGACACTCAATTCTCCATTCGGGGTCACGCTACGGTCAAACCATCGTTCATCCTGTTTTGCTCATCACTATTTTGTAAACCTTTATCATCTCTTATTTATCTATTTCTTCATCCCCCTTCCATTAGTAGTCCTTGCCAAATGCAATCTTGCTACAAATAGTTAGCAAGCTAGTCTCGCATAGGCACTTTTATAGTACATTAAAGTAGAAATGAAAAATAATGATAATTATGAGTTCAAAGGGCTTGAACTTTCACTGTCCTGGTGATTGTCATCTGATTGGTCAGTTTATTCGTGGAAGGGGGAGACATACTTTGCATTTCGACAATTAGAGTTTGAGTTTTCAACAGGGCATATGTGTCTTCATCATGATTATTTCTTCTGTGCGTTTATGTTTAACCTTGGCTAAATAAAAGACGTCTGAAAATACCTAAATCTTTGTGTTCGTTACTAAAAGAACACATATGAGGAGATTTCAAGGGAACCGACCAAACGAACGGAGAATCAGCCCAGATCAAAACAGAGAAGGTACGATCCGATCCAATCTAGTAGGAGACAGGACAACAACGGAATCAGAAGGTGAAATGACGGGCATATGTCACACCAATACCCCGGAATAGATAGTGTAATCCACACTGAATGTCCATACTTGTTAGTCGTTTAATGATTACCGCCGTAAGAAATAGACACGTTCCCGAGTTCAAATCTTGAACGAGACTGTTTGCATTTCACCTAGAGCTAATACCCTTGGGAAAGTTGTGTATACAACTATTCTGCCTATAGCCATATGTATATATTACAACAAACTGGGTTCTTTAACCTTGGTATGTCAACCGGTTGAGGAGAAAGAAAGAAAACTCGGAATTCAAACCTGTTAAACTTCAGTTAAAAACTATTTTGTGTCACATTCTGCTCGTGCAGAGCCGTCGGTAAAAACATACTCCCGACCTTGTGTCGCGTAGCAGACGGATTGGATATTTTTGGGCATCAAATTCTTGTGTAATGATTAGCAGATTAGTCTCGCAGATCCATTATTACAGAATAGCGAAGTTCGATTCTTTCTGGATGACCCATACTTGTGAGCGTGTGTCATATCCTAACCGTGGCGAACGGGCTAAGTAAATACATATGTATCTACTACTTGTATGACTTAATCATAGAAGAATAATTAAAGTTCTAATTACCGTCGAACTGGGAAGACAATGCAACAAACGGTTGTAACTTAAGTACAAACTCGAATAGTTACAACGTCTATTGCAGAATGACAGGATATATACAAGACTCCACAATGTCATTCAAATCAAGCAGCCAATCAGAACTCAAGGAATGGAATGACCCAAATCACCCAAATTCATGAATGGGTCATTCTTGATTTCTATATATACCAACAGTCTTGTACACTGCTTAAGTTGTACTGAGCTGCTGTTATTCAAACTAACAGTAGACTTACTGGCTTCAATACGGGCTAAGTAAATACCTATGTATCTACTACTTGTTTTAGTTAATCATATCACTTGTTCTGTTTTATAGTCTGTTATATAGTAAGGTAACTTGAGTATTAGGAGGAGAGTCCGTCGTCTAAGTACTTCAGGTGAATTCTGCACAGAGTAATCTGTGTGTTCTTAAATAGTGGTTTAGAACCATCGCCACTGTTCAGGTACGGGGGAGATGGGTCATTCCATTATATCATAGTCAAACCAGAATGGCGGCAATTTTGCTAACTTTTTAGATATTAATATACTTAGAATAAGGAAAGGCTTATCCAAGCTGATGAAATATAGGAAACACAAACAGTTTATAAGTGCTTTTTTTAACATATCCTGAAAGCAGCACTCAACAAAACAGCTCTTCAGCAATTTACCTCTCATCTTAAAAACATCAAAGAGAGGCAAACAAGACATACTGGGCACTGCTTGAGATGAAAATAAAAATCAGGAACTATTTGTATTAGGCATGGACACACAAGTGTAGGATGACCATCAAACGTTTACATCAGACTTGTGTGGATACTGGTTGCCGTCTTGCCAAAAACGATGGCCGATAATGACGGATGGCAAGATGAGAGAGAAAGAGAGAGAGAGAGAGAGAGAGATATAGATAGATAGATAGATAGAGATAGAGAGAGAGAGAGAGAGAGAGAGAGAGTAAAAAAATCACGCTATCGCGTGTGTGAATGTATATAATATATATTATATATATATATATATACACACACACACACACACACACACACACACACACATATATATATATATATATATATATATATATATATATATATATATATATATTATAAAAAGAAGGTCCGCAAAATGTATTATGTTTTCAGAAAAAAAATGTTTTATTCTTTTTATCTTACATATGCAACACGTGTTTCAGATCTTCTGGTATCTTCTTCAGGCTTTGATTGATAATATTATCAATCAAAGCCTGAAGAAGATACCAGAAGATCTGAAACACGTGTTGCATATGTAAGATTAAAAGAATAAACATTTTTTTTTTCTGAGAACATAATACATTTTGTGGACCTTCTTTTTTATGAAATATTGAATTCTCTCCCGTTGGAACCAGAACAACATTATATATATATATATATATTGTCTTGTTATTTATATCTGTTAGTCATCACTGCTTTAATGATTTCAACATGGTATGAAGTGTTCGCACGGGAATGTTGTGTGTATATTTCTGGTAAGAGAACTGAGAAGAAGTAGAGACGCATTTTGCTTATTTTAATAACCTCAATAGGTTTAATTTTGGGCTTGATTATAAAAGTTGTTGTTTTGTTCATTTCTGAGTAAGCTAATCTTATAGATAAGACATTCAATGTTCCGAATATTCCTAATTTTCCCATACTGTTGTATTAATTTCTAACACATCATAATCATGCTGAAGGCCAAATTTCTCACTAGATCACCGACATTAAGCAACAATGAGTCTGTTTGATACTTAAATCGGTGACCACTTAACCAAGTGCAGGCAGTGTAAGCAACCTGAGTTCTTTGTTTATCATAATTATTTGATTCGGAATTAAACAACCCGAAAATGGTTGGTATGCCATAAACAACACGACTAAACAACATCAACTATACTATATATATATTCGATTCCATTTATTGCAAAATATTTATACACACACGCGCAACCACACATTCATAAACACATAAAAAATGCACAATGCTTTTTTCGATACACACACTAACACACTCTAATACTCACACCGCAAAAAAAAAAAAAAATATTTGACGTCATAGTTCAAACCGTTCATTTTTTCAACGTTCTTTTTTCTCAGACTTCAAATTTAAAAAAAAATGATAAATAAGGTCTATTACTCGCTTTTCTCGTTATTCTGTGATAACATTTTTTATCACCTTCCATATACCAACAAATGCCTGAAGATGATCTAAATAATAGATCGAAACACTGCAGCGTCGGCCAATAAACTTACCACTCAACTCACTTAAAACCTGTGTTTTTTCAAATTTTTTTATATACTATATATATATATATATATATATATATATATATATATACATTCCATTAAATGATAACCTGTATATATATAGAAATTGATTTTACGCGTATAATCTGTATGTATATGAAAAGTCTTCAGTGTATTCATGAGATAGTCTTTTACAAATCATATAGATACACACACAAACACGCATAGATATGGGGGAAAGATGAACTGTGACTATGCCTGTGACTCTCTGCGTCTATATGTAGTTTGTGCCCGCAATGTGTAATAGGTTATTTTTTTTCTCATTTTTCTTTATTTATCTCTTTTATTTTATTTTTTTTACGTAAGAAAAATAATTAAGTGATTTAATATTTCGGTTCGTATCTTGCGGCCAATTTTAAGTCAACACGTCAGTCTTTCATAAACATTGGGTGAAAAAAAAGCGACCAAAGTAAAATTGAATTTCAATATATTCCCATATTTTTTTTTTTACTGTCAGTATTCAACAAAATTTATGTCTATCGAACTACGAGAAATGTTCGGAGAGTTTGTTTTTTTTAGGTCTTAATAAAATAGAAATTGGTAAACAGTGAGAAGAGAAAATTGAACGAACTTCGAGATAATCCAGTGCAATTCCTTATCAAACTAAGCACACACCTTCGAACATCTCTCTCTATATAAACACCCCCACATATATATATATATATATATGTGTGTGTGTGTGTGTGTGTGTGTGTGTGTGTGTGTGTGTGTGTGTGTTTGTCGATGATAAATTTTGCTATATGCATAGGCAAGAGAACCCAATATCATTGTAACTCTAAGTTAGTCTAAAGGACACATGAATTCAAAGGTGCTTGGTGACTATTAGTTTCTTGCTTCAAAAATTAAAACACACACACACACACACACACACACACACACACACACACACACACACACACACATATATATAATATATATATATATATATATGTAAAGAGAGAGAGAGAGAGAGAGAGAGAGAGGGGGAGAGAGAGAGAGAGTGACAGACAGACAGACAGACATAATCTTACTGATAGTAACCAAACACCAAGTACCCGTGTCTACGCTATTGGAATACATACATATATATATATATATATATATATATAATATATAGACATACATATATATATATATATATGTGTGTGTGTGTGCCTGTGTGAGTCTGTGTGTCTCTGTATATGTATATAAATATATATATATATGTATATATAGACATATGTATATATATATATATATATATATATATATATATATATATATATATATATATATATATGCTGTATCACAATATTGACTTCTATTTAATTATAAACATAGTTAATTTTATCATAAATTTTATACATACATACATACATATATATATATATATATATATAATATATATATATATATATATATATATATATATATATATATATATATATATGAGGGTAGTCCAAAAGTTTCTAAGTCTCTGCCAGTGCAATATAAAGTTGCGAGGTGTGTGAAGTTTAAAGATGGATAAAAACAGACGCTCCAGTATTCGTAAATTTTCGAGATAAGAGTTAAAATACGTGTGCATGCATATATATATATATATATATATATATATATATATATATATATATATATATATATATATATATGTGTGTGTGTGTGTGTGTGTGTGTGTGTGTGTGTGTGTGCAGGTATTAAATAAGACACTAACCAAATGTCGAAAAAATAAACTTAAGTACTCAATACAAACTTGTAGAGATGGTTTGGAGATTTTGATACATATATTTACAAAGACAACTTTTTTAATGCTCTCTTTCCTAATTCAATTGAAAGTCATTTTATAGATTATCGTTCTTTATTCATTCATACTCATTAGATGCTTTCTGTTAATTGAATTAACAAATATATAGATTAGGGAAATTAAGATTATTTGTTATTTAATTTAATTTAGTTTGTTCATGAATCAACAGCGGCAATTATGTTAAAAATAAATCATTTGTAGAATTTTGGAAGATTTTTTTATTTTCCATGAAAAACATAATTCAAAATTACTTTCTTCATTTCTTTATTTTATTTATTTCTATCGATTAGTTTGTCCCCCTCCCTCCTCCGCTTTCTCTCTCTGACTGTCTGTCTGTCTCTCTATCTCTCTCTCTCTCTCTCTCTCTCTCTCTCTCTCTCTATATATATATTATATATATATATATATATATATATATATATATATATATATCGGGTGTTCGGGATAAATTTGACATATTTATATTTGCTTATTTTTCTCCGTATGTTGGAGGTATTGACGCACACTGCGCATCATTTAAAATCTTGGACCCTTATTCATTTATATACGTGATAACAGATAGAATGGGTAATTGTACCCACCTGAATCATGGAAGAAAATAAATTGCATCAAGATAATCTGCGCCGGTCATCAAAATAAGCAGATTATGGTTGCTCCTCAATGCTCCTTGAACACTGTAAAAACAATTAGGCATGATCTGGAGAACAGCAATGGAGACTACGAGGATGTGGCTAAAGGAAAGTAACATAACAGACGATCTGATTGCGTTCGTACAGCAGAATTCCAACAAAATCTGCAGAAAAAGTGTTGGAGGAACTTGGCATTGGAATTCGGGCTTTGTCATGTGAATTGAATGTTTCAGTCTCCACCATGAAGTTTGCTCTCAATGAAGACCTTCGCTACTACTCATACAAGCGTCGCAGAGGTTAACTGCTCCTGGAAAAGGACCGTTGAAATCGTCTAACAAAGACGAAGAAATTTCTAGGCAAAGGGAAATATCCTACCGAACCACAAACAATCTGGTTCTTTACCGATGAGAAAGACTTTTGCCAAGATCAAAAGCACAACACGCAGAATAACAGATGAATTGCATACAGTCCAAAAACAACCCTTGTGTTATGCAGACTAAAAAATTTGTGATGGTTTTCGGAAGTGTGTCCTCTGGGGGTGATGTGATGCCTCCACATTTTTTCAAAGAGGGTTTCAGGTTGAATTCAGATGCTTACGTGGAATTGCTAAACACTGTAGTCAAGCCCTAGATAACAAGGGTAGCCAATGGTAGGCCATATGTATGGCAACAGGATTCGGTCCCCGGCCACACCTCTGGGAAAAGTCAAAAATGGTTATCGGTGAATATTTACGACTACACCAGTCCCAATGTCTGGCCTCCGAACTCTCCAGATCTTAACCCCATGGATTATTATGTAAGGGGCACTGTTGAGAAAGACACCAATCGGCGTGCCAGTACTACAAAAGCCCAGTTAATCGACAGAATTAAGGTAGTTTTTATGACCCTTTTCAGGGAAACTGTAACATCAGCTTGCAGCCGGGCTGAGTCTGAGATCGACGCTAATAGCGGTTATTTTTAATGAAACCTGTTGATAGTAGTGTAATGTCCCTGCCTGTTGAATTTATTTGCAATCCATTATATTTTGTATTTACTAAGCACTTTTTCTTTTTCCTTATGAAACTGTCAAATCTATCTCGAAGACCCTATATATATATATATATATATATATATATATATATATATATATATATATATATATATATATATATATATATTCCGTTTCCCTATCTTATCTTTCGTTAGAAAGATAAGATAGAGAAAGTATCGATAAACATCTTACATATAGCTTTATTTCTTCTGCTCTCGTATTTTCCCGGTGATTTCCTCATTCTCCCCCCCTCTCCCCTCTCTCCCTCTCTCTCTCTCTCTCTCTCTCTCTCTCTCTCTCTCCCTTTCCTTTCTTTCATTCTTTTCTTATTATATTCGCTTTCATTTTCTCTTCGATGTCTAGTATATCATCTTTATTTTATTTATTTCTTTACAATAAAAAACATAATAACTTATAATTTATCTGGTAACGATGGCAAGATTTAACATTAGACTATAGCGTTCATGTCTTCTTCTCTTAATCTTAATCCTAGAGATTATAGACACAAACAATTATGTTGTGCGGGGAATATTGGAACAGTAATCCTGATTATATTTTGCTATCAACTTCATCCCAAACAGAAACACAACGAAACAAAATATAGTCTTAATGCACCGAAGGTACCTTAAATTATATTATTAACTCTTGCTAAAATCCTGGTCGCCATTGTAGGGCTTCAGTTGTTCTGTTATCCATAGAATCCAGTTGATAAATCCTAGTCTGTAGGTTTCGTAAATATGTTAGCCCAAGTCTGCATTGAGTTGGGGTTAAATAGTTTTGTTGTTTCCTCACAGAAAGTTCAAATTAGCAGTTGATTTTAAAAAAACAAATGATCTTAAATACTTTCTGTCTTCGATTCTCATGGGGCAATTTTTAGCGGGAATTGCTGCTGCTGTTGGAAAACTTCATGAATACAAGTGCCGATTTTGTCATCATCTTACACCTCGATGATCCAATTCCGTCCCTTTCTCTCTCTCTCTCTCTCTCTCTCTCTCTCTCTCTCTCTATATATATTATATATATATATATATATATATATATATATGTATTTTACCAA
>CM042141.1:72668277-72698277 GCA_023376005.1 Doryteuthis pealeii | reverse complement strand
CACTCTACAAAGGCACATAAAAGCACATATACTAATACCATATAAAGACTATAATTCAAATTTATAAACTATTTTTGCCGATAGCAAGTTTATCTAAGATTGAATTTAACGTAGCGTAAATATTTAATGCGGCATAAAGATCGTTATCCAATTTTGATATTTAAAAATCGAGATTACTGTTTTAATCTTTTATTTATAGCTGTGTGCCCAATGTATGTTTCAAGAGTGTAATTGTTTGAAATCTTTCGTACATATATGTAGTTATCCGTTTTCATGAATAAGTACAAACGTGTACATATAAGCAACACATTAACGTTATAACATCCTCAATAATGTACAATCATAGATTTTTTCTATTCTTAAGTTTTTAAGAATTTAATCTAGTCTTTCGAGTCTTTCGATTTAAGGTGGTTTCATTGGACTTTTTTTTCATACCTACATTTGGATATGAGTTCTGTTCTCTTTATTTTATTTTTTCTCGGAAGGATATTATTGCTGTTTTTTCTTTCGCGTTCTCGGTCGGTCCGATTATAATGTTACAATTTATGGGTAGTCATAATTGTGAACAGACCTGTAGCTAAGAATTTAAATTAAGATCTGTTGATTTAGAATCATGGAAAATTACCGGTGACTGTTTGTGACCATTGACCCCTTAGAGGTGCGTTTGCACATCATGACAGACACGAGATATAGTTTTATTTAAGCCGAAGTGACCCAGCTTTCAAGAAGCATACACATGTTTTCCGCTCCTTGAGTACATCTCCTCGCGGCAATATCAATCATGGGCTCAAATAATAAAACTTGATCATGTAAAACCAAGGCTTGTTCTAATTAATTAAATGAATAAACAAGCAATGTCCAGCCTAGCCCAGACCAAAGAAATCAACACTCAGCAGAAGCCTCTAGATAGAAGTCAGCCCAAAGATAATGGTGACCGAAGTAGAAGCAGTTAGTAGCAAAAAGTCTGCACCAAGCGTAGAACCAGCAAGCAAAGTTATAAAGTAAGATCGACCTAATATAATCTATATCTCTGTCTCTGTCTCTGTCTGTCAGTATCTGTCAGTATCTGTCTGTCTCTAATGGCGGTACTTTGATTAATCGTATTACTGTTCTACAAAACTTTGCGATGAGACTTATGTCCTTTGTGTCGCCTAGGACATCATCTAACAACCTGTATGCAAATTTAGAGATTATCAAATTTTCTGATATGGTCCATTGTGAAAATATTTTGTTGATACACAAACTGTTCCACGATAAAATGCCTGTTTCTGTTCAGAATGCTTTTGCAGTTGACTTCCCCCATGCTCAGGTCACTCGTGCTGACCAAATTGGTTTGTTTAATTTCCCTATCATCAACACGGTTAGTTTTGGGCATAATTCGATTCATTTTAATGCACTTAATTCTTGGAACACTGTTCAGTCAGTTTTGTTTGATGAAGAAACGGAGGTAAAGGTGAAGCTTGTTTCGGTAAATTATTTTGTCCTTAAAAAACCTTTGAAAAAGCATTTTATTGCCTCTTATAAACAACAGATTTGCATTTAGATTTTCACACGGCTAATTTGGCTCATGATATATATCTATATGTTTCTGTTGTCTGGTGTGTCTTGAATCGTTTTCTTTGAGCGTCCAAGGGTGGTCATGTCCATGGGCTTAGCTTCACGCTATTAGGCATGGCCTCCCTTCAATGGTAGTTTAACAAAAATAAAGTTTTTCTTATACTTATTCTTTATAACTTGACTATTGATACCTACTATTGATAAATAAATTTATTCTTATTTCTTCTTATTATTTCTATCTCTGTCTGTCTGTCTGTCTGTCTGTCTCTGTCATGTACGAGATGAACTCTTTCACCGATTATATACACCCGAGAAAAAGGGGTATATAACAATACATGTTGCGTCTCTTATTTAAGTTTGTAAGAATATATTTTGCCTTTGGGCCGTTAATCTTCAGGTGACTTAATAAGAATTTGTTTCCATGCAAACATTTGTACATGGCTTCCAATCATTTCTTAATATTTTTTTCTAGGAAGTTTACAATGGCTATTTTGTCTTACTGTCAAAGACCGCTGTCAAAAACAACTACAGACCGGAAACAAAGAAGCTACATACAGAATACAGCATTCAATGATAATAAAAATACGAAAACAAAATAGCACTTTCTAGAGATTATTCAATCCAATCCAAATTCTCCGTAGACCATTACGTTGTATATATATGGTCAATAATAAAGACGCGTAGTGTAATGGTTAAAGTCGCAAGAAATCGATTCATCGACATGGGTTCAAATCCTGGACGGGGGCTTTTGCATTTTAACGCTAAAACTCTTGATAAAGATATGCCTCCAACTACTCTCAGCTAACTACTAAAACACACAAAAATAACCTAGGAAATAATGTAATAATACCAGCTTATAACGCCTATAGAAAGGCACAGGACCATTTACCTATAAAAATAGCTATAATAACCTTCCCAGAACAAAACAACATTGGAATCAAACAGAACAATGTGCTAATATTCGAAGTTAGACCGTAAATTCAGCATCCCGAAGTCTATATTCTATCTGATCTCGAACCCCGACCGCTGGCAATTAAAATGCAAGTGTTGTGGCGTTGCAGAGCCTCGGTAAGACACAAAGACGATTCAAACCAAGTGAACTTGGGTACTGAGAATTTGTCGCCTATGAAATTATTCAATCTCACTTCTTGGATGATGATTCCATTTCATACATTATTATTGGGTTGAATAATCGCATGGGCGAGAAACTGTCCGTAAGCAAGCACCGTTGAACCCATGTTCATGTTACCCTAACTTAGATATAAATGTTCTAACCACTATATTAAATGCTGTTTATTTATCGATATAGCACCAGTATTATATATATATATATATATTATATTATATATATATATATATATATATATATGAAGAAAGGAAGTGAATCCGACGGTATGTAGTATGTTAAGAAAACTGAAAAAACACAGGTTTAAATTAAAATTAAAAAAAACACAGGTTTGAATTAAAACTGAAAAAGCGCAGGTTTAAATTAAAACTGAAAAAAAACACAGGTTTAATTTTTTTTTAAATTAGGAAAATGAAAAAACACAGGTTTAAATTAAAACTGAAAAAACACAGGTTTAAATTAAAACTGAAAAAACACAGGTTTAAATTAAAACTGAAAAAACACAGGTTTAAATTAAAACTGAAAAAACACAGATTTAAATTAAAACTGAAAAAACACAGGTTTAATTTTTTTTTAAATTAGAAAAATGAAAAAACACAGGTTTTAAATTAAAAATGAAAAAACACAGGTTTAAATTAAAAATGAAAAAACACAGGTTTAATTAAAACTGAACAAACACAGGTTTGAATTAAAAATGAAAAACACAGGTTTTAAATTAAAAATGAAAAAAACACAGGTTTAAATTAAAACCTAAAAAAAACACAGGTTTAAATTAAAACTGAAAAAACACAGGTTTAAATTAAAACTGAAAAAACACAGGTTTGAATTAAAACTGAAAAAACACAGGTTTAAATTAAAAATGAAAAAACACAGGTTTAAATTAAAACCTAAAAAAACACAGGTTTAAATTAAAACTGAAAAAACACAGGTTTAAATTAAAACTGAAAAACACAGGTTTAAATTAAAACTGAAAAAAACACAAAAAACACAGGTTTAAATTAAAACTGAAAAACACAGGTTAAATTAAAACTGAAAAAAAACAGGTTTAAATTAAAACTGAAAAACAACAGGTTTAATTTTTTTTTAAATTAGAAAAATGAAAAAACACAGGTTTAAATTAAAATGAAAAAATACAGGTTTAAATTAAAAACTTAAAATTTAAACTCACCACTTAACCCATTTAAACCTGTGTTTTTTCAATTTTCTTAATATACTACACACACAGACACACACACACACACTATATATATTATATATATATATATATATATATATATATATATATAAGGGTGTACATTAAGGTTGTGTTTGTGTAGAGAGATACAGAGAGACAGGGACAGTGACAGAGAGAGAGAGAGAGAGAGGGGAGAGAGAGAGTTTTGTGTGTATATGTGTCTGTATATGCGTGTGTGCCTGTGCGCACGCGCACGTGTGTGTGTGTTTAAGATCGTGTGTCGAGGTAGATATATTGTGGGAATGTGTGATGTGATTTTGGTAGGAAGATAGTGAATGCGTGTGAATGTACGTGCTCAAAGTTTACCAGCAGTTTTTGATGTGATGAAGACTTACCTAGACGTCTAGACAGCATCACTTTAATAATAAGATGCTCAGCTGGAAACTCGTCTTTATTTAAATTTCAGAATTGAAAAGCAATTCCAGATTTATTCCATATGCTTACTGATCACAACTCAAACACACACACACACACACACACACACACACACACACACACACATATATATATATATATATATATATATATATATATATATATATATATATATATTGAGGTGCAGGTTTCATGCACGCTTCTTATATAAAATTTATGAAAATAGCATGGTATATATATATTTAACTGTTACTGATATTTTAAATAAAGTTTTGAAAAAATATACTGTACTTACAACTAAAAGCCGTTAGAAATGACGCATCAGAAAAAAATGAATAAATAATTTGCTATATTTCGGGAAAGCCTTCAACTGACAATTTATATATATATATAATATATATATATATATATATATATAGAGAGAGAGAGAGAGAGGGAGAGAGAGATAGTTATATATATATATATATATATATATATATATATATATATATATTATATATAATAAGGTGTTTTGTGGTAGAGAACTTTGGTTAAACAGAAAAAAATAATATTTACTTTAAATTATTTTATTGAGCCTTAGGCTGACTCTTTTATCTGTCACTCGTCAGAGGAACAGAAAAAATATTTACTTAAACGAAAAAAATAAAATGAAAATAAAAATAAAAGAATTTACCAATTACAAGTTTGTTGAATAAAGAGAAGAGAGTAGCAAAATTTCTCCTCCTATGTTTTGAATAGATTAAGCAAAAATATTATCTATTTTTAAGATTATTTAGATTATTGGGACTATTGTCCTCATCTTCATTGTTATCTGTACAATGTTTCGGCCGATGTGTCCTCTGGAAAACCTTCTTTTAGGACTCCGGAACCTTTGATTCGAACACGGGACCCTTCTTGTCGTAATCGGGAATCTTCTTGTCAGAATAGGGAGCCATTATGGAACTTTGAACCTAACTCTTTATTCAGTCCACGAGGGTATCCTGTTCTCAATCCGCTAACCATAGCTGGGGTACAGGTGTTAAGCTGTGTTCATTATTATTCTATGTTACTGATGCCCCTGACCTGAATAACTGTCACTTAGAGCTGTCTTACCCTAATTCTTTATCCAGTAGGCTATGTGTCCATTTCCGAGAAAAATAGTAGAATTTACCAATTATAAGTTTTTTTGAATAAAGAGAAGCAAGTAGCAAAATTCATCTTCATATGTTTTGAATAGATTAAGCAAAAATATTAATTATTTTTGTGCACAACTTTGGCTATTGATCGGTAAACGTTAAGAGATACCAAACATCTTTTAATGGCCAACATTAAATTCACAATGGTGTTTGCGCGGACACCTATATGTTGCGTAGGGCCTCCCGTCAAGTAGTAGTAGTTGTAGTCGTTAGCTCGTGGAGTAGTAGTCGTTAGGTCGTGGGTCACAGACAGACAACAGCATTCACATATACTATGCTTTCCAACATACGAAAGTCATAGAGTCAAAAAGGGGTTGTTTACTTCTTTCTAGGCTCGTGGGTTTTTCTTCACAGAGAATAAGGTCGAACTGTTCTATCATGCATCACGTTCGTTACTACTATATGCGCACTGTTCGCTGAGAGCCGAGATACGTCACAGTGGGACACCCTAAAAAACACGTCCGTCCCTTATGAGTTCCCAGCCCGAAAAGGCCGAGTTCACTTTACTTCCGTTTGTGGTCCCGGAGGTGGGGACAGGGATAAATCCATTATTGCTCTTCTGCAGAAAATTTGGGACTTACGTTTTCCTTTCTAAATCTGATTCACGGGTCATTGACCGGTCACTGGCTAATTTATAATTCTAAACTTTATTTTCCCTTTTGTTCTTATTTTCTTATCTTCTCTTTCTCCAGAAATCCGATTACCATTTTCTTTTCAATCCAAATTCTTCGTGGACCATAAAAATTACGTTATATATATATATGGTCAATAATAAAGACGCGTAGTGTAATGGTTAAAGTCGCAAGAAATGGATTCGTCGACATGAGTTCAAATCCTGGACGGGGGCTTTTGCATTTTAACGCTAAAACTCTTAATAAAGATATGCCTCTAACTACTCTCCTGTCAGCTATGTGTAAATAGCAGGAAAGACTGGACTCTTTAACCTTTGGCTAAGTAACCAGTCTGGGAGGTGAAAAAGTCTTAATTTAAACCTGTTAAACTACGCTTAAAAAATAAACGTTGAGTCGCATCCTACTCGTGCGACTTAAAACAAAGCCAGATCCACGTTGCATATAATAATCTTGGAAACTAATAAATAATGACCAATAAAAGAATTAAAAATTATTCCAATATTTTAAGCTTTCATAAATAAATAAAAGTAATACACATAATTTTTATTTTCCCACATTAAAGTTTAAAATTTTCTTTTTTACTCGTCAGGGCCTGAACAATTTAAATAAGATATCAAATGTCTTGCATTCTCTTTTTTCTAGTGTGCTGCATTCGCTTATTATATGAATAACCGTTTAATTATTATTATTATTATTATTATTATTATTATTATTATTATTATTATTATTATTATTAATTGCAAATTAAACATTTTCATCAGAATTTATGCGAATCAATAGAGAAAAATTCGAATCACAGAGATTTTACCAGAATGTGTTTGCTTGAAAGTGTATGGAAAACGTTATTGAATGTATTAAATTAACAACTAAAAAAAACATTTAAAAGGAAGAAAAATACGAGTTACGCTTCAAAATACGTTTGCGTGAATGAATTGCGAATGAGAAGCAGATTTAAAGGAACCTGAAGAAAGTAAAATGAAAGAAATCAGGAAAGAATTTAGGATGTCGAAATGTGAAAAAGAAGAAAAAAAGAAGAAAAAAAAAGAAGAAAAATACGAAAGAAGGAAAACAGAAAATCAAACAAAGAAATATGTACTTGCAAAAAAAAAATATATTTGCTTACGTAAAGTCGAATGTTGCTTGGAAGTCAACCACACACACACACAAAAAAAGAAACAAATAAAAACACCTGGTTACTTGATTGTCACAAGCCTAATGCACTTTGAAAATGCTTTCAAATGAAGAATTGCAACTTAATGCATTTTTAAAAGTTTTCAGAATAAAATAGTTGGAATTTTCAAGCAAAATCTAAATCACATCTACACACCTGTCTTTTTAAATTTACATCCAGGCTTTATAAGAATTTCCACGAATTGCACATGAACAGGTGCTGAGCCCTACAGGTAGATCATTACCAGATGCCATTTCACCAAAGCTTGTATTCATAAACTCATTGCTCTTTTCCACTGCCATAACAACACCAACTCTTGCGAGCTTGGAAAATTTTTATTTATTTTATTTACTTTATTCGTTTATTTATTTTTTATTAATCTAATTTCTATTTTCCAAGGCGGAACATTCTGTAAGAATTCACATTTAATTTGTAAAATCACGTTGTTTGATGCACATTAAGTTTGTTATTGGGATGATGGCTGCCCGCATGTGCAGCAGGAATCGATGGCACGTTAGTTCTTTGTATCCCAGTGGCCGGTGTTGTAAATTCGATCACGAAGATCCAAATAATACATTCATCATCATCATTTACTGTATTAAACCGATGCTGTAGTTCGGAGCATTATAGAGCAGCATTTAGTTCTTCTCCATTTGAAGCCACCATTTCCCTTTCTTCTTTTAAAAATTATTATTATAAACTCATTGCACATTCGGTTTTCAAGTTAGCGCTGGGGGTCCGGCGAGCTTCAGCCGCTGGACTTATCGAGAGTTTGATAATAGCGTCGATCCCAGGGGGCTATCCCCCCAGGCAACGACGTAATTTTTGTTCTTTCCCAACCATGAGCTTCGGCTTGTGGGAGGGCCCACATTAAAACGGGGCCTTGTGCCCAGCCCATACAAGTGGGGTATGAGGCAAATACCCACTATCTCCCTTCCTTTCTAACCTCCCTCGTCAATTCCAGATCTTAGAGTTCACAAGCCTGCATTTTTTAAAATTCCACCCACGGCTTACCAAGCACGTTTTTGCAGTGGCAGCCCCTTCGTGCCCGATATTTGGTTGACCCTATACAAAAAATTCAGGTGTAGCGATTGTCTGCCCCTGCTGGGAAAGACTTATCTTCCCTTACTGTGAGGGTTTTGCTAATAGGTGGCTGGGTATCTAAATAGCAGCCCGGGAATTTTCCTCTCTCTTTCTCTTGGTCTAGCATCAATAAACATGACCTACCTACCTCAATACCAAATGATCTACTTTCTCCTTTCACTGCTCCACCCGACTATCAATCTCCTCTGATACACATCAACACATTTGACCCACACTCTCCAAATATCAATTCCTCTTCTAAGTCAACCGACTGATTCCTAGAAAGATAAAGTCTCAACAAACCAACCCAACCAATGACTTTCCTCGCCCGTCACCTATTCACTTTTTCCTATAAACAACAGAATGTACAAGCACATATGCCAATAAAGTTTTTCTGAAGAAACACCATTCAAAATGAGTCGAAATATCAATTGAATTTATGCCGTCTGTGTTGTTATATCCACACTTTCCTCTATTCTCAACCAGACACACACACACACACAAACATATACATACATACATACTTAATCAACTATAAACCATTAGATTCTGATTTGGTTTTGAAGAAGGCACATGTTTATGATTTTCGGACAGGATTGACCCCACGTTCCCAAACCCCAATCTAGGAGGACATGTGGACTTATACTAAGTTAAAACTTATATATCTAGGCCCAACTTTTCTTTTTTTTTTTTTTTTCTTTTTTTTTTTTTAATGCCCATCTCTCCTCTTCCTTCTGCAAAAAAATCTACATGCCACACTGGCATGTAAAACCAAACCATGCAGCAGCGTGGTGGTTGTGAGACGCGGCGGAGGAACCTAAATAGGTCAACGGCGTATATCACAAGATGCTGGGGCGGAGGAGCCCAGAATGGGCCAACGGCCAGGATCAACCAGTTCAGTCAGGTAACTACTGCTCCTCATCTTTAAGAGCGGCGCCTATTGATGAGTTAACCCCACAGCTACCGATAGATATTCGATGACCTCGACCCAACCTAACTAATTCATGACAGTAACACAAGCCAATATGAAAGAATCATACAGCATCGTGCTCCTGCTATCAAACCAAAAGTACGCGCTCTGCTGGGGCTCGAGCTCCGACCCAGTGGTCCGAATAAATTACATCGGAGCTCCAAATACATCACACACTCAAACCACAATCACTCTCAACACAGACAAACAAAGGCAAACACTCTAATGAAGACATAAACCTAACCACAATATCTAATAAGGAGGACTAAAGACCCAAAACCAATACAGACTACTTAGATGTAAAAAACACTTAAGATAGCAACATTTAACGTTAGAACACCACCTAAAACGATAGGCCAACTCCCAGAACTTTACAGCGTCTGCAAGCTGAAAAAAATATAGATATCATATTGTTGCAAGAACACAGATTTGACCATGGTGATGTAGAACTAAAATACAACATGAATGTGGAAATGGCTGGACATTGTGTCCAGCACTGCATGGAAAACTCCGGTCAATGCGCTATAGGAGGTGTAGGAATGCTTCTCAGCCCGCGAGCACTAAAAATCACTTAACAGCATAGAAAAATCCAACCGAGAATCATGTGTGCTACCGTTTAATGGCAATCCTTGCATGACTATAGTCCTCATGCTACAGCCCCACAAATGTCAGGCACGAAACAGACATTGAAATGTTTTACCAGCGGGCTATCCTCCCTATGCAGACATACCCCCAAACATAACGTACTGATCGTCGGTGGAGACCTGAATGCACACATAGGAAGAAACGAAACAATAGATTCAGCTTACACAATACCCCAAACAGGAACGGTGATCTCCTAGCTGAGTTCTCTGTTGAGCGACGGGCTGTCTGTCTAAACACCAAATTCCGAAAACGGAAGGGCAACTTTGGACACACACATACCAAATAACACAAAGGCACAACTAGATTTACATCCTAATAACAAAAAGTGGATAAATAGTGCAATTAACTGTGGAAGCGTATTCCTCCTTTTGAAAGGAGTATCCTCAGATCACAGAATAGTCACAGCAAAATTACGACTAAGCCTACGTAGGAATAAAAAGCAAACTAGTAAATCCATACGATACAACTGGGCGACACTTGCCAACAGCGATATATGCAATCGCTACGCTGTTGCAGTGAGAAATAAATTCGATATCCCTCAGGAGATATCCGAAAGCTCCACACCAACGAGGAATATGAAACTTCGTCAATGCTCACCAAGAAGCAGCAGCCGAGTGCGTACCAAACCAAACCAAGAGCCAGACACCACATGTTCCATGGGAGACAGAAACAGTTAGAGAAAAGAGAAACGATATAAAAGAAGCAGTACAACGTAATAAAATAAACCCAACTAATGCCAATCTACACGACCTTAGAAAGCCCAGATAGAACTAGCCAAAACATACAAAAAGAACAAATAGAATACATACAAACACAAATAAATAATATAAGACAATCGGTGGAGGACAGACAGTACGATTAGCATGGCAAACTGTTAATGAAGTCAGCGGTAGGAAAAGTACCTCTAAATCGAAGTTAAAGGCAAACAGCCAAAAAGATAGACTCCAAAAATGGAAAGACCACTTCCAAAAACTTCTGGGAACCCACCTAAAATAGTAGAAGATAATACCAAAAGATTGTCGATAAACAACTAGATATCAAACTGGGGGACTTCACGATAGATGAAATCAACCAAGTTTTAAAGAAGCTAAAAGGTAGAAAAGCGGCAGGACTTGACGGAATACCCCGGAGGTATGGAAGATAGGAAAGTTCAGTGACATACTGCTTGGGCTATGCAATGCAGTGTATAGACAAAATAGAATAGATAGATGGACAAAGGCTGCATCCTCCCATTCCCTAAAAAAGGAGATCTCGGAATGGCTAAGAACTACAGAGGCATAACTCTTACTGCTATTGCAGCTAAGATATATAATGCCCTTCTCCTTAATCGCATCCGACCTGAAATAGAAAAAAAATCCTTAGGAGAAACCAAAATGGTTTCCGCAAAAATCGATCCACAACCTCTCAGATCCTGACTATAAGACGGATCATAGAAGGAGTACGAGCAAAGAATCTAGAAGCAACGCTACTATTCGTAGATTTCTCCAAAGGCATTTGATTCCATACACAGAGGGAAAATGGAACAAATACTACTAGCATATGGCCTCCCCAAGAAACAGTTGCAGCTATAATGATGCTATATAGGGACACTAGAGCAATGGTACGCTCACCTGATGGCGACACAGATTCCTTTGACATCGCTGCTGGAGTCCCTACAAGGAGATACATTGGCACCATATATATTCTAATATGCTAGACTACGTACTCAAAACATCATTAGATACCATAAAGAAAAGGGTTTCACACTGAAAAAGGCAAGGAGCAGGCGTTATCCCGCACAAACAGTCACAGATGCAGACTATGCTGACGACCTTGCACCTCCTTGCAGATACACCGACACAAGCTGAGTCACTGCTACACAGCTTGGAGGAGGCGGCAGAAAATATCGGCCTCTATGTGAACTCCAGTAAAACAGAGTTCATGAGTTTCAAAAAGAAAGGAAACATCTCAACACTCAACGGCACGCCTCTCAAGCCTGTAGAACAATTCACGTACCTAGGTAGTAATATCTCATCCACAGAGAAAGATGTTAACACACGAATAGCAAAGGCATGGTCGGCCACAAACAAATTGTCAGTCATATGGAGGTCCGATCTCCCTGACAAGCTGAAGCGACAGTTCTTCCAGGCTGTGGTTATATCGGTGCTGCTATATGGCTGCACCACTTGGACCCTAACGAAGCGTCTTGAAAATAAGCTTAGATGGAAGCTGCACAAGAATGCTACGTGCAGTCTTGAACAAATCGTGGAAGCAGCACCCCACGAAGAGACAGCTGTACGGTCACCTGCCCCCCCTCTCTCAAACTATCCGAAGTGAGAACGGACAAGGCATGCAGGACACTGCTGGAGAAGCAAGGACGAACTCATAAGCGACGTTCTCCTGTGGAAGCCCAACACATGGACATGCAAGTGTGGGGCGCCCAGCAAGAACCTACATTGACCAGCTCTGCGAGGATGCTATATGCTCAGCAAGAGACCTCCCGGTGCAATGAGTGATAGGGAGGGTTGGCGAGAGATTGTCATGGATTCCGTGCTGCAAGCGCGACATGATGATGCGATGATGATGATGATATATATATATATATATATATATATATATATATATATATATATATATATAGTAAATGTATCGAGAGAGTGGCGGGAGCAAAATACTACACCTCAATAAAACCAATTGAAATGGCACATATACAGGATATTCCTTCATTTTTCTTGGGGGGGGGGAGTAAATAACAGAAAGCGAAGGATATTTTTTTTTTTTGTTTAAAGCTTAAAATAAATTCTGAAACGATATGGACAGTGGTGTTGAACTGCATGAGACATATAATCACCATCATTTCTGTTTCATGTTCTAGAGTAGGGCTGAATACTTACTGTAGCGTAGCCACCGTAGGCTGCTGTGTAGGTGGGGTCTACGCATAGGCTGAGGATAGAAATACAAAAATACGACTTGCTTTAGGGTTGGGAAATTCGATGCTTTCAGTATCTGAGAATGTGGAAGCATGCTTATTTTTTTCGTACAGGACTGTTCTAGTACTTTTTCTCCGTTCATAATTCTCTGTCTACAGCTCAGGTTTGTTTTCTAGAGGAATCAGACTTCAAACGCAGAAAAACAGATCGAATCACGAAATCGGTAATATCAATCTGTTGGTAATTACGAAACAAACGCCTCATCCTTCAGCCACAAATGGGTAACATGATCAGACTTCGTCGACCTGGCGAGCTGAACAAGGAATGGTAGATCCAGTGTATGATGTTATAATTCGCACACTGGAAGAGATATTGAATGCAGTCAAATCGTCTTCCGATAACTATGTGTGATACACAATATATATTTTTTTTTATTATTGTTCACCCTTGGCTAGTAGAATATACAGACTACACCTTTGCAGAGGGGTTAGACCCCACCTTTATTGGGGCCGCCTATTGGCCATGAGTGGTGATCCGTAATGCCTGAGCTGAGGATTGTTGTGAACAAGGTGTCTGTGACTCAGGTTCTAACTACTTAGGCCCTTATTTGGGCAAGACGAGTGGTCGCAGATACCCCATCCAACCAAATAGTTGGCCATAACAAGCCTTAACAACTATATGATTTTCCCCACCAGATTCTTCAAATTGCTCGTATGGCGTCGACCCACCACTTTTTATTTTATAGGTTCCAAGAACCGGCGGCTGAGGGTCTATCCCCAGTATTTATAAAACATGAAGTTAGTGAAAATCATGTATACGAATTTATTAGTACACGTGATATTTTTTCTAAAAAAAATCATAGATAGAAAAAGAAATTTGGCTTTAAATAACCCAGTACGGTTGGTATGCTATTAAACCAAACTACGAATAAATTAATTGTAACAAAGTAAATAATTTCTCATCCTCTTTGTCTGTCTGGCTGTCTGTCTGTTTGTCTCTGTTTCTGTTTGTCTGTCTGTCTGTCTATGTTTCTATCTGTCTGTCTGTCTGTATATGGATCTCTCTCTCTCTCTCTCTCTCTCTCTCTCTCTCTCTCTCTCTCTCTCTGTCTCTGTCTCTGTCTCTGTCTGTCTGTCTGTCTTCTCTCTCTCACTCTCTCTCTCTCTTATTCAAAAACATTACTGTGAACACAAAAATTGAGAACTGCTTTTAAATAAACCAATTTATTTTATTTATTTATTTCCCCCCCCCCCCCTTCACAATATGCTTTTACAGAATGTACAAAATAAAATGCCAACGTTAGCCTAGAATTGCATCGTAAATCAACCGCCCCACTAAAAAAAAAAAAAAAAAAAAAAACAACTCGTGGGTGTGTGATTGAAACCAAAAACTTTGCCAAAGCCTAAAGACAAACTAAAAACCAATCCCAAAACAAAAGTTATAAAAATATATCGTGCTGTACGAAAAATGAATAAATAAATGAATAAATAGAATGAAGAATGATTGCTTTCGGGGTGGAAAGAAAGTTCATATGAATTGGTTTGATAACATGAATGATATTTTCAAGTGCGCAATTTGTAGCAATAAAATGTTGATTTTTATAAATGAAATAACAATGTTAAACTTTCTAAAAATTAAATGAATGAATATTTATTTGATTTAAAAATGACTATTTTGTCTGTATCGTCAATTGAAAACAGTTGAAACAATTGAGTGTTACTAATTTACAGATCAAAATATATTTGTACATTAGTGAGTTCGTTGGAAAAACATTGAATGAATACAGGTTTGCTTTTTTTTATTTGTTATTGTTTTGCATGTATCGTTAATTATAAGCATTTGAATGGAGCATTTCTTCCGTATAGTGAAATAATTATAGTCAATTCACGCTTAAACACCGGTTCCCACTAGAGCACCTAAGTTAAGCAGTGATGCGCCCGTTCACTGAAGCAGCAGCAGGTACTGTAAGCAACCCGGGTCCTTTGTATATCGAAATGACTTGATTCGACATTAAATAACCCCAAAATTGTTGATATGCCGTAAAACAAAACAACCAAACGTATAATGTAATGATTACTTTCTTTCTTTCTTTATCCTTTCTTATACTATTATTCTTTCTTTCTGTCTTTCTTTCGTTCCTTCTTTCTTTTTTCTTTCTTTTCCTTTCTTATACTATGATTCTTTCTTTCTTTCTTTCCTTTTTTCTTTCTTTCTTTCTTTTCCTTTCTTATACTATTATTCTTCTTCTTTCTCATACTTTATTCTTTCTTTCTTTATTTATTTAGTTCCTTCTTTCTTTCTTTTTTATTTTCTTTCATTCAGTTATTCTTTCTTTTGTTCATTTCCTTTTATTCCTCTTTTTGCTTTTTCTTTACTTAGGTCGCTCTTGTTATTTCATGCCTTCATATTTACTTTCATTACATAAATTTTTCTTTCTTTATTCTTTTATTTTCATCCTTTCTTTCTTTCTTTCTTTCTTTCTTTCTTTCTTTCTGTCTTTTCCATTTATTTATTTTTTTTTTGTTTCTTTTCATTTTCTTCTTTTCTTCTTTCTTTCCTTCCTTCTTTCTTTCTTTCTTTCATTCATCTTTTTTTTCTTTTTATGTGTTCCTTTCTTTCTGACATTGCTTCTTTTTTCCTTCTTTCTTTCTTTCTTTCTTTCTTTCTTTCTTTTGGTACATATTTTGTTTGTTTCTTTCTTTCTTTTCATTTCCTTCATTCCTACTTTCTTTCTTTTTTTCTTTCTTTTCTTTTTATTTGTTTCTTTCTTTCTTGTCATTTTTCTTTCTTTCTTTCTTTCTTTCTTTCTTTCTTTCTTTCTTTCTTTCATTTCTGCATTTCTGTTTAATTAATCATTCATTTCTTTTCCCTTCATGCTTAATCTTTCATTCATTTCTTTCTTTTCTTTTCGTCCTTTCTGTCTTCTCTCCTGACATTCGAAATGGACATTAGTTCAGATCCTGGATGAGTCTGTTTGCATTTCACATAGTACTAATATCAGTGGAAAATTAATTTTCCCACCATTAAGTTAACTCGCATTAATATCACTGTTGATATTGCGTCTCATTCCGTTTCAAAAAGAAAAAGTGTTGTGTTATTGGCACATGGGGTAAGTATGCCACACGCTACCAGTGTAAACATTGTCAAACAAAAAAAAAGCATCGAGCAATAGTTACTGCTATCCAATGGTAAGAGATATGAGATTTTAGAATATACTTAAATTTAGCCGGTAACATAGAGCTTGTAGATAAAACGAAGTTTTTCTTTGACATGATTCTTAAAACAACAGATTTTGCAGGAGAATTCTTAAAAAAAAAAAAGATGACGATATGGATGAGTCGATCACGAGGTAGAAACTGAGAAAGTGGCAGAAGAGGGGAACAAATGCTGTCTAAATATAATAAAAGAGATGAAAACTTGAAAAACAAAATATGTGTATAAAAAGGAAAGCAAACAAATAATAACAAGAGATGGATAAATACGTATATAATTTAAGATAAATATATACATAGAAAGAAAGAAAGAAAGAAAGAAAGAAAGAAAGAAAAATAAAGTCACAGAAATAAATTAATAAGTAAATAGATAAAGAAAAGAAAGAAAAAAAAGAAAGAAAATATAAACATAGAAAGAAATAAAGAGAGAAAGATGAATATAAACATAGAAAGAAAGATAGATATAAACAAACAAATAAATAGATAAATAGAGAAAGAAGAAAAAAAGAAAGAAAGAAAGAGAAAGAAAGAAAAATATAAACATAGAAAGAAAGAAAGAAAGAAAGAAAGAAAGAAAGAAATATAGATATAGACAAATAAATAAATAGAGAAAGAAAGAAATAAAAATATAAACATAGAAAGAAAGAAAGATAGATAGATAGATATAAACATAGAAATAAATAAATAAGTAAATATATAAAGAAAGAGAGAAAGAAGAAACAAAGAAAAATATAATCATAAAAAGAAACAAATACAGAAAGATGAATATTAACATAGAAACAAAGAAACAGAAAAATACAGATAGATAGATAGATAGATAGATAGATATAAACATAGAAATAAATAAATAAATAAAGAGATAAAGAAAGAAAGAAAAATATTAACATAGAAAGAAATAAAGACAGAAGGATGTATATAAACATAGAAAGAAAGACAGAAAGAAAGAATAAATGACAAATAAATATAAACATAGAAAGAAAGAAGATAGATAGATATAAGCATAGAAAGAAAAAAAAACTTTCTGTGTTTTGAATGTTTCCTCGAGTGCTTATGATGGGAGCCCATTTTGTCTTTTCTCTTAAAGAAAACATTTTTCTTTGGTTGGGCGAAACAACACTCAATCTCTTTGGATGCTCAATTTTCTTTTTAAACGACCAAGAAAACGTTGTTTCAAAAGACGTGTGGCTGCACAAATTGAACGTTATTTTCTTTCAGTCATTTCAGTTAGCTCGTTTTATTTATCCCGGTTATCCGCATTCTATCCCCAAAAGTCAGTCAGGAAATGGCGGGTTAGTTTTGTAGCATGTCAACCCTAGTTGGGTTATGTAATTAGCCTTTTCGTCTCTGTCTCCACACACTTTTACACGTGCTATTCTGTTGAATCGTATCTATTTTCGCTTCTGTATAGTTTATTCTTATGGTAATATTTTGGTTTCCAAATAGAAGAGAAATTGTTCTTCTCTTGTGGCTTTTCATTCTTAGCCATGTCCCCGGTCTTTCTCCTGTGCAATCTATCCTCCTTATTGTTTGAAGTATCCATATAGTGTTTTTTTTCTTTCCATTTCTGTTTTCTAGTTTTTTTGTTGTTTTTCGGTTTGTCCATATGTTACAATTACTGGCTGCTGGAATTAGTCCTTTTTTTTTGCTTTATTATTATAGTTCTTAAGTTTTTCACACAAGCATTAGCTGATGGTATTTCCTTGGAGTCTGAGTGACAACAAGTCTCCTCAGATCTCCCAGGATTCTTCTGAGTATTTTGGCAGATTGCAACAGTGCAGTCCGTTTTTTACAAACCTTTACATGTTTTCAAATAGGTAAGTAATTAAGATATAATAATGATACTGTTCACATGCCAGTAATAGTAGGAGTCTGGGTATCACCAACAAAGGTATATATAAAATATCTGGCTGACCAAGGTTATATGAAATACTGTTGTATACCCTTTCTTTCCTTATTTCTATTTTTCTTCTGTTCATCTTTGGTATCTTACATTCTTCTTCCAGCGTCTGGACCTAGTCTTGGGTACTTCGTGTCTGGTCCTCTAGGTCAGTCATGTTGCCAAGACATTCATCAACAACAAAACCATATTATGTATTTAAACTTTTATTTCTTAAATAAATATGTTTCTCTAACTAATTACAGCGAGTGTGTGCAGTAAGTCTCAGCTAAAGCAGTAACATCTTATCTGCCTGAAAACTGAAGACCCAACCAGGTCCCACGTGACTTCACGTATTTCGCGGGCTTTCTGTAATATTCCATGGAAAGTCCCGCCCGTGATATGAAAAGGGGCCATCCCTTCAGAAATACAGGGGATTGACAATAATCTATGCATAGATTATGTAACAATACACCCAATTGCATTTAGCATTCCGGAGATCGGCTAGAATACCCAGAAGAGTCATGGAGATTGAACTTGATTCATTAATTTCATTCTCTACGCTTTTTAAACTTAGGGCTCCCCTTAACCTTTCAATTTGGCAAAAAAGGTTGTTTCTTTTTTCTTATCAACAAAGTCAACTATATTTGTGTTCTCTGAAAGTTCGTTGTTGGGAGTCAATCTACGTTGGCCAACGGCGTAGTAATAATCGGAGAAAGTGATAACTTTATGTTTGGCTCTGTTTTCTGACTCGCGACCAAGAAGAATTGTATGCAATCGACAAAGTGAAAAAAATAGCTCAAAATATCGACAGGAATTTTAATAAAAATGTTACAAACGATGACAAGCAGTTTTCACATTCCAATTCGATTTAAAGCTTGAAAGCACAGGATTATTGAGTCCAAAATACATTTTCAAATGTGGTGATTCATCGTTATTGCGTTTGATTATAAAAACGTCTACATATGAATGATAGATATATTCAGTACATAAAAGCACACACACACCATATATATATACATATATATATATACGCTCACACGCGCGCGCGCACACACACGAACACACACACATATATACATACACGGTTTATAAAAAAAGTATCGACATTTTTTGTACTTTTTGACACACCTTGTATTCTAAATAAAATAACGTTCCATTAATTCATCATTACTATCTTGGCAAAGACAGCTTTAAACCTGGTACTTTTTTGACACACCTTGTATTCTGAAAAAATAATGAATGGAACGTTATTTCTTTTCAGAATACAAGGTGTGTCAAAAGGTACAAAAGAGCTTGATAATTTTTTGACACACCTTGTATATATGTGTGTGTGTGTGTGTGTGTGTGTGTTCGTGTATTATAATGATGCTTTTCACTTTGTTTTCTTCTTCCTCATACTTTTCGGCAATCAGTACTATTTCCTCTTTTACTTGTCTTTCCGGGTATTTTCAGATGAGACGTGATCAAAGAACCATTGCACAACGGGTGCATTCGCAGTAAATGTACGTATAGGTGCGGAAATATTCCTGGTCAGGTCCATAAGTAAATGGCCTAAAAACATAAAAATACGTATATTAATTATTATATTCGTTACGCAATATAAACTTAGCCGATTTTTCCCTAGGTTCGTTTAACACAGCAAAAAAATCAAACAACAATTTAAATGAAAATAAAATTAATTTCGGGAATAAAATATCGCATCCCATGCCTCTTTTTAATATAGATATATCATATAGTTTGTGTTACGTTTGGAAATCTCAATGTAATATGGCTTGATAATTATATTCAGAGCAATATGTATATGATTGATAAAAGAAGTGCTTAAATATCGGTAATGTTGTTGGTCATTAATAAATTTCGACTAAGATGTTCATTTTTGAGAACCACAGTTCTTTTCAGACAGCCATAATTTTTACTCACTCAAATACCCGATTACATAATAAAAGACATTTGTAACAACCACTTTCAGTTAGAATTATCCTGAAGAACCATTCGGGTGAAACCGAGGTAGATAGTGTCTGACTCATGGAGGTCTTTATAATTATGATCTACTTAGCATATTGAACACTTTTTACATATATAACTTAGAAAAGTCCTCAGGTGTTTTTTCTTTTAGCCACAACATACGATACTGATGATTATTTTCAGAAAGTACGGATGTGCTGGTCTTTTCTTTTTTAAATTTTTAAGAGGCAAATTTTAAAAAAAATCTGGGTTATTTTCAAATCGGCAGAGTAAAGAAATAAAAGATAATATATATATATATATATATATATATATATATATATATATATATATTATATATAATATATTAAGAAATGGATACAATAGAAACCTACTCGAGTTTATCCATTATCGTAACTCGATTAATTCAGTGATTTAACCCTGAGGATCCTAATGGTGAAACTCGAGTAGGTTTCTATTGTATCCATTTCTTTAATAAATTTCCTCTACTTTGTATTGAGCACTTTGTATTTGTTTTATCGCGGACTTAACCCCTGAATTCTGTGCACCTCCAACGATCGTGCCCATATTCACCGGTAACCACTTTATATATATATATATATATATATATATATATATATATATATATATATATATTATATAGACCAGATTAGTTGGTGGTGGGAATGATTCTATTCAGGACCCCTTTTTAATATATATATATTATATAGTTTTTGTTCCGTTTGGAGAGCTCAATATATTAGGACTTGATAATTATATACAGAGTAATGTGTATATAATTGGGAAAAAACAGCTTAAATATCGGTGATGTTTATTTCGATTAAGAGTTCATTTTTGAGAACCACATTTCTCTCAGACAGCCATACAATTAAAGAATGAACAATATATTATATATATATATATATATATATATATATATATATATATATATAATATATATTTAATATACCAAGCGTGTTGGTAAATCCTCGCGGTGAGAAAAAAACCAGCAAATAGTTTGATTGTAAAAATATACTACCAAACATGAACCGGGGAAAAAAATTTTGGAAATAAGAAAAGACCAATATAGTCGTACCAACAAAAAGTAATCTATTGGTACAGCATTTGGCCAAAAGAAAAAACAATTTATACGTATATATATATATATGTGTATATAAGATATATATATATTCATAGAACCGCTAGGAGAATAAGCTAGTAAGTAAAAAGTGATTAATACCTAAGTAGAGCAAATAATAAAGATAAATCTAATGAGTCAGACGAACCTCCTATTAGTTTAGCTTAATGCTCTTCAGGGCTAACATCTGACTCTCTCTCTCCTCTCTCTCTCTCTCTATCTATATATATATATATATATATATAATATATATATATATATTGTGAATATATATATATAGTTATATATATATATATCTTATTAATGGAGATTGTGTGTTTTCCTGTCTGTAACCGAAACTATATTCCTACTCAAGTCACATTCTCTTAGTTATTGACATCACATTCTCCATGGTTTTCTTTTTATTTAAACCTCAATTATTATAAAGTGTCTTAAATTATTAATACTGTTAACTATGTCTACATACTGACACATGCAATTATATTTATATATATCAAACAAAATAGTGGTTTACAGTGTGAACGGGAAGGCTAATTTGCATATTAATATTAAAAAATCGAATTTAACAAATATGTGCTTAGTATTATTGATTTCTAACTCTTTGGTTTTATTTTAATGAATATAAGCAAAAATTTCTTCAATGAATCTTAAATGAAATCCATTAACAAGATAAAATAACTGTCTTTATTTTTACTTCCTCTATAACTAAATACTTAAATTAGAAAAATAACAATGAAAGACGAGAGTGATGGAAGAGTAATTTTCAGTTGTTCCATTTTTTATTACTCCCTCTGTTTCAAATCTTTATTATACTCCCTCTGTTTCAAATCTTTTATCTGTATTCTTATTTAGTTTCATTAGCCTTTCTAATTTAATACAATATTTTATTACATTAAAACTTAAATACTTGCACCCGGAGGGTGCATATATTTGCTAGTATATATATATAATTGTGAATTTTAAAACAGTTGCATATTGTACCTAAAGTTTCTTTAACCCTTCAGAAATTAAAAATCGTTATCTTTTTAGATAAATATCGTTATCTTCTGGCTTGTTGAGAAAAGTTCATCACCACCTATTATTAAATGCTTTATCACTTGTTTAGAGATATAAAATACTAAAAGAATTTTAATACATTCCAAAGACATTTTTGCGGGAAAATGTGTGTGTTTATATCACGCTCTTTTGGTTGAAAAATGATTTCAACTATAGAATCTTTTGTGTAACCTGCAAATCAGGTGCAGTTCTTATTGGAAAACTTCGTTTCTATTGTTATAAGTGCACACGAGTTGGGGGATTCTTTTTGTCTCTTCTTACCTGACTTAAATATAACTCATGTCGTTGTCTGTTATAAGCTTATATAAAAGTCCAAATAAGTATTTCAAAACAAACAAACAAACGAACAGTGAATTCAAATATAAGAATGAACAGCTTATTTAATACCAAAAAAAGAAACTCTTACAAATGTGACTTTTGCGGTGAAATATGCTTTTTAGGCAGAAGAAAGACATTATTGATTTTAATGTTATCGATTTGGCATTTTAATTCTGCCTATAATTCTTGTATTGTGTTTTATTTTTTCGAAGAAAAAAAACAAAAAAAACAAACAGTAGAAAAATAGAAAACAAAAATGAAAAGAACATTGATTCAAGAAAAAAAAAGAGAAAGCAAAGGAAAGTTTTATGCCAATAAAATTAAACAGAAAAAGAAATGTTGCCCACAAAATAGAATAACACAGAAAATTAGTTCATATTCTCTTGAGATGATGCACGAAAAACTAACATTCTGAATTCTTCTCGTGGTTTAGTTTCCAATAGGGGAGATCCCGTGGCGTAATGGCTAACCTACTGGACTGCGATATGGTTGTATGAGGGTTGAACACCAGTCGCACTTCACTTTCAGATTGAGTGTACCATCGTAGTTTAAGGGTTAGTATGATAGTCTTGCTACTACAGCTGCCACCCACCCGTCCTTCGGGACGGGGTCCAGTGAGCTTCGGCTTCTGGACCGGTGGGATGCTAAATTAATAGCGTCGATCCCAGATGGCCGTCCCTCCAGGCAATACCTGCCTCATTGCACTTAAAGGGGCAGGGTTGGGTTTATTGCCCAGCGCCTGACGTGCCCCCCTTGAGGGGGAATGCCGAAGGGATCGACGCAATTTTTCTACCTACCACCCGAATTGTGGGTGGTCCCCACATAAAACGGCCGTGTGCCATATCGTGTGAAAGTGGGACACATGTAAATACCAGTATGATAGTCTTGCAGATCCATTACTACCGAAAAGCGAGTACAATCCTCCTTTGATACCACATAGCCCTGACCTTGTGCCAAATCCTACTCATGGCTTACTGGGCATTCCATCACGATGTAAAGATTAGCAAGCTTATCTGACAAATCCTTTACTACTGAATAGCGACTTCGATCTTGACTAGATGCTTCATACTTGCAACCATGCGTCACATCCTAACCATGATGAACTGGCTGGGTAAGTTTGAGGAGATCCTTGTGGTGTAGTAGCTAACGTGCTAAACTGTAGCGAGCAAGTTCGAACTCTAGTTACGTTTACTTTCGGACTAATACCCTTGGGAAATGTACAAACTCCCCAGACTGTAGATCACGTGTTTCAGATCTGATAATCATTGATTAATCATTGCCCGAAGAAGATATCGGAAGATCTTAAACACGTGTCGCAAATGTAAGATAAAAATAAAAATAAAATTCTAAAAACATAATCCATTTTTATAAATAATATATATATAATATATATATATATTATATATATATATATTATATATGAATGAGCGAGGGATATAGATCAAGAAGGAGCAATATTCTAAATCTAACGAGAGGAAATAATTAATTTCCTAAGTAAAATCTCACGAATAATTTCAGTTTTAGTATTTCTATTCATTTTGTATATCTATATACCTACAATTCTCGTTTCGGGTATTTTAAGATCCTATTCAATCACTTAAATTGTCTAGTTGAATGGGTATGATACTGAAAAGTACGAAACGCCGTTGATTTTATGTCTATGATGGCATATATATATATATATATATATATATATATATAATATATTATATATATAATATTACAAATATCAGGTGAATAAATCTCCCTTACGACCTATTAGCTTTTTTATGTTATAGTTTGCAAAGCTCAATGTGTGCTCTTATTGTCAGAATAACAGAGCAAATTAGATCTGTAAAAAAAACAGAATATTTATATTATATATATATATAATATATATAATATATATATATATATATAAAGTTAGAATATTTTTCTTTGTGTATTCATTATCAATTACGTCTTCTTTCTTCTTTGCTTCCTTCTTTGCTTCTTTCTGTATTTCATTTCGCGTGATTTGAAAGGATTCCTGTCGACCGATGTCATCCTCTCATCTCTCTAGCCCAGAAGACATACTGATCCTTATATAAAACTATTCCTTTATAAATGGTGAAAACTATGACAATTTCAATGCGAGTTTGTTAATCGATACTTGTTGTGTTAGTGATAATTAAATTTAATGTAAAATGCCATTTCGGGAAAGAAAAGTTATCACGAGAAATTATAATAATATTAAATTATTGTTAAAATGGTTTGCTGCAAACAATAGTATACCTGTTAATATATTCCTATCATGAGAGGTGGCAAGATGTGTAACGCTTATCACCATGAGACAATTAACTTTTGGTCAGAGTTCAAAATCTGACGTAGATCTTTACTTTATACTTTGCACAAATGGCTTTGGAAAAGTCATAAGTCCATATTTGTAAATTATGGGTCAGAATGGGCTATGTTAATATATGGGCTATGTAATAAAATTGATAGACATAGCCTTCCATTTTTGTAAGGTAGTGTAGTTTAGATTTTACAATTATCGCCATTACTGCGGGAAAATAAATACCGGATTTAAATAGTATGATTAGCAACGGCCTTGAACCCAGAGTCATCAGGGAGGTTCTCTTATTGAGTTTCACGTGACTAGGCCACTATAAAAAAGTATAATTTAGTCTGTAGCGTCCATGGGGACCAGACGAGATTTCCCGCCTGTGTTGCATCTCGCACGCGCCTAAGACAGAAACGTATCAGACATTGGGTCTATAAGAGTGTACACAAAAATATATCACTGATAGCCAAGAATAGAAGTGAATACCAATAATAACAAGATGAAGATGGAAGCCGAGACAACCATCAATCCCAGAAACAAGATGTCCAAAATGATACGATCGGCTGAGGCAGTAGAATTCACCGACTGCATCTCTGCAGTGTGTAAAATCCTCCCAATGGGGTCACTTACTGGCCGTGGTGCTTAAGGACGGAATACTGGTGACTGAGCAGTACATAATATGCAAAACTCAATTTTGACCCTAACCTAGGCTTGACGGACAGTCGGAGAAGTCCTCTCCGATCAGCCGGCTGGTAACGTAAATACTTAGCACCTCTATAGTTGCCCTTATGGCAAACCTCCAACCCTTTTATAATATATGTGCTAAAAGGTGTTGGTTGAGTGTCTCGGTGTCGGGGGTATGCATCTAATGGTGAAATTCCAATTTTGGAGCTCTGTGGAGTGTGATGTACTTCTTCATCGCAATTAATCCCAGGTTCAATCTGACCCGGGTATTAGTATTGTTTAGATTCCCATCCTCTTGTAAGAAAAAAAATCACTTAAAAAACTGAGTTTGAAAAAGAATTGAATGTCCATTAAGAATGAATAAAACAAAGTTTTCGGAATAAAATAACTAACAACGGTTGATATGCCGTAAAACCCAACCAATCGAACAAACCCATACGAAGAAGAACCCCGATACGACCCGATGGAAGATAGTATAATAACTCGATAGCCGAGGTTTTAATATCAGGACGACAGAACACGTAGGTACATCGGTGAAGGAGAAGTTCTGAATTCAAACCCCCTATCACGTGTTGGCATGTCTGGGTAATTTGCTACCTCGAGTCAGATCACGGGGGTATCCTGTTCTCATTCCGCTAAACATAGCTGGGGTAAGAGTTGTGTTAATTATTTTTACTAACTGCCTCTACTCAAGATTGAACTCGGGATCCAGATATAACTGTCACTTAGAACTGTCTTAATCTAACTATCTTATCCACTAGGCCATGTGTCCAGCTATCGTTAGCGGAATGATAACAGGATACCCCCGTGGAATAAATAAAGGGTTAGTTTCAAAGTTCCGTGATGGCTCCCGATTACAAGAAAGTTCCCGAGTTCGAAAAGAAGGTTCTCGAGTCCGAGAAGGTTCCCGAGTCCGACAAGAAATACCCGAAGAAGGCCGGAGGGCATATCGGCCGAAACATTGTACAATTAACAATGAAGATGGGTACAATAGTCCGAATAACACAGATAATACTAATCTTCAAGCCTCATCTCAAACATTAAGAGAAATAATAAAAATCCTTAGTAAACAGTTATAGGTTCAAGTAAATATTCTTGTAAATTTACAGTATGTCTATCTGATAAAACTAATTTATAAACAGATCTATTTAACACAGCACGGGGACCTAACAGGTATTTCAACTCTAGGTCCGAATATAACTGGGAATAATGACAATGAAGGGGTAATCCACATTCCACAGAGCTGCAAGGAGTTTTCTTGGCGTAGTGGCTAACGTGCTGAACTGCGGCAGAGTAGTTAGCGAGTTCGAACTCCAGTCGTGCTATGACGTTCCATTGTGGACTAATACACTAGTGAATGGTATTAAAGTCCTCGTCCCTCAAGCTATGGATTAAACATGATCCCTACAGTTCTTCTACAATTATAACGTTGGAATTAAATAACACAGTAAGGTTGATATGCCATTAAAAAATAAACTAACCAAAAGCACCAGAACAGCATGAACTTTCGTGTTACACGCTGAACATCTCTAATTTCTTGGAAGGTATTGCCCTTATTCAGGAGACAATATCGTTTTGAGCGGGTAAAAGAAAGAAAACGGTAAAAATTCACGTCCAGTTACCATTTTCTACTCGTCTTTTAGATTAGTTATGGAAAAAAGTCTGGAGCTGAAGACGAAAAAAAGAACTATATTGCCTTCTTCTTCGTTTTTTTCAAAGTTTTTTTCATCGAATTAATTTTTTTTATGACAAGACATTCACACTTGACCCGTGGTTTCTCCGAAATCAATTGACTCTTAATTATCAATTGAGAAAAATAAATTGCGTAAAATCTTTTCTAAACGTCTGAAGTTATCTGACAATCGATTCTTATTTCAGAGTTGGCTATCTTCTTTTTTATTCTAATTTAAAATATGGCTACTCATTATTATTGAAAGAGAGAGAGAGAGAGAGAGAGAGAGGAGAGAGAGAGAGAGAGAGGATTGGGAGAGAGGGTTGATTAAACGTCCATTTCGAGAGAAAGAGAGAGAGAGAGAGTGAGTGAGAGAGAGAGAGAGACGGGGAAAGAGGATGGATGAAACCTGTCCATTGAGAGAGAGAGAGAGAAGAGAGAGAGAGAGAGAGAGAGAGAGAGAGAGATTGGGAGAGAGAGAGAGAAGAGATTGGGAGAGAGAGAGAGAGGGGGGGGGAAGGATTGGGAGAGAGGGTGGATGAAACTGTCGCATTTTGGTTTCTTCCCAGCATCCTCGGCTACCGTGATTTTTATACTCGACAAAAAATAAAATGCGAGGTTGCAGGGCCAATAACAGTGTTAGCAACCGTGGACATGGTAATGAGGAAAGACGCCAAAAATCATAGGTTACCATCTCGAGAAGCTAATCAAGAGAAGCAGCCAATCGATTTGGATTTGATCCAAAGTGAGTCTGCATCGGTGCGCCCTAGAGGTTCAGGTCAATGTTGTAATTATCGGAGGAAAAATTTTCATTCGCTGATGAACGATGCAAGTAGTACAGAATGCAAATTGTGCAACAATTTGCCAATGTCAATACAACACCATTATTCCAGCCACCCACAAAAACCTCCAGACTAATCCAATTAATGTGTGACTTTATTTGACAGCCAACTGGAACATTATCCGAGACGGAAGCGGCCATAGTGGTTCACTTGAGCATCACCGGTAAATACGAAAAAAACAGACAAATTATATTAGTGTTTGCCAACACAAGATAAAGAAAAGCATGATTGTCTAAATATAGTTCATATAAAATGTAATTTATCAAGAAACTGTTTATTTCATACTGTCGAATAGTAATAGTGGAAAAAAAAAATTACACACAATCATCAAGCCAAAATATGGGAACAACCATTAGTCAGTTACATTAATCAATAATTAACGATTCAATTATTCCTACATAATTAGATTTATTGTTTAAGTAAGTTACGCTGGCTAACAGATCATAGAAACACAGGAGTGTTGCCAGATTGCGCAGCTCATCAGAACAGTACTGTCATATTATAAATGTGTGTCTAAGTAAAGTAGCTACAGGGTACGAATAGATAATTCATGTTTGTAAAAAGCCAGCGACTGGGAAAGAGACGAGTTACCAAAGTTAAAATTTGACCGTTAGTAGAAGTGAAATAAAGTACGCTTTTAAAACATAAGTTAACGTGAATTGACGAAATCATAAGACTTTGTTTGTCATATAAATGGTCGCGGGTGCGTTTTAAGCGTATCACTCATACGAACAGGAGATCGTTGTCCTAAGAACCGCGACAAAATAAGCGTGGTCATTCGATTTGAGCCTATGGACGGGAGCTGGAGAAGCCTTAACGGTCTGAGAGAGGAGAAACTACAAAGACCCAAGAAGAGTTGGTTGCTACTAAAAGAAAGAGAGACTCATAAACCTAACCAGTTAACTTTATAAAATTCGACTTATTTTATAGTCGTCATCAAGGCTGAAGACAAAAGGCCAAAAGGTTAGGAACTCACCTTCATTTTAAATTTATAATTTTTGTGTAGTTTCTTAAGGTATTTTTGTTTACAGTTATATGATATAAGATTTCCTATCTAATACAAATAATTTCCATGCAGTTTTAATGTTTCAAGTATTCCTATCTAATACCAATGTGTATATGGTTTCACCTAATCTTCAAGTAACTAATGATATTCCTTAATTAACTGTTGTGATGTTAGTTCAACAGTAAAAAAGAAGTCAAGTCAAGGTAGGGTAAAATGAGACAAGTGTATTTACAATAAGGTACAAGAACGGCTAGCTTGCCGCTAAACGGTAACAGTACAACCTTTTCACTCGCTGTCTCACTATTTATAGTGAGAACCGGTGTATATTCTCCACTGTAGGAACGGCCGGTACAACATTAACAATTATTATTATTAATACTAACAATTCATATTTATATGGTATTATGTACTGATATTGAATAAGAAAATTTTGAAACAGTTCCTTTTGACCCAGAGATGGGACCCTACCAAGTATTAGCTCTTCGAGTCAGAGTTGTCCTTGGAGTAAATAAGATGAAGGGATACTCCACAGTGTCCAGATCCCCAGAACTGTAGCCTGAGATCAGATTTAGTTCATTAACATAACCTGGACACAGACACAGACACACAGAGACACACACAAATGCACACACTCAAACACACACACATATACATATATATGATGTGTATGTATGTGTGTAAATATTCATAAATAATTGTGGTTTTTTACCGCACATCAACACGCTCTCAGGTAATTTAATGCCTATTCAAGTAATTTTGATAAACAAAGGACTTATATTACTTACAATACCTCCAATTGCCTAAGTAATCACACAAGTAAGTATAGAACAGGCTCATCGCTTCTCAACTTCGGATATATCTTATTATAATGGAGATTATGGGGTTGTCTGTCTGTAACCGAAACTATATTACTATACAAGTCACAATTCCTTTAGTTATTTACATCATATTCTCCATGATATTATTTTTATTTAAACCTCAATTATTAATAAAATTGTTTCACATTACTTACACTGTTGACCATAGCTACATACTAATAACATGCAATTGTATTATTTATATACAACAAA
>CM042141.1:72643597-72668077 GCA_023376005.1 Doryteuthis pealeii | reverse complement strand
ATATATATATATATATATATATATATATATATATATATATATATATATATATATATATATATATATATATATATTATAATTTTCAGAGAGAAAGAAGAGAGAGAGGGAGAGAGGGGGAGAGAGAGAAGGGAAAAAGAAAGAACGATAGGTAGATATATAGATATTGATATTTATATGTTTGAGATAGATGCTGAGATGGTGATAGGCTAAAAAAAAATTATATATATATATATATATAATATGTGTGTGTGTGTGTGTGTGTGTGTGTGTGTGTGTGAACAAAAAGTGTTAAGACACACAGTATTTTTTCTTTTATGTTGTTTATTTTTCTCTACTAGTTTCGACCTTAGGTCATTGTCAAGAGAAAATTGAAGAAATTGTTTTTAGAGAGTTTGATAGATGCCAGGTGATCAGAGTGCTCCAGACTTGAGATTTTTCTCCAAATGAGCTTTTTTATCAATTCTTTGGGACTGAGAAATGAGAAAAACATTTGAAATTCATAGTAGAATGCGTGATGTGTATGGAGTAATTATAAAAAATGAGGTAAATATGGTTAGTCCCCGCAAGCCTTATTCGAAAAAATTATTTTTAAACACATTGACTTTCCAATAAAAAACAATGTTCCGAGTATCAGAGTCAGTAAAGAAGGTAATGCTGAAAGCCTTCTAGGACATACAATAGGAATCCGTACAACTGAGGTAAAACTTATGTTGCTATTGTTCATTTTTGTGTTTTTTCTCATATAGAAAATTGTTTTTCATGCGACAATGGAAATGTCTATAACGTTCATAATAAGGTTAAAAAAATACAATTATTGTGAAAATGAAATGAATAGAATAACTGGAGAAAAAAAAACCCAGGCATAAGGAAATAATTACAAGTAAAGATGATGGATGAAAAATTAACTGTAGAAATTAAATATATAAATAGAGAAACTTCAGTATAGATAGATAGATATGATCACACACACACACACACACACACACACACACACACACACACACACACACACACACACACACACATCTCTGTCACTAAACTTGCTACAATATGAATAAATAATCAATCTGGCTTCACAAATTACCCTAATTCAAACACAGATGTTTATAGATATAGATTCATATTTCCTTAAAATGACATAATTATATTATCTACAAAGGTTGTATCAGTGATGCTGTATGGCTGTACCACTTGGAACCTAACAAAGCGCCTGGAGAATAAGCTTGGAAGCTGCACAAGAATGCTGCGTTCGATCTTGAAAATGTCGGGGGCACAACATCCCACAAAAAGTAGATGTACGGCCAATTGCCTCCTATCTGCTGGACACTGCTGGAGAAGCAAGGACGAACTCATAAGCGACGTTCTCCTGTGGAAACCAGCACATGGACATGCCCATGTGGGTCGTCAAGCAAGGACTGACACTGACCAGTTCTGCGCGGATAGTGGATGCTGCGCAGAGGACAACGAGTGATAGAAAAGGTTGGCGAGAGATTTTCATGGATATTCGTGCTAATTGCGCGACATGATGATGAGAACAAACGTCTTCGGGAGACCTGCACATCAAAATAAAAGAGAACAGATATAAACATATAGGTATTTACACATGAATACGGAATTACTTTCTGTTGAAAATAGCACACCAGTTTCACTTTTTCTTTTTTTCTTTTCTTTTTTTTTTTGCCGGTAAAGATTTCTCGAAATATTGCAAAATTATAGAATTATTTTTAGATATTCAGTTCCAAATTTGGTTTGTTGGTTGTTATGTTTTAAAGAATATCAACCATTTTCGGGTCATTTAATTGCTTAAATGGTTTCATATCTAAGTATTAAACAGACTCATCAGAGCTTAACATTGGTGATCTTGCGGTAACCAGGGATCTATCAGGAACCAGTACTCCCAACGTGTATTGAACGTAAGCAATTTTCTTTGAACAATTAATGTTATTTCTACATAAAGGCAATGTACATTTTTGTTAATTATCTTAGACACCTATGCGGAACACACACTTCAAACACACACACACACACACACACACACACACACACACATATATATATATATATATATATATATATATATGTGTGTGTGTGTGTGTATATATATATATATATATATAAGGTGTGTCAAAAAGTATCAACATTTTTTGTGCTTTTTCACACACCATGTATTCTGAAAAAGAAAATAACAATCCATTCATTATTTTTTTCCGAATACAAGGTGTATCAAAAAAGTACCAAGTTTAAAGCTGTATCTACCAAGATAGAAATGAAGAATGAATGGAACGTTATCTTGTTTTCAGAATAGAAGTTGTGTCAAAAAGTACACAAAATCCCGATACTTTTGGACACACCTTATATATATATATATATATATATATATATATATATATATATATATATATATAAGGTTGTTCGGATAAATTTGACATATTTATATTTAGTTGGAGGTATTGACGTACACTACGCATCATTTAAAAGGTTGGACCCTTCTTCATTCATATACGTGATGGCAGATAGAATGGATGACTGGAACCCACCTGAATCATGGAAGAGAATAACTTGTATCATGATGATCGACGCTGGTGACCAAAATAAGGAAATTATGGTTGCTGCCAAATGCTCACTGAACACTGTAAAAACAATCAGGCATGAACTGGACAATTACAATAGAGAATACTAGGCTGTGACTAGAAGAAAGCAATATAACAGACGATCTGATTGCGTTCGTACAGCAGAATTCCTCGAAAATTTGCAAAAAAAGTGTTGGCGGACCCTCAGATGCCTACGTGGAGTTGCTAAGCACGGGAGAACAATGGTAGTCAATGGTAGGCCATATGTATGTCAGCAGGATTCATACCCCTGACACACCTCTGGGAAAAGTCAAAAATGGTTGTCGGCGAATTTTTATGACTACACCAGTTCCAGTGTTTGGCCTCCGAACTCCCCAGATCTTGATCCCACGGATTATTATGTATGTGGCGCTGTTGAGAAAGACATGTCAGTGTCAGTACTACAAAAGCCCAGTTAATCGACAGAATTAAGATATTTTTGAGACCCTTCCCTGGTAAACAGTAACATCAGCTTGCTCCAGGTTCCGGAGCAGGATTGAGGCTGTGATCGACGCTAATGGCGGTTATTTTGAGTGAAACTTGTTGTCATTAGTGTAATTCCCGTGCCTGTTTTATTTCTTTACAATACATTAAATTTTGTAGTTACCATGCACTTTTTCTTTTTCCTCATAAAACTGTCAAATTTATCCAGAACACCCGATATATATATATATATATATATATATATATATATATATAATGGATAAAAGTAACCTACTCGAGTTTCATCGTCTGATTCGTCAGGGTTACATCCGTTGAATTAATCGAGTTTTCGATTAATCTCAGTTGGTACAATATATGCCCGTTGGAATGGGACTTATCTTTTATAGACGAACGCTTGTTTATATTTTCAGAGATTCATCGTGAACCGTTTTTGTTTATTGGATAAAAATTTGGATTACTTTGTATTTGTTTTTTGTCAGTCCTAACCCCTGGATACTATGCGCTTCCAGCGATCGTACTCTTACCCACCGGTAAGCTACTACTCATACATTACACACACACACACATATATATATATATATATAATATATATATATATATATATATTTGAATTATTATTTTTATTAACGCTGTGATAAAGTTGGTAAACAGTCTTTTGAGGTTAATGTCCAGGCGGGTAAGTGTTACTATATTTGCACTGACACAATTTGCTAGCTATCCACCAACATTATTCACGGCGTTTTACTTTCGTGCTTGTTTTTAATATTTTACTTTTATTCTAATTTTCTTTCTTTTTAAACGTTTCTGTGTTGTAAATATTTATGGAATGTTCTCTCTCATTTAAGTTAACTTTTTTTTCTTCTTTCATTTTCTTTTTCTCTTTTTGGCTAATGTCCGTCTTGCCGCGATTTTAATAATTAAAACTTGCCGGCACTTTCCTCCTCTCCTATTCTGGTCTTAATTACAATTTGTTTTTTGTTTTTTTTGCCTCTGAGTGTCATTTGCAATGACTTTACAAACGTCATGAATAATATTCTGACGACTACCCAACTCATTGACTTTGCAGAAAATATTATCGTTCACTACATTGACAATGTTTACATTTTTTGGTTGAACCTTAAGGATTTTATTTTCCATTTAGTATTTTTCTTAATTTTATTTTGAACTTTGCTATGATATCAGAATATTTGCATTCTAATTCCATTCATTTGATTGATAGTTGGGAAAATCGTCCAAAACAGTTCCAAAACCAAGGTGATTATTTCTCTGAATTTTTTAGATGAGGTGTGATAATTAGTATTATTTGTATTATTGTCCTCATCTTCATTGTTATCTGTACATAATTTCGACCGATGTGCCCTCCGGTCTTCTTCATGTATTTCTAACACTGCACTGTGCAATCTGCCAGAATACTCAGAAGAGTCCTGGAGACATGAGGAGACTTGCTGTCATTCAGACTCCAGTGAAAGACCATCAGCTAACGCTGATGTGAAAACTCAAAAGGAGTAAATAATAATAATAATAAATCGCAGGACAAGACAATGCAATCAGAACAAACTATATAAAGGCAAAAATAGATAAGACGCATGTATTTCTTGTCGGGCGCCGGAACCTTCTTTCGTAATCGGGAACCTTCATGTCGTAATCGGGAGCCATCATGGAACTTTGAACTTAAACCATTTATTCAGTCTACGGGGGTATCTTGTTTTCATTCTGCTAACCATAGCTGGGATACATGTGATGAGCTGTGTTAATTATTATTTTATGTTACTGCTGCCCCTGACCAGGATTGAACCTGCAGTCTAGAGATAACTGTCACTTATAAGTGTCTTAACCTAACTCCTTTATCCACTAGAGAATTGTGCCCAACAATGAAAGATGAGGACAATAGTCCCAATAATACAAATAATACCAAGTGGTTGTTGAATTATTGAGAAGATTTGATTATATTTAAAGTCCATTGTAATCCACCTTATTCTTCTGCTCGGGAGACTTAATGAATGATAATACTGATAGTAATACTAAATATAATCTTTAAAACAATACTAGACTCTACTCCTCAAAATATAATGCTAGACGTTAAGCCTCAAAAGATATTGCTAGATCCTTAACGTTAAAACAGAGGGCTAGACTCTAAACTTGAAAAAAATATGTTTAGACCCTTAACATCAAGGCGTAGTGCTTGACTTCAAACCTCAAAATATAGTGCTATATTCCAAACCTGAAAATATTATACAAGACTCCTAACCTCATAAGATAGTGCTAGACTCCAAAGCCCTAAAAATAGGGTTATATTCCAAACCTCAAAACATAGTGCAAAACTCCCCAAATCAAAACACATTGCAAGGATAGTTACCAGTGCTAGGTTCGAATCCTCAAAACATAGTGCTAGCCACCAAATTTCAAAACATAGTGATAGATTCCAAGCCGCAAAATATCGGGCTAGATTCTAAACCTCAAAACATAGTTCTGAACTCGAAACCTGAAAATATATTGCCAGACTCTAAACCTCCAAATCATCAAGATAGATTCCCAACCTGGGAACAAAGGGTTTGACCCAAAACCTCAAAACATCATTCTGGACTCTACACCTGAAAACGTATTTCTATACGCTAAACAAAAAAAGCGTAAGACGAGCGACTTCAAAACTTATATTTGACAACAAAATAAATCTCTGTTTGTTCAAATTCTTTTGTGCAATACATTCGATATATAGCATTCTAAATAAATTAATGTTGAGGAAAATCACCAATTCTCTTTTATTACCTAGGAGTTTAGGGACCATTGAAGATTCTGTGATGGAGATGTACAAATTAATTCATTATTTTATCAACTGTACGAAATACCAACGTGAGTTTCTCTTTTCAATATCTTAGGTGATGCCTTAACATGTTTTATTCTCATAAAACAACTTACTTCTATCAAAAATCATTTACCTTAAATTTAGCGTTTACGATAATTAAACAAGGCTAAATTATTGCTTAGTTATATTAAAAATACAACTGCTTTTTCTTTATATTCTGTCTTTGTTTTCATTATATATTGAACGTAGTATTCTTTTTTAACTCTAAAACACAAGAGAGTTGAAGCAACGTATCTGTTCAAATATTCTCCAAAAGCACTAAAAACACACCTGCGTATACATATAGTTGAGCACACACACGTACATACATACAGACTTATATATACATACACACACACACACACACACACACACACACATATATATATATATATATATATATATATATATATATGTGGTTTTTTAAATCTCAACCATTTTACGACTGTTTGTTAAGATCTCAACCATTGGACTCATCTGATGATTCCATTACCATGAAACTTCAAGTTATGTGTGAAAATCCATAATATTACCATTGATTATATATATATATATATATATATATATATATATATATATATATATATATGTGTGTGTGTGTGTGTGTGTGTGTGTATGTGTGTGTGTGTGAGGAAAAAGTGGAAGTGATCCGACAGTATGTAATATTATGAACAAATGAAAAGCACAAGTTCATAAACGAGTAATGTTTATTTCGCCTACGCTGCAGTGTTTCGATCTGTTTCAATAGATCTTCATCAAGGCTTTCGTTAGTTTGAGGAAAAAAATGTATCACAGAAAATAAGAAATCTTCGAGACTCTTTTGTTTTATGGTTGATCATTCTATTTAAAATTGTTGATGAAAACGCTCGCGTTTTAAAGATCCAAGAACGCTCGCGTTTTCATCAACAATTTTAAATAGACTGACCGACCATAAAACAAAAGAGTCTCGAAGATATCTTATTTTTTGTGAAATATTTATTTCTTCCTCGAACTAACGAAAGCCCTGATGAAGATCTAGGGAAACAGATCGAAACACTGCAGCGTAGGCGAAATAATCATTACTCGTTTATGAACTTGTGTTTTTCATTTTTTTCATAATATTACTTATATATATATATATATATATATATATATATATATATATATATAATACATACACATATATATGTATATATACATATATGTATAGAGTGTTAATATGTGTATGCGTGTGTCTATGTATAATATAGGTGTGTGTCTATGTGTGTGTGTGTGTGATTGGTGGATGTGAACGACCGATAAAGAACCAATAAGAATACAAAACGAAAGTTTTTTTGGTAAAACATTGCCAGACATCCATTTCTAATTACAAGAAGAAAAAAAAAGAAAGTAGATGTCGACAAACCGATAACCCACTTCTGATTAAAACAAAATTGGCTAATGTACAAGGAAAATATATGCTCTGATCATAAATTGATTATTAGTAGAAGATAGAAACGCAGAAGTTTTGGGATTTTTTTCTTCTTTCTTCCCAAGACCAAGTTATTGCTTTTAGTTACACAGTATCAAACTTTGTGATAATTCGATGTTTCGTTACAGCATCTTCATAACCTTGGTTACATATGAATATGATGTTTTTTGTTTGTTTCTTATAGTTCTTATAATATGTCTTCTACTATATGTTCACAGTGTGCAGCTAAATAGAATTGACTGATTTTAACGGTACTAGCAAATATATGCACCCTCCGGGTGCAAGTATTTAAGTTTTAATATAATAAAATATCATATTAAATTAGAAAAGCTAATGAAACTAAATAAGAATGCAGATAAAAAGATTTGGAACAGAGGGGGTATGATTGAAAAATAGAACAACTTTGAAACTAACTCTTCCATCATTTTCCATTACTCCCGTCTTTCATTGGTAAATTTTCCTAATTTAACTATTTAGTTAAAATAGGAAGTAAAGAATAAAATTACAGCTATTTCTTCTTGTTAATGGATTTCTTTTAACATTTATCCCCGAGATTTTTGCTCATATTCAATAAGATAACAGTAAACAATTAGAAATCAATAATACTAAGCATATATTTATTAAAATCAAATTTTTAAGATCAATATGTAAATTAGCCTTCCCATTCACACTGTAATCCACTATTTTGTTATATATATAAATACAATTGCATGTTATTTGTATGTAGATATGGTCAACAGCCTTAATGATGTAAAACAATTTTATTAATAATTGAGGCTTAAATAAAAATAAAATCATGGAGAATGTGATGTCAATAACTAAGAGAATTGTGACTTGAGTAGGAATATAGTTTCGGTTACAGACAGAAAAACACACAATCTCCATTATAATAAGATGTCAAACCATCTATGGTATCGCTCAATAGTATTTGGATTATTCGGACTATCGCCCTCGGCTTTATTGTTATCTTTACAACGTTTCGTACGATGTGCCGTACGTCCTTCTTCAGGTATTTCTTGTCGGACTCGGGAGCCTTCTTGAACTCGGGAACCTTCTTTTTCTAAATCTGGGCCCTTCTTTTCGAACTCTAGACCCTCCTTGTCATAATCGGGAGCCATCACGGAACTTTGAACCCAATCCTTTATTCAATCCACGGGGTCCTGTTCTCATTCCGCTAACCATAGCTAGGGTAAGGTGTTAAACTGAGTTAATTACTATTTTATATTACTTTTACTATTGACCAAAATTGAACCTGCAGCCTTGATATAACTGTCCCTTAGAACATTATTTATCCTCTATGCTATGTGTCTAATAGTCCGAATAATCCAAATACTACAAATTATCAAGCCTCATCTCAAAAATTCAGAGAAATGGTATCGTTTAGTATATCATTTATTCTAAGGCTAACAACAAATAAATGAATTAAAATTTATTTCAATTCTAACGGTTTATTAAACAACAAAACAATGACTAACAATATCAACATCCTTCGATATCTGAGGAGGTCTACTAATTTTCTAGGCTTACCATCTAGTGTAGAGATGTCTCTATCTTGACGTCCGTTTTATCTGAGTTCACAATAAGAAATAACTACTAATAAAGTGCTGCTGAATAAATATTTCTTGTGTTTAGAACAAAAGTGCAAGGTTAAACTTTTATTTTATATTTTCAGTTTCCATGTAGCTTTTTTCCAATCATTTCATTAGTGTCCACGTGGTGCACCCATACATTAGCACTGACACGACTACAGCTTAGAAGACAACGCTTTATCTTATCTTAAACGTCAGATTTCCATATTATCTATAATCTGTCCATGTTCATGGAGGCGCGTAGTCTAATGGTTAGAGTCGTAGGAAATGGACTCGTCAACGCGAGTTCAATTCTTGGACGAAGCCGTTGGCATTTCACATGGCGCTAATACCCTTGAGAAAGGTATGAATCCAGTTCTCCCTCCAGCTATGGATAAATAGCAGGGCAGACTGGAGTCTTTAACCATGGCTAGGTAACCAGTTTGGGAGAAGGAAAACTCTGAATTCAAAGCTGTTAAACTCCGTATAAGAAATTGACCTTGTGTCGCATCCTGCTCATGCGGAGGGGTTGGTAAATGTATAATCCGTCCATAGCAGTGCATTCTTTTCCTATGCATATATTAGCATCACTTTCCGAGAATGAAATATTGCTACTTGTGTATAGTCCTCTAATTTGAGAAGATTACAGCCCAGTGTGGAGATGTCTCCATCTAGTTTAAAACACATCAACTCCATTTTATCTGAGGTTATATCGACACCAATGCCTCTTGCTGTCTTTTCCAGGTGATACAGCTGTGATTCAAATTCTTCAGCTTTATTTGCGATAAGAGCTATGCTATCTGCAAAGTCCACACCTGTAATAGTTTGTGTGGGTTATCACCGGCTTCTTGGCTTCTCTTTTTTTAGCGTGAAACCTATTTCTTCCTTTAGATCTAATGAAGATCGTCGTACGTAGTCTAGGCATATCAGTTGGTTAGATTTTACGGCATGTCAACCCATGTTGACAAATTTTATGCCGAATAAGTTTTGGTTTATTTATTCTAAATGGATATCCAACATTTTAAACTCAATAAAAAATATATTTAGGCCCATTTTTTTTTTACTTAACTCATTTATGGGACTCTAACTGGTACACCACTTCGGGTCAGCAGGGACCTGGAAATAATGGAAATGAAGGGATACTCCACACTCCCAAGATTTCCAGAATTTGTGAATTATTCACTCAATCTGTAAATCGTGGTTCTCACTGAGGCCTTTGTGACAGCAGCTCACTTCAGTTACCATACAATCTCCCCATTACAAACAAATAACTATAAGGAACATTTTTTTTAAATTAGATAAAAATAACAATACCACCAAACCTCCAGTCATCAGTTGAATATCTATAACAATGTTTCAAAACACAATCAACAGGCATTCCATTATCACATAAGTAACAGTATATACCATTCTGGCATAAAACGACAAATAGCAGTTGACCTGCCGTAAAAACTAACATATAAACAAACACACAATAAGTTACTAGAGACGCTAGTAAGTATTGTAGCCGATAAGGTCTGTACGGCCTCTATTCTTTAGATAGCTCGTGTCTAGAGCTTTTTGTTTCTCTCATCCAGATTCTGCTACTTAGCCAAAGCAACTGACCTCATCCTACAAGCATCCTAATAGTCCATATTTAAACTCTACAAGATTCCTTTGTCTTATTTTTTTAGATGAGCATTGATAAGTTTTTGGTTGGTTGGTTTTGTTTTACGGTATATCAACCCTTTTCAGGCCATATAATACCGAATAAAGTAATTTTGATATTCTGTTCTTACAGTATCTGCTGTTGCTTAAATGGTCACTCATCTAAGAATTGAATTGGCTCATCTTTTCTTAACTTCGGTGATCTAGCTAAAACGGATGCTGTCTACATGACTTGATAATTTGTATTATTTAATTTTTTTTAATGTTTTCGTCATCTTTATTGTTATAGTTAACCGAGTGAGAACACTCATTCCCCAATGGTTTAAATAAAGGGTTCGGTTTGAAGTTCCGTGAGGGGATCTCGATTATGACATGGAATCTCCAGTGTTCAAAAAGTTTCCCGAGTTAAACAAGAAACGACAGAAAAAGAGGCAGAGCTCATCAGCAGAAACGTTGTGTATATAATAATAAAGATGAAGACAATCAAATGCTGATTGGAAGTCATCCGTGTCACATTTCTGTTACATTATATTCCAAAACATTTATAGGGTTATCCAGTTACGATAACCAGTTAGCTGCCAAGAAGAAAAAAGAAAAAGAAGGCATTCCATAGGGATCAAATAAATGAATTGGATTATTTTATTCTGGTAACATTAGACTTGTGCAAATGTTCATACTGAACGTTCTCTAATTAAATTATTACTTCTGAATTTCATTAAAAGAAATGTTTTATATTCCATTACGCCTTATCTGAGACGATCTCGAAATTTCAGCACAGAGGAACTATTAATCCAGATTACTAAAGATTTAAATTATTCCAGTTAGTTAAAAAAATAGTCAGATTCGGGGAACAATTCACTGTCTATGCGTATATCAAACTGTAAATAATGCAATGAACAAACGTACGTACACACACACACACACACACACACACACACACACACATATATATATATATATATATATATATATATACGAGAGTATATGAAATGTACTGTACGTACGTATATATGTATAAATCAATCCGACAGTATGTGAAAAATAATGAATATATGTAAAAAAATAAGAAATGTGAAGATGATTTATTGTTGTTGGGTTATTCTATTCCCAAAAAATAGTTATATTCCTTCTTGAGGAGTATTCAATTTTTTTAACTCAATCTTTTTTAAACTTAATTTTTTAAACGTATTTTAATACATATATTTTTTTATCTATTTTATCCATAGATGGAATCCGAACAGGTAATACCCCTTCGGGTCAGAGTTGACCTGGGAGTAAGAGCAATATAGGGGTACTTCACATTACATAGAGCTTCAAAACTGGAACTTCCCCATGAGATACTGTTTAACGTCATACCCATGACATTAAGTCTCTCGGCCACCGCCTTCTAACACTTATATGATAAAAAATGGTTGGGGGTTTGTCATAAAGGCAATAGGGTTGCGATAAACAAGTTGGTAGTAGTGATTGACATGACCAGCCGATTTATCGGAGGGGGGCCTTCTCCGATCGCCCGTCTAGCCTAAGCAAGGGCCAAGGTGGTGTGTTGCATGTCTTGGACAACGCAGCCGCCAGGAATCCGTTATTAAGCATCACTGGTCACCATCCACGACCAACAATATGATATTAGCCCTCTACAGAGGCGCAGTTGGCTTATTCTACTGTCGTCCCAAATTAGACAGCAATCTCTTCATGACAATATTTTTTACTGCTTAGCATCTTCCTTTTTTCTTCTTCTTTGTTGAATGCTGAAGAGCCGTCCAATTTCAGACCAGGAATGGCTTCTGCCTTCTGGGAAATGGAAAAAAGTAAGAAAAAAAGAAAAAAAAAGAGTCAATTAAAGAAAAAAACAATACAAAAATAACATTGCATGAAGGTTCGTTTAATGTTGCTTAGTTCTTTGTAGAATTGTGCATGCCTGGAAGTTTCCACCAGTATGGGTCTTTCAATTCTTGAAAACTCATTCCTCAATATGTGAAATCTATTGCCTCTTTCCCAGTATTTTCATCCCTCATTACTTAAAAAGCTTAAGTTTAAATGAAAAGGGTTGACAAATCTCAAATGGTAGAATTTATACCCCACTGCAAAAAGAAAAAAAAGTAAAAACTAGCTAAATCTTATAAGCCCCTCCCACACGCAGAATAAACTTGTGAAAAGTGTTTAGTTCCTGTTAACTCACAAATGATTGGTATCAAGTCCCAGGATAATAAAGATTACTCAATTCAGTTCATTATGAAATCTCGAAAGGGCGAAGTTCAAATAAGCAAATCCAAACCATAAATCCAAAATAAGTAAGATGTTCTTTTCATACAGGAATCATCAGATTAAATGGCTTACATGAGGTTTTCTTTTCTTAATAAAAAGAGTTATTTTTCCCAGAATGCTAGGGTATGTATTTCAGACGGCAAGTTGTTTATGGCTTTTACAACAAATAATACATCGGTGATGCGGTTCATTTTAAGAGTAAATTAGATTGTGGGGAACTGTATCTTTTTAATGAAAAATGAAAGTTGAAATACCAAAAATAAGCATCATGAATATTTTTCACGAAGATTTACTAGGGATTTACTCTGATACATCTCACTGTTGATTCTGTGTTATTTAGCTGTAATTTCATTTTAGTTTATGGAACGTTGATAAGTAAATGATATAATATTCTATTAAAACAATCAAATAAAACACATTTAGACCAAATGGAATTATGAAATAAGTATTAAGGAAAATAAGAATAGTATTATCTGCGTTATTCGGATTATTGTCCCCATCTTCATTGTTATTTGTACAACGTTTCGGCCGATATGCCCTTCGGCCTTCTTCGGGTATTTCTTGTCGGACTCGGGAACCTTCTCGGACTCGGGAACCTTCTTTTCGAACTTTTCTTGTCGTAATCGGGAGCCAACACGGAACTTTGAACCTAACCCTTTATTTAGTCCACGGGGGTATCCTGTTCTCATTCCGCTAACCATAGCTGGGGTAGGAGTTATTGGGGTTAAGTTATTTTTCTATCTAACTGCCTCTACTCAAGATTGAACTCGGGATCCTGAAGAAGGCTGGAGGGCATATCGGCCGAAACGTTGTAAAAATAACAATGAAGATGGGGACAATAGTCCGAATAACGCAGATAATACTAATCTTCAAGCCACATCTCAAACATTCAGAGAAAATAAGAATAGTTGATTTATAAGGTCTCCAATCTTATAAAACAAGTTTTAGACCTAATGGAACAATGAAACTGGTAATAAAAGGAAGTAGAAGAGTTGATTAATAAATAAAGTCTCCAATCTAAAGAACCAATTTTTTTAGACCGGCTAGAATAATAAAACTATGATAAACATGGAGTTTGAAGACTTTATTGAATAATAAGGTCGTTAATCTTATAAAACAAGTTTTGGACTTGATAGATTAATAATTTTTATCAATATGAATCTATTTCAAATTTACAAGTTTATATTTCGATGTAGAATGCTATAACGTTTTTTCAATCATTCTATTTTTTTTTAAATGCAGCCATTTAGTGTGAGAAATTTTCCAGACAGTCCAGCTATTTCTTAATGTTTCTTTTACTAATTACTATAGCTTTAATTCAAAACTCAATTAAATTCCAAATTCACTGACATCCAATATTATTGTATAATGTTCAATTAGGACAAATAAAATCCTGGCAATTTATATGACTCTTTTATAAAAATTATTAGTGGTTATTATTATCATATTTGGATGACACTACGCACGCACACGCACACAAAACACACACACACACACGTATATATATATATATATATATATTATATATTATATATATAGAGAGAGAGAGAGAGAGAGAGAGAGAGAGAGAGAGGAAAAATGAGTGATCTAGCGAAAGAGAGAGAGAGAGAGAGGAGGAGGAGGAAAGAATGAGTGATCTAGCTAAAGAGAGAGAGAGAGAGAGAGAGAGAGAGAGAGAGAGAGAGAGAGAGAGAGAGAGAGAGAATGAGTGATCTAGCGAAGAGAGAGAGAGAGAGAGAGGGAAAGAATGAGTGATCTAGCGAAAGAGAGAGAGAGAGAGGAGAGAAGAATGAGTGATCTAGCGAAAGAGAGAGAGAGAGAGAGAGAGAGAGAGAGAGGAATGAGTGATCTAGCGAAGAGAGAGAGAGAGAGAGAGAGAGAGAGAGAGATGAGGATCTAGCGAAAGAGAGAGAGAGAGAGAGAGGGAGGGGAAAGAATGTGATCTAGCGAAAGAGAGAGAGAGAGAGAGAGAGAGAGAGAGAGGAGGAAAGAATGAGTGATCTAGCTAAAGAGAAAGAGAGAGAGAGAGAGAGATAGGAGAACGTTGAGAGAGATAAGAGAACGAGAGAGAGTGAGAGAGAGAGAGAGAGAGAGAGGGAGAGAGAGGGGGATATTACGATTTGAAACTCATACTCAACAAGGACACAGCAACGAACTAATCCACATAAACATGTCATTTTAAGCTTTAAATATTTTTTGAATGTCAAGAAATTAATTATTCAATTCATGGACTTTTCTTCCAACTTAATGACATATTTGAGATGAGAACAAAACAAAGAAGAAACAAATATTGGAAACTATTTTTAAACATGGCCAAATCGGTAAGTTTAAAGTTCATATTTCACTTACACGTGAAGTAAATCCTGTGGCTCTTTTACACTTTTTAAATTTAGAACGGGCAGGAAATAAACATCTGATGATGATAACCATATGCCGGAACCGGTCAGGAGTCCAAAAATTAATATATATATATATATATATATATAATAAGTCATCCACAGACACGTGTTTCGGCGTTTTAGGCCTCTTCAGTGTGGCTAGACACAATAATCTTTGGTTAGGGTCGAACTCAGATTGACCGTATGTTGATTTTTAGGCCGACCAGCAAAGATCTACATCGATCATCTCTGTGAGTATACTGGATACTGTTAGGGGTTTTGCTAGGAGCGTTGACCGATAGGGATGTTTTCCAAGGAAGAGAGAGAGAGAGAGAGAGAGAGAGAGAGAGAGAGAGAGAGAGATGGGAGCCATGGTTTCAGCGCGTTTTGATGATGATGTCGATAAAAATAATATAAAATTAGATAACAAAATTGTACTGAAAGCTGTTATAATCATATTTTTGTAGATTTTATATATGCAAGTATATGAGCATATACATATTTACCAACCCCTCATCAGGAGTAGGATGTGACACAAGGTCAATAGAATAGTTGGATTCATAACCAAAGGTACTAACGCTATGTGAAATTCAAACATCCTCGTCCAGGATTTGAACTCGTCCCACTGTATCTATTTCCTACGAAGGTAACCATTGCAGCCAACCGCATTCACTGAGCGTATATCATTGTACACGTTGATGGGTCTGTGAGCCTATGCGTCTTTGAATGTATATTCATAGATAAATAACCTGTTATATTGTTCTTTGTCTTTGCTCTTATTAAGATAATGAGGAAATACAAGTCCTTAAAAAAAAACAAAAAAAAAAAAACATTTTCGGTGAAACGTAGAGAATTACGTTTAATATTCTTCTTTCAACCTTTTCTTTATAAAATAAAACTAATTTTCATTCACCTCCTGTTAATCTCTTTATGTTCATTCATTTTTTTATTTCTCTAAATTCTTTTATCTTTGGATTTAAATTGTGTTCCATGCAATAGAAAATTGATGTAATTTCTGCAGATGTGCGCTGCAAGGATTGTTGTTGTTGTTGTTATTGTTAAGAATAGGGATGTAATAATTTCTCTTAAATTGAACAGGAATTAAACAAGTAAGAAAAAACATAATCACTTTGAGAAAAAAAAAATAATTGAAAAAGGACACAGAATTGTCAGCGAAATAATTTGAATGATCAAAAAAAAAATGTTTGTGTAATTACAATGATCTGCAAAAAAGAACGTTTTTAAAAACAAACACAAATTTAACAAAGAAAAAAAGATGTATTAACAAAATAAAATTAAACTTGATATTAGCTAACGACATTAGATTGATATATTTAAGCTCGATTTCTTTTCCGCGTTCTTTTTGTGAATTTTATTTTCCTTCCTGAGAATTACGATTAACACATTTAAAAAAGTGGCAATAAAAATCTAAAATAAGCAATGTCTTCATTGTTATTTTGAAAAGGTCACAAGATAATTTCAAAAGAATCCTTTTCATTGTTAGAGAAAAGAATATATCGATCTGGAAAAACATCTTATTAGCTACCATTTTGTGTCCTCCAGGTAACACTCACTGGAACTCCCGATGATTACAGAATAATTCCCCTGTGAATCACGAGCTGCTGATGCCCTAAACCTGTATAACCATAGGCACATTATTGCTTTCTTTCTCTTTGGTTCAATCTATTTATCGAACCAAATATCGATTAATTTAGAATTTTATCAATCTCAGACCATTACTATTCCAATTTGATCATTAGCACGCTCACACACACGCAACACAACACACACATACACACACACACACATATATATATATATATATATATATATATATATATATATATAATATAATATAGATATATATATATATATAAGTAAAGAAATAACAAAAGACTTAGAGATATAAAGTTATTTATTTATTATTTATTTGTTATATAAAGTTATTTATTATTTATTTGTTATTTCTTTACTTATATATTTGCTCTGTGACTCTAATATTAAGAGCACACATTGAGCTCTCAAACTGCGACAGTTTTTTAAATAAAACTATTGTGTCGTAAGGAAGATTTCTTCTCTGGACTTTTGGATTATATATATATATATATATATATATATATATATATATATATATATATATATCAGATTTGTGGATGTTTTTTTAATGATACTTACACGCCTCTACCATAATATTTCTAAATAAAAACTTTTAATTTAAACGAATAAACAAAGCGGGTACACAAATCACACTTATACAAACACAGACGTCATATAAACATAGAATCATAATATTTCTTTAAAGGCAGATCGGTAATATAACAATAAGCATCTGCGAATGTCCTAGGCGACAAACTAAGATGATTTGATCATTTTTTAAGCAAGTGCCATAAGGGTTTTACGTATCACATTTCGATTGGCAGACCAAGAAGACAGGGTTTTCGAAATATCACAAAATAAAAATTTTTCTCAAGTTGAATTCCAACGGCCTTAGATGAAATACATTTTTCAATAGTTTCTTTGAGTTAATTACATTATTTTCATGTTAGCCATGTCATCTTTATCATATATAATATATATATATATATATATATATATATATATTATATATATATATATGTGTGTGTGTGTGTGTGTGTGTGTGTGTGTGTGTGTGTGTGTAGAAAGTTTTGTAGAAAAAAACAAGATGTTAAAAATTTTGCTGACAGAAATATGTTTCAACATTATGAAGATGTCTTTATCAAAGCAACATTGTAAACGGAAAAACGAAATAAATATATCATTAATCACGACGCACAGAACGCTCTCGATCAGTACCGTAATTAAATTAAAAAAAAAAATGCGTATTTATTGTTGAAAATAAGATAAATTTTATTTTTAAAATTATAAGCATTTTTATCATTAAAAAAGCTCAAAAGAGTTTGCAGTAAAAGTGTATATGAAGTTCAGTAAAATGTTCCGGTTACAAAAATATATAACAAGTCCAACAACAGGAATATATATATATATATATATATATATATATATATATATTATATATATATATATATATATTATACCTTTTTATTATCAGTTTTGGGGTAAAAATAAAATAGAAGAGACGATTATATTGGTATGCCTTTAAAGCAACAAACATTTACGAAAAACAAGCAGGAAAGAACTCAATTTAACTATTTGTAATATGTATAAAATGTTTCAAAACACTTACAAGTTTAGTTTTACATGTTTTAAAATAACATTGGAAATGTAAATAAAACGATTACTAGAATAAATAAACATTGTAATATACTAACATTATCGATTTTTTTTTAATTTGATAAAGTATTTTCCTCTTACCCCATCTCTTACTCATGACTTCCCGCTCTCTTTCACTCCCTGGTGTTCCAAAATCCTTTTCGTCCGGTCCTGGGCCGGGTATTTTGGTAGTATATATATATATATATATATATATATATACCGTGTGTCAAAAGTATATAAAGATTTTCGGTACTTTTTGATACCTCTTGTATTCTGAAAAAAAATTAACGTTACATTTATTGTTCATTCCTATTTTGGTAAATACAACTTGAATCCCGATACTTTTTTGACACACCTTATATATAATATATATATATATATATATATATATATATATATATAAGGGATTTTATTTACCGTATGTATTGTGTTCTTTCAACAGTCATTTTATCTTATAAACAAGCATATTTTGGATTTTACTACAGTATATTAAAATATAAATGCAGCTCCATTTAAAATCTCTTCCCAGTAGATGACTATTATTAAGTAGGAGGGAGAGTAGTATGTTTCATACATTTCCAAGGTATTATCGCTAGGTCAATGTAAATAGACCATAATTTGAACTCAGGTAGTCGAACTTCACTTTCCTTTAATGATAACCGTCACGGAACCAACGCCTCTTTCAGCTGGACTAAATAGGAGGACAGACACTGATGGAATTTAATAGACGATCATTTTCCAAACGATGTTACCGTGTAAAAATTCCCATTAATTGTCTGGCCAGGGCGTCGACCGAAACAGCTCGAATTAGTTAGTATTTAATCAGACTTCTCCAGTGTTAATGTTCCAAAACAACGACGAGACGTGATGCCTCTGTTCCATAACGTGCAATGTGCTAATTCACGAGGACAATTTTTTTTCTATGCTTACGATCGGCTTGGGAAGAGAAATGGCCACAAAACACCGTGTCATCCTATCGCCGGCAGCCAGCAGACAGAAAAATGACCATTAGTTAATATAGTGTCACTGTATTTATGAGGTTTCCACATTGATTGCTCGTCAACTTAAATTAGTGACATTATGGAGATTTCCCTTGTTTGTCCCGAGAATATTGATCAATAGATATTCGCTTCGCACTTTATCATTCCCCAGGGACAGTCTACTCCTTCGACACTTGCTAAACAATGCAACCGAATTTTTATAACTTGTGATTTCTTGCTTATCTGTTGTCTAGTTTCATGCTTTCGTCTGTCAATAAATACAATAAAACTGGTCTGGGAATTAAAATAAAAGCGTCTTATTTACTGGCATTAAAATCTGCTCGGTAGTGTCATTGAAAACACTTGTAATAACTGTCTTTTATTTATAGTTTCATTGTTAACTTTTCCCCTTCTCTTTTAATGACATATCAATACTATTGGGTTATTTAATGCAAGAACCATCCTCATAGAAGAACAATAGTGGTATTATTTAACCCATAGCTGGGTGATAAGGTGGTTTATAATTTTACCAACTGTATTAGTCTAAAAGTGAACATGATTAGATTATAATTATGATTCGATTAGACGTCGAACTCGCTTGCTATGAAGTCCATGTCCAACACGTAAGCCATTATGCAACGGAGCCCCCTATTATTATTATTATTATTATTATTATTATTATTATTATTATTATTATTATTATTATTATTCACTCACTTTGTGTTTCACATCAGCATTAGCTGATGGTCTTTCACTGGAGTCTGAGTGACTGCAAGTCTCCACAGGTCTCCAGGACTCTTCTGAGTATTCTGGCAGATTGCAGCAGTGCAGTGTTCTGAATGGTTTCAATTCTTCCTCAGATTTCCAAACTTTCCATACCCTTTTCCATTCCTTTTGGGACTGTTCCAAGTGCACCAACTACAATTGGTATCACTTTGACTTTCATATTCCATAACTTTTTCAGTTCTCTGGAAAGGTCCAGATATTTGTCCATTTTTTCATTTTCCTTTAGCTTCACCCTGTGATCAGCTGGCACTGCAAAATCCACCAGTTGACAAGTTCTTTCTTTTTTGTTTATCAACACTAGGTCTGGTCTTCTTGATGGGATAAGGTGATCCGTTTTTATTTCAAAGTCCCAGAGAATGTTATGCGTTTGGTTCTCAAGAACAGATTCTGGTTTATGCATATACCATTTTGTTGTATGGTTGAAATTTATTTTTTTGCATAATTCCCAGTGGATCACCGTCCCAACCCAGTCGTGTCTAGTTTTGTATTCTCGTTGTGCTAGTTTGCTACATTCGCAGAGTATATGGTTTACAGTCTCATCTCTATTACCGCAAAGTCTACATTTACTATTTGTTGGGTCTTATCAATTTTCGCTTTGATATAGTTTGTACTTATGGCATTATTTTGTGCAGCAATTATAAGTGATTCAGTTTCTCTTTTGAGGTTTCCCTTTCTTAACCATAACCACTCGTGATATTTCTACACCAGTTTTCACTGGTGGTCTTTTAGTGGAGTCTGAGCGACAACATGTATACTGGACTCGTTTGGGTATTCTAACCGATATTAATACTGCTGCTGTCTGGATGGTGTCAGTTCTTTCTCGGATTTCTAATTCTTCTAGTCTGTTTTCTAAAATGTTATGGACCGTTCCATCGGCACTAATTACAATTGCTATCATTATTTTGGATTTTTCACATCAGCGTTAGCTGACAGTATTTCACTGAAGTCTGAGTGACAGCAAGTCTCCTCAGGTCTCCAGGACTCTTCTGAGTATTCTGGCAGATTGCAGCAGTGCAGTATTCTGGATGGTCTGAATTCTTCCTCGGATTTCCATATTTTCCAGTCTTTTTTCCAAACTTTTTGGGACTGTTCCAAGTGCACCAACCGCAATTATTATTATTATTATTATTATTATTATATTATTATTATTATTATTGTTATTATTATTAGACTCCATGAGAGTTCTTCACACTCGCCTTAACCAGTGGTTCACTGGAGGTTGAGTAACAGCAAGTCTCATCAGGTCTTCAAGACTCTTCTGAATATTCTAGCCGATTTTAACAATGCCGTTGTTTGGATGGTCTCCATTATTGCCCTGATTTCCAACTCATCCATATTCTTTTCCAACCCATTCCGCACTGTTCCAAAGGCACCGATTAAAATTGGTATGACCTTTACCTACATGTTCCACAGTTTCTTTTTCAGTTCTCTTGCAAGGTCCAAGTATTTGTGTATGTTTTCACTCTACTTCACTTCCACTCAACGATCCGCCGTTTTTGTTTTGTTAATTAACATTAGGTCTGGTCTCCTAGCCAGAATTAGGTGATCCGTGTGTATCTCAAAATCGCAGAGGATTTTATGAGTCTCATTTTCTTGGATAGATTCTGGTTTGTGCATTTACCTTTTAATAGCATGGTGAAAATTTAATTTCTTCCACAATTTCTAGTGCCTCACCTTTCGCACCCAGTCTTACTTGCTGGGGCTAGTTTGCTACATTCATTTATTATATGATCAACAGTTTCGTATTTGTCTTTGTATATTCCAGCCTTCTGTTGCGTCTTATCTATTTTTGATTTGATATAGTTTGTTCTTCTGACATTTTCTTGTGTTGCAATTAGGTGAGATTCAGTTTTTCTCTTGAGGATTCAGTTTATTTATTTAATGGCATATCTATATTCTTGGGTTATTGAATGCCAACGCATTAGTAGTATTAGTATAGTATAATGGTACTATCTAACTAATAGCTTGGGAAGATGGGATATTTCATATTTTTTAGAAGGGTATTAGTCCGAAAGTGAACGTAATAGCGCGATTGCAGTTTGAACTCGTTTACAACGAGGACACAGTCCAGACCGTTAGCCAATACGCTACGAGTACGTCCCTATATAACATCAAATATTCCTATCGAATACGAATAATTTTGAAATAGATCTATTTAGCCCAATCATTGGACAGTAACGGGTACTACAACACCGACGCAGAGTGAACTTAGGATTATAGTAATGAAAATACTCTCCACACTTCCCATATTTTCAGAACTAGGGCCTGACTCTTAGATACAGTTTGATAACATACCCAGAACACAAGGAAATAATCAATGTATTCAAAATACTGTCGACAGGATTCAAAAGATGAACGAAGGAGTGAGAAACCTAGATGGAAAAAACAGCACTAGATGTAAAAAGTGAGCTGTCGAAATTTTCAAAATGGATGTATATTCCTTGAAAACCCCGGACCCCTTAAGGATCACACTGCCAAGCGTCAATCTTCTCTTTATTGTAGCCAGTATGTGTTTAGCATTATGTGTTTTATTTTCTGAAGATCTTCCAAAATAGGATCGATTTCAATAGATTACCCGCCAAGTTTCCAGCCTCATTTTCAAAATCTTATATGGGTTTCTTTATTTATTTATTGACATACAAAATGTTCATGGGGAATCTTTTCGGTGTCCCACTAGGTTTCGGTGATCCTAACCATTCTGATCACTATGTCACTGAGGCATAGAATAAATTATTATGATTTGTTACTTGAAATCATATAACTATTCGTTAGGAGTGGCCAAAATTGAAACCATCCCATTAATTAACATTCACCAAAGCTCGGAAAAAAATAATGAAACTTAACGCGATGTTTGCTGACTTTTAAAGAAGAATAAACTTCTTAATTTATTCTTCCACTGTAGAATGACTTAGTTTCAAACAAAATAATGACCCACTTTCAATAGCAATCGTTGATTTATTGTTTGATTTTACCGGCACGTCAACGAGTCCTGGGATATTTCATGCCAAGCGGGAATTGGAAATTGACTTAGTATATTTCAGTTGTGAGATTTCTACTTATTTAGTATCCTAGATATGACGTTAAACTGCATCTAAAGGTTAGATTCCAATTCTGGAGCTCTGAGGAGTTTAGAGTACCCCTTGCCAATACTCCCAGGTCCACTTTGATTTGGAATAGTAGTACATTTTGGGGTCCCATATATAGATTAAATATACCAAAAATGAATCTAAAAATGTGTTTAAAAATTACTTTAAAAGAATGTATACCCAAAATGAATACAACAAAAACGTGGCATTAATTAACCCAAGGAATGATATAACATAAAATCTAAACGACCAATCAATCATTCCCTTATTTAAAAAAATAAAAATCCTTATCAGTTCATAAATATGCACATTTCACATTGACTGGTGTAAATCAGAGATACATCAAAATCTTCATTTTTTATGATGAAGAGAGTTCACAGATTCTTTGGCATTTGAAGTAAATTAAACACAAGTCTGCAAGCTTATTGTCTTTTTATGATTTAACTGTAGTCTTCTCGAATGTCTTGTGAGAGATGGTTAGATGTATTGTGTTTGTTCGCGGGATTTTTCTTGATTGTGACAGTAGGCAATGTGCAGCTGTTTTTTTGCTAAATGAATTGGGAATTGTTTGAGGGATAAGTTTATAGGGTAAAGATCAATTTCATGTTTCTATTTTTCGTATAATTGCATTTGATCCAAGAAGGAGAAAATGTCAGCTATATTGATATTTTTATATGTATCTCTCCTATTGTTTGTAAAAAACATTGTCTAATAACATCAAAATCATAACATTCTATCATAATTTGTAACAGTAATGTTACATAATTTATGAGCAGTCATAATTTATGAACGTGCCTGTAGTTAAAATTCGAATTAGGGCCATTAACTTAAAACCACGGGGTCTTATGGAAAATTACCAACACTTGTAGCGGTTAATAACCTTTGACCCCATAAAAGGTGCGCGATTGGACGCGTGGGAATTGTTCCCAGTTTTGAAGAGATGCAACCCGATTTCGAAGGAGAACAGACGTGATTGTCAGCTCATGCAGTCCATCACTCTCCGCGGCGTAATTATGAGCTAAGAAATAAAACTTGATCAAGAAACACCAAATCTTGTTATTAATTGAATGTTAAGACAAGTACCAGCTAAGTCCTGTAGGAAGAATCCACGAACAACAAAGAAAATCAACCGCAGCAGATAAAGTCAGAGCAGAGAAAATGGTGACTGAAGTGTTAGACGACTTAGACAAA
>CM042141.1:72636097-72638597 GCA_023376005.1 Doryteuthis pealeii | reverse complement strand
AAGATGTTATAAGATAGAACCAAAGCCGGCCAGAAGAGAAGACGACTAGAAGTAAGAAGTAAGAAAAGGGTATACAACATTATACCGATTTGGTACCGTGAAAACATCAGTACGTAACAAATAGACCATTCCGTTTTGTTATTATATGAGAGGATCTTATGTTTGACTTTTCTAATTTTTAAATTAAATCAAAATACCAAAAGTATAAATTAATTCATAGTTTATAAAATATCTTAGTTCATATTGATTACTTTAATATTACAGTTAATCATTGATAATAAAAGTAAAAAAAAGGTTATCTGTTATTATTATAAAACTGAGTCAATCAATGATAGTTTGCTAAAGGCTTTTTTTCCTATTTAGTTTAATGACACAAAATACATGTCAAAATATTCTTTAGTTCTGGGAATTAATTATATTTAAAAAATCATTTTGATTGGTTCTATTTAGTTGTAATTTGCAATTAAGTAAAAACTGCCCCGTCTCTTACTCTTTTACCTGTCACTTTCTCCCTCACAATATCCTGATTAACAACTACTTATATTTGTTAGTTTCTCTCTGAGCGTAAAGAGAGAGATTGGAGAGTGTGAGAGGGAGATTGAATTTCCCACTTTATGTGTATGTTTATTCTCAGGTATTTTCAGGATTTTAAGGTAACTATGGTGTTGTTTGTTAACCTGTGATTTATTCTTAATATTTTGAGATAAAAATCTCTTCTACAGAAGATCTCCGGAACTGGATTTGTTGCAAGTGGCTGTTCATTTGTTTTGTCCTATATCTTCCAAACTCTATGCATGTGTGTGTGTGTGTGTGTGTGTGTGTGTGTGTGCCTGTTCAACAGTTTCTGATTATAATTCCAGGTCTGGCTCACCCTCTAAGCATAAACACATACACACACACACACATATTAAAACAGGTAGCATTTGACACAAGGTCACAAGGCCAGGCGAAGAAATATATCGATTTCCAGTAACAGATTTTTGAGATTTGCTAACTATTACAGAACGGCGGATCACCTCGGATTTTCTCTAAATATGTGGAAAAATACGTTATAACAGTTGAAACATGGTTGATATGCCGTTAAATCCAACCAATCGACCGATCAACAATTGAAACTCCATGGATATTATTTCTCTGAATTTGTTAGATGAGGTATGATAAATACTATCATTTGAATTATTCGGACTGTTGTCCCCATCTCTATTGATTTCTGTACAACGTTTCGGCCGACGTGCCCTCTGGCATTCTTCAGGCATTGCTTGTCGAATTCGGGAGCCTTCTTTTCGAAGTCGAGAATCTTCTTGTCGTAATCGTGAGCCATCACGGAACTTTGAACTCAACCCTTTATTCAATCCACAAGGGTATCCTGTTCTCGTTCCACTAACCATAGGTGTGGTACATGTGTTAACATAGAATAATAATTAACACAGCTTAACACCTGTACCCCAGTTATGGCTAGCGGAATGAGAAGAGGATACAGTTATCCGAATAATGCAAATTAATACAATGGATATTGTTAGATTGTAAGAGAAAGTTGGTTCATATTTGAGGTCCAGTGTAACCCACAATATTCTTCGGTATAAAATAAAAATAGGTTGATATGCCGTAAAATCCAACCAACCAACACCTTCCTCAAAATCATTCCAATAAATATTGTATATTGAAGATATTGAAAAGAAGGTGAAAGCGGAAATAGGGTCTTCCGGTTGGATCGAGACAGGGAGAAGATGAAAAGAGTAACACATGACTTTTTTCGGGTAAAGCGAACAAAGAAGGATGGGTAATAGTACGTTCGGAAATAGATTTGTCTGCTGATAAAGACAACAAAAGAAAACGCCTAGGCGTTTGATATATATAAAAGGAAGTCAGGGATCCCAGGTCAGTTAGAGGGAGTCAGACAAGGAGCGACCGTCGACGCGGTCCATTGCTGCCAGCGGGCAGTGAGGTTCGACCACCCCTTCTACGTCCCCAGCGCCAGTCATCCCAGCAGCAGTAGTAGTCATTGTCAATGTTCGCCACCCACCACCCGAGAAGAAGAAACAAAGTCAAAACTTCTACTATACCCATGTGTTGTAGATTTCATTAAGCGACTACTACATATATCGTCTAGGGTTGGTGAAGATACCCGCAATATACCCGCTATGATACGTACTCCGATTTAGCAGCGTGAATTTGAAGAAGCCGCTTTATAACTGATATATCCTGGTAAGGGATATATTCTGAAGTTCGTAGTTGGTATATTATCACAGTAGTAATTGGTACGTCCGTTGGTCAAGATGTCGTCTAGCGAGTAAAGTTAGCTGGTCAGCATAAGGTCTGGTCAATCGAGTAAGGGTGGGTTGTCCGTATAAGGTACTTGGACCAACACAGTGTCGACTATTTATACACGACACTATCCAATGAAATTATAGTAAGGGGGTACCAAGGTATTTACACATTCATTATATCAATAACATATTGGAAATTGATGCCAGTATATAACATAAAGATCTAACCAAAT
>CM042141.1:72583597-72631097 GCA_023376005.1 Doryteuthis pealeii | reverse complement strand
AAAAATAAAATGTAACTTTAAAAAAAAAATTAAAGTAAAAAAAAATTACGAATATTATTTTCTGATTCGTGTATTAGTCTTATGAACTGAACTCGTTTGTGTGCCGTGACAACTGAAAGCAACCACTGTGATCAATTTATTCAACTACAAAAGTCCCCTGACAGTCTTTTGCCTGCAACACTATCACCGTAGTCGTTTTTTCAATCCGTCAAAAGTTCCTTTGTTCAAATTTACGCCTCTCTTCACGTTAAGCACATAAAAAACCCAACTGTGTGGTGTGCGAAGGTAGGCCTTAGTATGACGAGACTGAAAGGCAGCCCTATGAATAAGCGGATGCCCAGCCCCACAAACAAAGCGCGTCAGGATATGTTTAGCCTGTGTGAGTGAGGAAGAAAGTGTTTGGGCGGCAAGTGAAATCTGACGACTGCTATTTGAAGTGAGAGTGGCGTGTTCGGTTGGGAAAGGAATTGCATTTCGTTTGTTGGGAGAGACTTGCAAAGGATTGATATTACCTTGAATTTTTGGACCCTTTCAAAAGACTTAGATAATAAGTAACTGCCTTCCCGAAGATCTTACATCCTGGCAAATCACACTCAGCGCTGCCCGACTCGTGCGGAATTTGCATATTCAACAGGGATAACAGTAGTAGGAGGTAGGAAATCTTCTAGTCCACAAGAACCATGCAGTAAAAATCATGATAATTTCTTATTGTTACAGTTCTGTCGTCTGGAGCTGTAGAATCTGTCAAATTTCTTCTCTAGAGAGAAATAAGAACCCTCTTAATGTATCCACATATTGGTTGTAGACAGGATTGTCATGGCAGAGCAATCTGTGATCAATCTACTAAATAGAGCTCTTACTTGGGTTTGACGGGCAGTTGAAGAGATCCCATCCGATCAATTTGCTGGTCATGTCAAATACTAGTGTATATATGATTGTCCCGGCCGTATTCTTCAAATTGGTCCAATAAGAACCCCCAACCATTTTTATCAAATGAGTGCTAGAAGGCGGCGTCTGAGTCAACCACAAGGGTTTCAAATCGTGGTTACCTACATTATTATATTTAAACTGTAAAAGCATTTTTCTACAGAAAATAGATTAGATAGATTGCGTTTAATTTGGGACATATATGCTTGTAAGGGTCTATGATATGGGTCAATTATTTACGGTTTTATATCGGATATGTTTCTTATTCGGTATACCATATACAAATAGTCTGGGACATATACTTTATTATTAGGGCTTTTAGTGTAATGCATACCGTCGTAGGAAATGGACACACTCGATACTCGACATTCTAGACGATTTTGTTTGCGGTTTACTTACCAAAATACACCCAGAAATGACGTGAATCTATCTGTACTCCAGCACATATAATTAAATAGTAGGGCATACTTGGTTTTTTAACCTTTGCATTGTAACCAGTTTGGACAAGGACAATTCTGAATTAATATATGTGAGAATTCCCCTATAAATTGACCTATGACCATAACCTGCAGAGGGGTTGTTAAATACATATTTCTAATTATGTGAGCAAAACAGGCATAGACATTCTACCGCAGGTAAGCAGATATACAGATATATAGATTGGAAAACATTGAAATAGATTGAGAGATAAATGTGAATAGACCGAAATAGATAGCCAGATGCTTTAAAAATGCTAGTGGTCCATTATTTACATATTTATTTCTAGTTTGATGGCATTTCAACCTTCGTGGGTCATTTAATGCCTAAGGCATCCTCGTAGAAAAATTATAGGGGTAGTATTGATCCTATTGCTAGGATGATACGCGGGTTTATACCTTCCTCAAAGGTATTAATCCGATAGTGAACGTAATAGCGAGACTGGAGTTCAAACCCGAATGTCACGATTCCTTAATCCAGCATGTTGACACAACGCTACGTATTTGTGAATACGATTATATTAAAGGAATTATATTCAGGTGTATATTTTCAGAATGGAGTAAAACGGATATGAACATCCTGACATAGATAGAGATAGAGGATAGATGGGTGGGATGTTTTTAGTTTTCTCTTTAATTTATCGTTTTATACGATAGTTAATAGAATAACATTTAACATATGAACATAGAATTAGATATGTTTTTAGTTTTCTCTTTAATTTATCGTTTTATACACTTCTGAATTTAAAACATTTAACATAGCTAGTTCATTTTTTTTGTTTTGTTTTGTTTTACGGCATATCAACCTCAGTGGGTCATTTAATGCCGATAAAGTTTTGAAATAAATCAATTCTTAATGGATAATACAATTTTGTTTATAAATACATTTTTCTATTTAACCCATGGATGGGACCCTAACAGGTACTACCACTCCGGGTCAGATTGGACCAAGGAGCAATGGTGATGAAGGGGTGCTCCACATTCCCCAGACCTCCAAAATTGGAACCTCACCATCAGATAGAGTTTAACCTCATTTCCAGGACATGTAGACCCGCAGCCACCGCCTTCTAGCACCCATATGATAAAAAGGGGTTGGGGCTTGCAATAATGGCAATAGGGTTGGGAAAATCATATAGGTGATAGGGCTTGACGTGACCAGCCGATTGATCGGAGGGGGCCTCTCCGACCGCCCGTCTAGCCCAAGATAGGGCCAAAGTGGAGTATTGCAAGTCATGAACTGCACATCCACCTGGGCTCTATCCTTAAGCATCATGGGTCGCCACCCACGACCAACAGGTGGCCCAATTTGGGGAGTCTTACTCCTCTGCGGAGGTGCAGTCGGTGCATTCTAACGCCCCAGCCGACAGGGCGGTAGTTCATTTTCTTTTCTACTCTTTATTTTTTTACGATTTAAGAAGTCAATTGATTTCTATTATTTTGAACCCAATTTCCAGTTAATAAACCCACAGAGCGACATTATTTCGCCCACCGTAAACTGTTTAAAGAGAATTGTAATAAGGATAGAGAAATATATTAGAGAGAGAGAGGGGGAGAGAGAGGGGAGAGAGAGAGAGAGAGAGAGAGAGAGAGGCGAGGTCGAGAAACATTTGCAATGAACCTAGGACATCGAGAAATACTCATTATTCTTGCCAACAAGCCAGTGCTTAATCTTCTTGAGTTAGACCCGATAATCCTGGCTGTTTTATCATTTATATCCTAGCTTTCCGTTTCTCACCGATAGGGGCGAAGGCCGCCATGATGGATGCTTCAGTGAAAGGTCTTTAGTCATTTTATATGGAAGAAAAATGCCACCTCCGCAGTCCGTTTGGGTGGATGGAAAGGTGGGATTGAGAAGGAAGGAGCCTCGCTCTGAGTTGATGGATTGTATTACTCCCACCGTTACTCTGTTTTATGTTTTGGAGTTCGAACAAAGAGAGCAAACCTCCTTAAGAAAAGGCATTCGATCTACTGCACCTGCGCCATTGAAATGAAAAAGCTCTTGACTGACTCTGTGTTATCTAAGTGATAAAAGCGTGGGACAACGACAAGGAAATCCAGTTTGACATCCCTAAGGAAAAACAAACAAAAACTAAAACCTTTCCTTGCTGTTCAGAAGTAATCCGCCGTATTTATTTTTGTTCTGTGTCAATAGCAAAAAGAAAAATGGAACCACGCATTATATATGACTATAACATTATGACAAATCTGTTTGTATGAACAGATTAACTACTATCCTACATTTAAGCCATACTTTTTTTTCCCTTTTTTGTGTTTTATTATGCTTTTAATTGTTGTTGTTTTTTTTTGTGTGTGTGTGTTTTTTTTTTTTTTGCAGCAGAGTCCCTAGAATTTATCCCTTACAAAGTGTAATCCAAATCATGGATTTGCACTAACTTCACAAAATACGACGTTCCACGCAATCGAAAAACATGTTCTCTCAAACCCTTCATGTATACTAAAGCTGAAATTCCTCATCCATATGACACAGGGTTGCGGAAGCGAAAGAGGGTGGCAGTTTATCAAGATGGGGAGGACGTTCAATTCTATACAATGTTGTTTGTGTTTACAAAGTGCTGATAGCCTTGGGAAACAGAGGATTTCCCATCTTAGTGTAATGGTATGCTTTCTCGTAGATCCATTATTAATGAATAGTGAGTTCGATCCTCGCTAGACGCGTCATACTTGCGACCTTGTATCACAACGAACGGGTTGGGCAAATACCTACCCTTGGGAAAGGCATGAATCCGCTAATTTCCCCCAGTTATAGTTAAATACGAGCGCAGTCTTGGCTCTTTGATCGTGATCTGACAACCGGTTTAATAGAAGGAAAACTCTGAATTCATCATGGTAACCTACGCTTCAACATTTACCTTGTGTCGCACCCTGCTCTAGTGCGTGGTTTGGGTAAATACGAAAAGAAAAACAACGCTCGCTTATCCTGGAAGTTGCGATTTTATTTTGACAGATCTCATAGAGTTGGTTTTTGTTAAGTCGATTGTAGGAAACATTCATTACATCTTTATCCTAGTCCACTCAAATGGGGTGGGTGAGGGCTCAGTTAAATACCAATATACAGATCTGTTCCCCTAGGAATCTTAAAGTCAACCCTTACTTTTTAAAATCAACCTAAAATCAACTCGCACGTAACTGTCCACAAGTTTCACACAGCTGGAAATTTTAAACTTTGACCTAACTTCTGTCAATCCCTCCTTCCAAACGTTTCCTTACGATTTGACTCATAGATGGGACTCTAACAGGTACTACCACTCCGAGTCAGAGTGGTCCTTGGTATAATGATAATAAATAGGTAGTCCACAATTTCCAGGACAAAATATCTCGAGTCTCATCATTAGATTCAATTTAGTTTCCAAAACATTCCCCTTTTGTTAGATAATCCTTCTGTAGGGGATAGAGTCGGTAGCATACACTAATAACTAAATATGATAAATAGAATGCGACTTTCGTCTATTTAGAAAGAGAGATTGATTACTTGGAGAAAAGAGGAACAACAATTTTGATTTATTATTCTGATCGATTTACCAGATCGATTATTTTTACGTTAACGATCGAGATCGGCAGAAGAACTGTTTAGTTGATATCTAAAGGATCGATAATAGAGAAGGAATAAAAAATGATCGATCTTGGCATTTTTATTCATTGAAAATATTTTATGGCCAACGTGTGAAAAATTTCTTCTTTTTCTCTGCCTCATTACAATGCAAATATATTTTTAGTTCCCAAATAATTATTTCTCACTGTTTCTTACAAAGATAGGCTGCATAGAATACCGTATTATATACAGGCTATATATATATATATATATATATATATATATATATATATATATATATATATATATATATATAATTTACTGAGTATGCGGAATAAAAGAAATGGTTGCCAGTTCGACTAATCAAAACGCCGAATCGCAATAGCTTAACATCTATTGGTGAATCCAAACTGTGCACAGGCGAACAATATCCTTATGTTTACTATAACTAAAACTATGCTAATTCTAGTTTCCAACTTGCCATTTCGGATCCACTATACCCCACTTCTCTTAGTCCTGGTCTCTGTAAACAGAAGGAATCTACATACAACATCCAGCTTAGTAATGTTTTCAACTTACCTTCATCTGAGCTGCGATAACTGAACCTGGTTTTCAATCCATTTTCTCTTCTCGTCTGTCTGTCTCTCTTTGTCTCTGTCTCTGTCTCTCTGTCTGTCTCTGTCTGCCTCTCTCTCTCTCTCTCTCTCTCTCTCTCTCTCTCTCTCTCTCTCTCTCTCAAGTTATTTTGCTTTGTCCTCTTTTTGTGTCAGACATTCTGTAGTCTTCCTGTTTGATTCATCTAACGAATTTTTTTCTGATTAGTCATCTGCGATTTAAAAAAAAAAATATATATATATATATATATATATATATATATATATAATATATATATATTTGTGTTTATTATTGTTTTTGTTATTGTTAGTCTTATTATTATTGTCATTATTATTATTACTTTTGCTATTATAATTTTATAGTAAATATAGGCATTTTAGAATGTTGGTGCAATTATCAAAGTTTATTTTGTTTAGTTTTGGATTTTTGTGTCTAATATGCAGTGCTTCTAAGATTTTTAGTCGTTGTTTACATGATTGTGTTTCTATAATGTAGTGTTATCGTTAAGTATTTTCCGGAATTTATTATTGGGACAACATTCTAAAATGCCTATAATTACTATAAAATTATAATAGCAAAAGTAATAATAATGGCAATAATAATAATAACACTAATATATATATATATATATATATATATATATATATATATATATATATATATATATGTCAGGGTCAGGGTGGACCTGGGATCAATGGCGATAAAGAGGTCTCCACTCTCCAGCTTCACCATTAGATGAAGTTTAGTCAGAGCCAGGACATAGAAATATTGTTTATCTGTTCCCTATAAGTAAAGTCGGTGGAGTGACCTATTGACTGCATGAGACGAACGACGAGGTTTTCTATTCTCTTTCCGGTAGTGCTAGACCAGAAAGGTTTCTTTTGACATACTTCATTTACAGATGGTGAAAAAAATGGTAAATTTTGAGTTTTAGGTGATTTTCGAGGCTTGATAACGCCCCTGAGAGTGGGCAAAAATCGCAAATTTCGTGTACAAATAAAGTGTCAAACTAATATGATTTTCTGATAGAGTTCGACGAGGAGTATCACATAGTAAAAGGTGGTTGAGGGCGCTTGAGAATTCGGGGAGATATGGGGCTTCAAAGGTTTGCCCAAAATGCCATTTTTCAGCCATTATAAGTCTACGTATTTTGATGAAAATATACGATGAACAATTATTAAATTTGATATCACAACGGAAGTAACTCTTGGAAACAAAATACTATCATTTCATAGCAGAAAAGAATGATATTCATCAAGGTGAGGTCTCTATGAATAAAAAAACAATCATCAGGGGAAACCATGCTCCTGCAAGACGTAAATCATCATTCTAAAAGAGGAACGGAACTAATGATATACTGTTAAGTTTTACCCAAGGGTTTTTGTCTCACGGTACACGGGGTTCAAAAGGAAATGGTTGCGGGTTAATCCTGCCTGTCACGGATGCCCCTTAAGTAACGACAAGTTAAGACACGAGAGCAGAAAGAGAAAATCCTGAGCCCCTTCCGACGGTAACCACCGCGGCTGCTACTGTCGACAAAGAGAACCACTATCGCTGGCTTCTGAGGACCGAGGAGAGTCTTTCGTATACCGTGACGAAACTGGTCGCAGTTCCAGCTTAGAGGCTATCAGTCGTTTCCACACGGATTCTGCCTGGTACGACCACTCGTTCGAGTAACTACTCGAACCGTCACTCTGTTGCCGGTGACGGGATAGCCGTCACCACAACCGATGTAACGATGTACCGATCTATAGAATAAAACTAACGTCACGACTGTTCAAACTTAGGCAATATTTTCTCGAATAATTTTCTGTTAATATTTTCGGTTTTTCTTTAGATAAACCACCAATTTAGAATTGAACAACTATTTGATATCTCTCAGCAAGGACATCGACATTTGAGAACTGAATTGACTTGATATCAGTCAGACTCTAGTGAAAGACTACCAACGAACGCTGGCGTAAAAAAACTCGTAAGGAGTGAAATAATAATAATAATAATAATAATAATAATAATAATAATAATAATTTTATAAAAATTTATTTATAAAAATAATTATTTTATTTATAAAAAATATTTAAAATTATTTTATTTATAAAAAATAATTATTTTATTTATAAAAATGTATTTATAAAAATAATTATTTATAAAAATAATAAAAATTTTAAATTTTGACCACACAACAAAATGGTATATGCATAAACCAGAATCTGTTCTTGAGAACGAAACGCACAAAATTCTCTGGGACTTTGAAATTAAAACGGATCACCTTATCCCAGCAAGAAGACCAGACCTAGTGTTGATTAACAAAAAAGAAAGAACTTGTCAACTGGTGGATTTTGCAGTGCCAGCGGATCACAGGGTTAAAGGAAAATGAAAAAATTGACAAATATCTGACCTTGCAGAGAACTGAAAAAGTTATGGAATATGAAAGTGAAAGCTATACCAATTGTAGTTGTGCACTTGGAACAGTCCCAAAAGGATTAGAAAAGGTTTGGAAAGTTTGGATATCAGAGGAAGGATTGAAACCATTCAGAACACTGCACTGCTGCAATCTGCCAGAATACTCAGAAGAGTCCTGGGAGACCTGAGGAGACTTGCTGTCACTCAGACTCCAGTGAAAGACCATCAGCTAACACTGATGTGAAAACTCAAATAATAATAATAATAATTGTCAACTGCTAGATTTTGTGGTTCCAGCAGATCACAGGGTGAATATGAAGGAAAACGAAAAAATGGATAAATACCTGGACGTTGTTGGAGAATTGAAAAAAGCTGTGGAATATGAGCGTGAAAGTGAGACTAATTGTAATTGGTGGACTTTGTACGGTCCCAAAAAGTTTGGAAAAAAGATTGGAGGAACTGGGAATCAGAGGAAGAATTGAAACCATCCAGAAATTGAATTGCTACAATCGACTAGAATACTCAGAAGAGTCCTGAAGACTTGAGGATACTTGTTGTCACTCAGACTTCAGTGAAAAGTCATCGGCTAATGCTGGTGTGAAAAACTATAATAACAATAATCCTCAGTAAGCAGTTTTAGCTTCAAGTAACTATTCAAATTACAATTTACAGTTATATATAAACTATTCTAAAAATACTAATGATTTTTAAACATATTCAAAGATTGGGTTCTAACTCCGGACCAGAGTGAAACTGGGAGTAATGAAAATGAAGCGACACTCCATACTCAGCCAGTCTCCAAAACTGGAAACTCACCATCAGATGCACTTTATTTTATACCCGTAACGCCTCGAGAAATACTTTTAATATAAACACAATATTTTGGAAAAGCGTTAAAATTTCTTTTCGCATATGTGTCGTTTTATCATATCTTTTTAAGCAATGTACGATCTCGAGATTTTTGCTTTGTGAAATTCAAGTTAAAAAGTCCACTTACAATATGATGTATTTTGACATTGAAAGGTGAAAAATACAAAGTATTTAGCACTTTGCAAAACTTTTCTACAAAAGAAAGAAAAAAAGAATCACGTTGTTTATTGGTTTATTTATTTCTTGTATTTTGGCTGTAAATTTATGTAACTCGGTGATATACCCGACATAGATGTTTAAATTCTCTCAGACAAAGATAAGTGAATTCAATAAATAACAATAAACCTCTGTAGAATTCGTGTAACGCATAAAATGGTAACAGTTCTGCTGGGAATTATCTTATAAGCGAGGAAATGGATTAAATGGTGACAGAACACACAGCCAGCTAAGAATCGCAGTCGGCGACGGATTCAGTATTAAGCCTCAGGGTCAAGAAAAAAACTGTGACAAAAAGAAAAAAAAATACTTTGATTTAATGTTAAAGTGAATTGTGTGTGAACGTGAGTATTTTGGCTGATATTTCAATGCTAGTGTGTCTTCAGTAGACATCAGTAACCATCTAAAAAGCTGTATGTGATATTAATGATGTTGTCTCGTAAAATAAGAAAGGTTGACACACATATAGGAAGAAGTAGTTTATTCTGGTAAATAATATGGTACACGGTTGAGTACACATACTAATACAATACACAGTCAATCGTTAACTTGATCTACTAAGAAGAGACAGAGACAGAGACAGACAGAGAGAGACACACAGAGAGAGAGAGAGAGAGAGAGAGAGAGAGAGAGAGAGAGAGAGAGAGAGAGAGAGAGAGACTTAGACCAGTCCATCTGGTGTGGGTATGTCATCTACCCTACAAAAAATAAGTACAGCTAGGTAAATTGATTTGCAATAGTAAAATAATACCTTGGCCCAACGGCTAAAGTGGTGGCGTGCTATATTCTATGTATTTACCGACCCAGAAGAACGAGAAATGAAGCAAATTTTTACAAGGAATTTTAACAGGTTTCAAATAAGAGTGTTCCTTCTCCTAGACCGGTTGCTTACCCAAGTTTTTTTAATACCGAGTTCAAATCCTGAACTAGGCAGTTTGAATTTCATGCTAATACCCTTGGGAAAGGTATGCATCAAAATACTCTCCCCCCTTCTCTCTCTCCTCTCTCTCTCTCTCTCTCTCTCTCTCTCTCCAGCTATAGGTAAATAGTAGGGTAGACTCGGCTCTTTAACCTTGGCTAGTTAACCAGCCTGGGAAAAAAATGAATTCAACTGACCTTGTGTCACATCTTGCTCGTACGGAGTGTTTGGTAAATATATATATATATATATAAACTATGGTATGATATATTACGATATAAATCTGCAGAAGTTTAATTTCATAGGATTTCTGTAGGACAAGATAATGCAGTTACATTGTATATACAATATAACTATACTGCATGGTAATTGCATTAATTCTCAAACATTGAAAACTAAATGCATGGCAGTATGGCCCGGAGCTTGTACTGTTTCGCCAAGGAAATGGAATAGAATATCAGAGTTCAAATTCTGGACGAGCTGTTCGCGTTTCACTTCAAGATAATTAAATTGTGAAACGCTTGCAGTCATCTGTTTTCCCATTTTCATCTATAGAAAAATATTACTCCAGGATGAGTTCTTTAGCCTTGATTACTACTAGGAGGAAAGTTCTGTAAAGCTGTACTGTTTCCCCATAGTTGTTGGCGAGAACAAATGGATTCATGCCTTTCCTAAATGTATTAGCGTTGAAGTGAAACGAAAACAGCCTCGTCCAGGATTCGAACGCGTGCATCGATTCTATTTCATACGACCATAACTGTAAAGTAAAACGCTTATCCTAAAGATATGTCGAGTGAGTTCAAATACAGTCAGGGCGAAATTACAATTGTGATTATTTTGTCATTTCTTAACGTTTGCTAGATTTTTTTCGTCACCGTATATGTAATAATGAAACGCATTAGGAAGCGCATAGTGTAATGGATAAAGTCATGAGAAATGGACTCGTCGCCCCGAGTTCAAATCCTGGACAAGGTAACTGCATTTCACTTAGCGCTAATACCCTTGGGAAAGGTATGAATTCTACTCTCCTTCCAGCTATGACTAAATAGTAGGGCAGACTGGGCTCTTTAACCTTGGTTAGGCAACCGTTCTAGGAGAAGGGAAACTCTGAATTCAAACCTGTTAAACTCCGCTTAAGAAATTGACCTTGTGTCACATCCTGCTCGTGCGGAGGGTTGGTAAATATATATATATGTAATAATGAAACCGTTGAAATACAAGTTGAGTACAAATTCAACGCATCTTAACATGTGTCGTCACTGGTCTCGTAAACTGGGGTGCTACTCATTTTACCTTTATTTGAAAAAATATGCTCATGATACATGTCATGTGTCTATGGTTGTTTTGGCATCCTTCCGTCTACTAAAGACGATGGCGTAGTGTCCACTTTTTGATCTGCAACTGCGTGAGTGGTTGAATACACCAATTTTTGAATGGCAATCTCTGGTGCAGTGACTGCAAACAAACAGTGATGCTTGCTGGAGTTGCTGTTGTCTCTCCTTCCACCTAGCTCTCTTTTCTGTGACGGCTTCTTTCCTCTCTGTTTCACTCCTTTTCGTCCCTTATTTGACGACGTGGTGCCAAGTCACTCGGTCTTCTGCACAAGCCTCCTATATGTTAGGGTTGATGTGGAATGTGGAATTCTTGCAGACATCTTTAAAGCGCAGGCGTGGTGTCCCTACCGGTCGGGTGCCTTCTACTAATTCGACATACAGTAGGTCTTTGGGGATGCGGCCTATGTCCATCTTCCTGACGTGACCAAGCCAGCGCAGACTTCTCTCGCAGATGATGGCAGACATGCTGTTCTTTTTTAAAATAACTGTTATTTTCCTGTCTATTTTACACCAGGCAAAGGCACTCTTAACTTGTTTAAACACACTAAGTGATTCTTCTCTACGCAAATATTTACAAGTTTAAATGAATGTTAACTTCATTAATACATTTCAAGCAAGACCTGTGGTATACCAAAATATGATAACTTAATTATTACAACGTTTGATATGTTTACTTAAGAGCTAGTTCAATGAGTAAAAAAATATGTTACTCTCGATTTAACTCTCTCTCTCCTCTCTCTCTCTCTCTCTCTCTCTCTCTCTCTCTCTCTCTCTCTCTCTCTTCTTTCCTCCTTTTCATCTTTTCCTTATGCTCGATTAAAACAGATCAATTTTATTGCTTCCGCACGCTCACCTCCTCTTTTGATCATTCCGGTACTCACTCTCTTTCTTTCTTCCTTATTATATTTTTCTCTGTAGCATGTACTTTTTCTTCTGTTTGTTTCTTTATAATAAAAACGTAATAGGTCCATTATTTCGCAGATGTGACTACACTCATGAGAAATAAGAATTCGTTGGATAAGCAACATCAGATAATCAGGGTTTTTCTTTTTCCATTTCATCGCGGACGATTTGGACATTATCATTTTTAAACAGGGGGTGGAAATGATTAAGCCGGCGTAGCACATCCCTCTCCAGGTCTACAACTGGTTTGAATTCAGAGTTTTCCTTCTAAATTAGTTGCTACATAAGGGTTACAGATTCCAGTCTGCCATATAATTTACCTATAATTTGCTTATAGCTTCAGGGAGAACAATTAAATTCATACATTTCCCAAGGGAATGTATATACCTACGTCCTTCGCTACTGTTGAATGTGATGTGCTCGCAAGTATGTGGTATACAATTAGGATCGCTATTCAGTAGTAATGCATTTACAAGGATAGCTTGCTAACCTTTTTACCACTATGTAAAATGCAAACAGCCTCGTTCCTGATTTGAATTCGGCTAGACGAGTCCACTTCCTCCAACGTTACTGTTACGCCATGAGCACCACCCATAAAATCCACTGTTTGGATTTTACAGCATGTCAACCCTTGCTGGATTATTTTATGCCGAAGACGTTTTGTTTTATTCATTCTTGTTGCGTATACAATATTTTAAAGCACATTTTAAACTGATTTTTTTTATCTATTTAACCGATTGATGGGATTTTAACAGGTACTACCACTCCAGGTCAGAGTGGACCTGGGAGTAATGGTGATGAAGGGGTACGATACATTTGTCAGCCCTCCAGAATTAGAACTTCACCACTAGATGCAGTTTGACGTCATACCCACATAATTGGTTACATTAAGGAAATAAAGATTTCTGTATATTTAACAATTTAATGTAGAGAGAAGAAAAAACAGGAGGCTAAATTGGGGTAGAATTTTTTCAAATAATGGTGACCATCTTTGAGAAATAATAAGATTGCTGTAGAAATCCCCTTGACAATTGTCTTTAATTACATGTGGCGGTAATGTCAGGGATTGACTTCCGGTGTTCAATTTATTTCGAAAGTTTACAGGCGAAAATGTGGGACGGACACGGAATTACAGCAATTGGATGCGATTAATCTGTGGGATTATTCAAGTGAGAAAAATCCACAGATTAAAATAATAAAATAAAAACTAAAACTAAAAACAAGATAATCAGAACAAACGGACGTTAATTTATCAAAAATAAAGAAAGAAATAAATAAAATAAAGAAATAGAATAAAGAAATGCTTAAATAATTTACATGTTCAGAACAGATATTTTATATTAAATTTCCGAACTATTCACCTCGCTCAGCCGTAAATTCAATGTAATTTCTCTTCTTATTGCTAATTATATCTCTATTGAATAAGTTGACAGGATACATCTTCAACTCCCGAGGTAAGAAATAATGACATATCACTTACGCACACACACACACACACACACACACACATATATATATATATTATATATATATATATATATATATATATATATATATATATATTCTTTCTCTATAGATTGTAATTTAGAACCACTTTACTTTTATTCTTTTCAGAGTTTAAGGTCGGATGGAGAGAGGAAATGGAACAATATCTTGAAAGACGCGAAAACGGAAGATAATTGATTGATAAAAAAATATAAAAGTATAAAAGTGATGAATAAAAAGAAAGTTAATACAACTTTGAATATAAAGCGTTTTTATATCTGCAAAGAATTTAATTAACTCTCTCTCTCTCTCTCTCTCTCTCTCTCTCTCTCTCTCTCTTCTCTCTCTCTCTCTCTCTCTCTCTCTTTCAATCTATTTTGAAGAATGGGAGCCACAGATAATTTTGGAGGAGATTTTGTGGTTATCTTAATTCGAAAACGCTGCTATGTATTAGACGAAACATTAGGGTTATTTAAAGCTCTGAGAATAAGACCATTAAGCAATAATATATATATATATATATATATTATATATATATATATATATATATACTTCAACATATCTGACACCACAGGCATCATTTGAGTGCCATTCAGTCGTTATTCTCTTTGCAAATATATATATTATATATATATATATATATATATATATATATATATGTGTGTGTTGTATATATATGTATATATATATGTGTGTGTGTGTGTGTGTGTGTGTGTGTGTGTATGTGTATATATATATATAGGATGAGAGAGAGAGAGAGAGAGAGAGAGAGAGAGAGAGAATAGTGAAGATATATTGTCAAGGACGCTTGGCAACTGCCAGTTTCTCGTTTACTTGGTTATATATGCTCTATCAATATTATTGAACACTCATTACACATAAATATAAAAAAATATATTTAAAAATTACACACACACACACACACACACACACACACACACACACACACATATATATATATATATATATATATATATATATATACGTGCATAGATACACACGTACTCACATATATAGCATGTGTTATTGTATGTGTGAATATATTGTATAGAAACATATTAATCTCTAGTAGTACCTAACCTGCCTGACTCCAGATTCATCATCTGATAAAGGCTTTGTGTGCTGCAAGGTCTTTCTTGAGTTTTAAACACACACACACACACACACACACGCACACACACACACACACACACACATACAAACACTCACACACACACTCACACACACACTCACACACACACATGATTTCACCGTTTTAATGATTTCACCGTTTTTTGCAAAACAATAACATACACAAAGTTCCGAGAAATTTTCAACATGTTAGGGATAAATAATAACACTTGATTTTTGCAATACAAAATTGTTTCTACCATAACCCCTAGAAAAATCAAATATTCAAATTCTAACAGTCTATTTCAGCGTTCCAAAAGTGAGTTAAAAAAATTCTCTTCGAACATTTCTAAAAATTCTCCGTTTTTCCCCAACGAATTTTTTCATTCAAAATAAAATTTCACTCTGATGATGGTCGAATCTTCTCTGTGTGCGGAATATTTTCACACAGATGAACTGACCGAAACACATGTGTAAGTGATATTGATTAAATTCATCTTTTATTATCCATTCCGTTCTTTCTTTTCTTTATTCATTTTTCCTTATATTGTTGGATTCATTTCCAATTTCCATTTTTACACACACACACACACACACACACACACACACATATATATCTTGAAAGATATATATATATAGCAAATGAATAAGTATCTGTGCGTTGCTAGATGTTTCCGTTTGTTTTTTTTTTTTTAATAATATATCATCGTTGGTGGGTTAGTTAATGCCGAAGTTAACCTTTCCACAGCTGAGGGTGAGCGGCTTCATAACTTTACAAAGTTATTTGTCCGAAAGTAAACGTTAATAGCACGAGTTGAGTTTAAGTTCACTTTCCACGATATCTCACTCCAGCACGTTAACCACTACGCCAAACGGACTCTCCCGAGATATATAGTAAAAGAACTTTTCACTAGCATGTCACCTTTGCCATTGGCAGACTAATGTCGTATTGTTTGTAACTCTTAAAGGTAATTAGAATATCTCATTTTGAAAAGCATTAAGAAGCGGCATGACTTTTATACTACTTGGGTACATTGGCAGATGTCAATAAGTTTATACATAGAAAATCTATGAGAGTCTTTCAAAACTCATTTTCTATTTAAAGCTTTCATTGAAACCTTTAGAAAATAAATAATGTATTGATATAAGAGAAGAAAAAAAACGTGAAAATTCTTTTGGTGACTTTCATAAACAAATCTGATGTTTATTTAAAACTAATGCATTTTCACATCTTTATCTTTATTTTTCATCTCATTCAAATATTCGAAAAAACAAGAAGGCAAATGTCGTGTTTACCTTGTCAGATCATCAAAGTAAAGTTATTTCGCTCTGTATTTAAAGATCTAGTAAAAAATATATAAAACGTGTTTTATTCTTAAATAACATTAAAACCAAGTTCAGATATTTTGTGATTGCAATGGTTTGTTTGAGTGTTTTAATTGAAGTGTTGTTATTGACACATACTAAGCTTAGAACGCCATGGTCGACATTACCACCCACATATGAGATGTAAAACGTTAACATAGACATCTATTTCGTTTGGTTTTGTTGTACGGCCTATCAACATCAGTGGGTCATTTAATGCCGATAAAGTTTTTAAATAAATCAATTCTTAATGGATTATACAATTTTTTTTTAAATACATTTTTCTATTTGACCCATAGATGGGATCCTAACAGGTACTACCACTCCGGGTCAGAGTGAACCAGCGAGCAATGGGGATGAAGGGGTGCTCCATATTCCCCAAACCTCCAAAACTGGAACCTCATCATCAGATAGAGTTTAACGTCATTTCCAGGACATGTAGACCCTCAATCACCGCCTTCTAGCACCCATATGATAAAAAGGGGTTGGGGCTTGCCACAAGGGCAATAGGATTGGGAAAATCATATAGGTGCTAGGGCTTGACTACGATGGCTTAGTTTTTTGTTGTTTTTTTTTCTCTCTCTCACTTACAGCTACGTGAGTGGCTGAACAGACCGATCCTTGAATGGCAGTCTCCAGTGCAGTGGCTGCAAACAAAAGGTGATACTTTCTGTAGGTGTTAGGGATGCTGTTGTTTCTCCTTCCTTTTAGCTCTCTTTTCTGTGGCAGCTTTTTTCCTCTCTTTTTCACTTCTTTTTGTTCCTTGTTTGACGAGGAGGCGCCAGGTCGCACGGTCTTCTGCACAAGCCTCCCTCGTGTCTATGTCGATGTGGCATGTCTTCATGTCTCTCTTGTAAATAGATCTTAAAATAACTGTCAGGTAAAGCAATCTACTTTTACGTCTCTCGTTGCTAATGTAATCACTTATATAGACGCATTTGTTGACATGTACACATGTACACAGAAAGAGATACATATTATCACCCACAGTGACAAAGGCATTCCCATCTACACATCTACATATTTACATGCACAGCAGCAACATGAAACTGTGCAAAACATCTGCACACACGTGTCTCTATCAAAACTCATGCTGCTTTTTAACTCCGAGAAAGTTAATGTATTTTACACGGTTTTCTCTTGCAATGTGAACGTGTACATTGAAAATAACAAATTATCACAATGAATGAATGAATAAACAAGCAGGGTCGACAACGAACCAATGAAATTTGTTCTTATGTGTTGCCACCGGCGAAGTATATGTTCGAATAAATGTAATACATTTAAATATAACTTTGAAATAAGTATATAAAAGATTAAATTTTAGTGTAATTATAACTGATTATATTTAATTTACCTTGTATATCATTAGAGAGGGGAGTTTATACTTTTGTGATCATACTGTTGGCCTCACGGCGGTCATTACCCAAAACCAGAAAAGCAGGCAAGAGCTTAGAAGCATTGCTTGTCTGTTAGCTGTAAGGAGCTTACTAGTTGATACTGGTGGCTCACGTTTTGAAATCCCACCTGGCTGATGTCCTCTGTTAAATACGAAGTCCAGTGCTTTGGGATCCGCTTATTACATTTTTAAAAATTCATTTCCCATATCTCACATTTTAGCCTTTTGTGTTGTTTGATACCTGACATGAAATAAAATGCACGTATATACAGGAAACTACACATATACACACATATACAGATAAGTATAAATACATGGTTAAATATACAGTAACGCTTGAAAGTTTATGAGGCATTAAAGTACCTTAACTGGTTTTCCCTTCCTTTTTATCTGTGTTGCCCTTGTCCTATCATCTGAATATTAATGGGACCACCTGTTGGATGGGGGGTGGTGAGCCATTATGCTTAAGAATAGAGTCCTGATGGCTGAGCGGTCCATGACATGCATCATTCTACTTTGGCCCTTAAGATTTATGGTCGGAGAGCCCGCACCTTCGATTAATTGGCTGGTCACGTCAAGCCATTGTACCTATATGGTTGTCTCGACCATATTGCTTTCATGGATAACGCCGAACCCTTTTATCATATATGTGCTAGAAAGCGGTGGCTAAGGGTCTTAGTGTAATGGGTATGACGCTAAGCTGTATCTAGTGATGAGGTTCCAATGCTGAAGCTGTTAAAAGTGTGAATTACCTTTTCATTGCTATGTCTCCCAAGTCCATTCCGACACGAAGTGGTAGAATCTGATAGGGCCCCAACTATGGGTTAGTTAGATATAAAATTAGTTTTACAACTGAATACCCCAAGAGAATGGATAAAACAAACGTCTTAGGCATAAAATAACGCAAGGGATGACATGCCATAAATAACAAGTTACCAAACAACCAATTCAGGAAGGATCTCATAAGTCAGCTTAAATTGAATAATCAAGCACCTGAATGTGTTGCCAACCCAGTCGGCTGGGGCGTTAGAACAACTTCACCGCTGCAGAAGGGTAAGACTCCACCAATGGTGCCGCCTGTTGGCCGTGGGTGGTGAGCCGTGATGCTTAAGAGTGAAACCCTGGTGGCAGAGCAGTCCATTACACGCAACACTCCACTTGGGTCCTTACTTAGGCTAGACGAGCGGTCGGAGAAGCCCCCTCCGATCAATCGGCTGGTCACTTCAAGCCCTAGCACCTATTGCCCCAACCCTATTGCACTTATGGGAAGCCCAAACCCTTTTTATCATATGAGTGCTACAAGGCGGTGATTGAGGGTCCTCATGTCCTGGGAATGACGTTAACTGATGGTGAGGTACCAGTTTTGGAAGTTTGGGGAATGTGGAGCACTCCTTCATCACTATTGCTCCCTGTTCCCCTCTGAATCGGAGTGGTAGTACCTGTTAGGGCCCCATCTATGCGTTAAATAGAAAAACATGAATTTATAAACAAAATTGATTATCCATTAAGAATGAATTTATTTCAAAACTTTGTCGGCATTAAATGACCCACTGAGGTGGATATGCCGTAAAACAAAACAAACCAAAACCAAACTAAAACAGAATGTGTTTCAGCTGAATTTATTACATACTTGACTTCACCAATACAGATAGCCAGAGTTAACATACTTTTTTGCATATAACATATTCGATTTTGGAGAAATAAATTACATTTTGAAAATAATTCTGCTGTATATCAGAAGAGACAAGTTAACGACAAGGAACAAGTTGTATTAATCAATATTAAACGCGAATCACTAATGTAATAATTAAAACAGAATAAACGAGATAATTTCACTTTCCACTTAAAATACCTTTTTTTTCAACAAGGGAATTTAATTTCACATAAATTCATTTAGTTGATTTTTTCCAAATCGATACATTTTTTTCAAATGACCCTGACTTATGTCATATTTGTTTTTTGTTTTTTAATACATTGCCTTTTTTTCTATTTCCCAACAATCACACCATCGAGACTTTTATTGAAGTAAATTGAAATTTGAAATCTTTGATGTTAATTCCCAAGTTCAATTAACGTAGTTAGTCAGTTCGTATTATTTGGCACACTGAATAACCTGGTGTTAAGAGATGAACGATTACAATAAAATGTATTTATAGTTAAGTAAATGATATTAAGAACAAATAAAGGTAAATTCGAAGGTTTCGATTTGTTTTGCATATAATATGATTTGACAGAATTCAAAAAATGTCAAAAATTTATGGCAAAATAAATAATGGAAGAGAGAATAAATATCTTTGACACAAGCTTAGAGCTTAAGGAATTATCTAAATCGTTGGTTGGTTTGCTCGATTTTACGGTATGTCACTCCTTGCTGGGTTATTTTATGCGAGCTGTTTTGAATGATGGATATTCAAAAATTCTTTTTAAACTCAACACATATTTTAGAACTCATTATTTTCTATTTAACCCATAGATTGGACCCTAACAGCTACGACTACTAGGGGTCAGAGCGGACCTGGGAGTAATAGCGATGAAGGGGTACTCCACATTCTATAAAGCTCCTAAATTGGAGCTTCTTCATTAGATGAAGTTAAACGTCATACTCAGGACACTAAGACCCTCAACCTGCACCTTCTAGCAAATATATGAGAAGAAGGGTTGAAGTTGCGGAAAGGAAAATAGGGTTGGGACAATCATAAAAGTATTTGTATTTTTTTACACACTGTTTTATGATATCAAGTATTCCTATCTAATACAAAACAAAAACATGTCTATTTGAACCGTAAATGGAACTAATAGACACAAGTAGTCCAGATAAATGTGGACCTGAGAGTAATGATAATGAGGGGGTACACCACACTCCCCAGAAATTGTGAGCCTCACCATCAGATGCAGTTTAGAGTCATTCACAAACCACATATTTTTATGAAGTAGATCCATTGAGCGTATTCTAGCCGGGAACTTTTTATTAGACTTTAGTGGGGAAATTATATTGTGAATAATGAGAAGGTTTACAGAAGCTTGTTTTTTTTTTTTTTATTTGTCTTTTTTGTAAATAATTGAAAGAGAATAAATATTTAATCTCGACCAGAAAAAAAGAACAACTTTAGAAACTCAGGTATAAATCGCAGTTTCCATTTTCTATTTCCCAGGTGGAATCTCCATAGCACAATGACTAACATTCTGGACTGTGATATCGAAGTAAGCGAGTTCGAACTTTACTCTCGCTATTACGTTCCTTTTTGTCCATCATTTTCCTGTGTTTTTCCACAACCGTTAGTTTGAATCTAAGCCACATTTATCGTACATAATCAATAAGCTATCAATTATGTAACAATTGCAATTACTCTCAGGGCTACTCTAATCCGGAGTACCTGCTACAATTCTGTCTATATCTCAAACAGATCTGTTCGAAATATATTCATATTCGATAGGATCATGTGCAAAAAAAAAACTATTCGGAAACAATTAATAAGATGTAAATATGAACGTATAATAAACGCAATTCCCTAACCTTGAGGCATAAAAATAACATGACATTAAAATCAATTAATCATACATTTCTTTAAATTTTAGCCCTGTCGGTGGGGCGTTAGAATGCACCGACTGCACCTCTGTAGAGGGGTAAGACTCCTCCAATGGGGCCACCTGTTTGCCGTGGGTGGCAACCCGTGATGCTTAAGGATAGAGCCCAGGTGGATGAGCAGTTCATGACATGCAATACTCTACTTTGGCCCTATCTTGGGCTAGACGGGCGGTTGGAGAGGCCCCCTCCGATCAATCGGCTGGTCACGTCAAGTCCTAGCACCTATATGATTTTCCCAACCCTATTGCCCTTATGGCAAGCCCCAACCCCTTTTTATCATATGGGTGCTAGAAGGCGGTGGCTGCGGGTCTACATGTCCTGGGAATGACGTTAAACTCTATCTGATGGTGAGGTTCCAGTTTTGGAGGTTGGGGAATGTGGAGCACCCCATTCATCACCATTGCTCCCTGGTCCACTCTGACCCGGAGTGGTAGTACCTGTTAGGGTCCCATCTATGGGTTAAATAAAAAAATGTATTTATAAAAAAATTGTATTATCCATTAAGAATTGATTTATTCCAAAACTTTATCGGCATTAAATGACCCACTGAGGTTGATATGCCGTAAAACAAAACAAACCAAAAACCATTCTTTAAATTTTAACATCCATTCTTACACTGCATTTTAAAAATAACGGCCGCGCTACACAGCAATAACTTTTGGGGTTTATCCCCAATCCAAACTTATTTGTAACTGCTAGGTATGGTCAACATTTTACATGTTTTTTTGTTGTTTTTTTACCCTACTCATTGATTAAAATTTAACAAAACGCTGTAAAAATTAATGAAACCTAACGTATCTTTTGTTGCATTATGGAAAAAAAACGATTTTAAAAACTCATATGTAAAAACTATGTGTTTTACAGTCTTTAAAATGGCAGAAATGTATAAATTAAAATCTGTATTTCTTAAAATGGCGCATTTTTAAATTTTTTTCACATGGTTATGTTCTCATTTTAACGTGATTCATTTCATTGTTATAATTAGGAAATTCATAGATTAAAAAAAAATATCTACGTTTACACTCTGATCTAAAATAAGTAACGGTTTACAATTTTTATTTTTTATAAAGAAAGAACGGAGATGATGTAGTTTCGAAATTTTGGCCATACCCTGTCACTACCCAATATTTAAATAATTTCTCCTTTTTTTTTTCTTTCAGGCAACCTGTATAGTAGAGTCTAGAAAATAAAATAGCTTTTAAAAATTACATTATCACCATAACTTAACTCTCATCTAATTTGCTTCTTTTTTTAATTTGTTTTTGAAAAAGAAAATTGATAATCTAAGGTGTGAATATTTACATTATCTAAAAAAACAAACGCCACGGCTCAACCCTAATGATTTTTCTTTAGTTTTTGGTTTTTCTTTAATTAAAAAATGTCAACAATTATCTCTGAAAATCTTAAATAGAACCAAAGAAATCTCCATTCGTGTGAGAGAATTAATAAATGTACTTTTTTCAATCTTCTTTCTGCTGTTAATGCAATTGTCCCTTCTTTTTTTATAATTTATCCGTCATCTGTTAATTGTATTATTACTTCACCAGAATGACGATATGTAAGATTGATTTTCTTTTGATATTATATTGTATGTTAATGAAATATAATGCTTTAAATTTGCAGACTTTACACTATTAACTGTAAAACATCGTTTTTAATGTTTTAACTTTTGTATCTTCATATAATTTCACAAAACAGTGATTTTAGCAGAATATCTTCAGTTTCTGACTTTGTAAATATCCGCCAATAAATTATAATATATATATATAGGCGCGTGGGCTAGTGGTTAGAGTCGTGGAAAATGGTCTCGTCGGTTTGAGTTCGATTCCTAGACGAAGCTGTTGGCATTTCCCATAGCGCTAATACCCTTGGGAAAGGTATGAATCCATATATTCTCCCTTCACCTATGGGTTAAATAGTAGGACAGAATGTGCTCTTTAACCTTGGGTAGGTAACCAGTCTAGGAGAGGGATAACTCTGAATTCAAAATTCCTGAGGTCAGTCGTTGATTGGGTTCGTGGCATTCCGTGATGCACCAATTCTTTCCTATCGACTGTGGAATGGTCCTACACAAGCCTCCACCACTATAAACAAATCACTGTGTTGGTTGTTCACTAGATGAACACTCATGCCTCGAAAATCGACGAGAGAGTCCATTTTATATATATATATGTGTGTGTGTGTGTGTGTGTTGTTTGAAGCATGGGTTGTGAAATGAATAAGAAATTCAGTTAGTGTTTATATGTTAAGTTTCATTTCATTCATTATATTTTCGAAGCTCGACCTTCCTTTGTCAAGTTAATCTAGATTGAATGTTTTGTGTAGTTTAAGCGCTTTTATAGTTGGGTATGCTGGTGGTCTGTGGCTTGGTTGGCTGGGGTGGTGTGTCCTCTGTCAGTGGGACATTTATGTTTGGGATGTTGTGCTGACCTGGATGGAATATGGGTGATTGTCACCACTCTCCTATGGTGGCGTTGGTGTCGAGGGATTGTAGAAATATTTACATGAGTTTAGGGCACCTAAATCCATGTTTAGGTGCCCTAAACAAAACAAAAGATAAAATAAATATTATAGGTATATGTAAAATACATAGATACAAATCAAATATATTCACCCCGGTCTAAAAGGATTGTCTAGACTCACCAGGTATATCAACTAGGAAACATACGTGGACTTCACAACGACAACATTATATATATATATATATATATATATTATATAATATATATATATATATATATATATATATATATATATATATATATATATTATTAAGAACGAAAAAAAACACAGGTTTAAATGAGTTAAGTGGTTGGTTTATTGGCCGACGCAGCAGTGTTTCGATCTATTAATTAGATCATCTTCAGGGTATTTGTTGGCATATGGAAGGTAATACGAAATTTTTATCACAGAATAACGAGAAAAGCGAGTGATAGTCCTTGTTTATCAGTCTGTTTAAAATTTGAAGTTTGAAAAAAGAAGAAGGTTTGAAATATGACGTCAAATATTCTCTTTTACGGTGTGAGTATGGGACTGTGTAAGTGTGTGCATCTAAAAGAAAGCATTGTGCATTTTTTAGGTGTGCGGTTGCGCGTGTGTGTATAAATCTTTTGCGATAAACATATATACTTACAAGTAAAGACGCTAAATTTGAAACTTGATTTTGTGGGTGTGAGTGTGCGTATTTATCTATACTTAATAAACATACTTTTATAATATTATACTTATATAATAAACCTAAACTTAATAAAAATAAACGGATAACTGGAAGGAATTATGAAATAAATATGAAATTTAAATAACTCAACCGCCCACTCACTCATCCAATCTATTCTATTCTGTTAACTCTTTGTGAAAACCCAACCAAATTGCAAAATACACACCATACACATAAATAGGCATACTTGAAAAAAGAAAAAATTAAAAGAAACACTGAATGTATTTTTAAAGCCATCAAAGTATATATATATATATATATATATATATATATATATATATATATATATATGTTACATATATAACGCTATATTTCCATCAGAATACCAAAGAAAATGAAAGGTGCTAAAACTATTATTTCACAACATTTAATTCAGGTTATTTTGGATCATAATAAACGCCGACGGCTAGAGTTTATAATTTCTTAAAATCAATGAAAGGTTCATAATGAAAGGACTTTGCATTATTTTAGGGTATTCGTTATAAGATTATTCGGATTATTCTTTATACATTTTCAATATACTTAGACATTCTTACGAGATGTTTACTTTATATCTCTGGTATATTGAAAACTATATAGGGATCGCTTACAAATCGTGACGTTTCTTACGTTTTTGGCTACGTGGGTAAAGCAACGAGTGTAGTATCAGTCGTTCGTTTCGTGTGCCTTCCTCTTCTTTTTCAACTAATTTTTTTTCTTCCTAAGCTTTTAGAAATACTTTCTTCACAAGTCTAATAAGAATATTCCAAAAGTTTTAGTTTGATGGAACGTAATAATAATAATATATATATATTATATATATATATATATATATATATATATATATATGGGGGGTATATATATAAGGGTTTTAAATGCCATAGCAAGACGACAACTACTTCAGTTCCAGTGTTCTTCTTCTGAAGAGATTTTATCTCGAAATATTAAGAATAAATCACAGGTTAACAAACAACACCATTGTTACCTTATTTTTTCTTTACACCTGCATTTTGATAGCCTTCAAAACCAACCCAAACCAATATATATATATATATATATATATATAATCAATAGTAATATTATGGATTTGGACTCATAACTTAAAGTTTCATGGTTATTAATCCTCAGATGAGTCAAATGGTTCAGGTCTTATAAACCAGTAGTCAAATGGTTGAGATTTTAAAAACCAGTAGTTTTTTAGCGTTTATATAAATGTGAAGCGTTTTCACGCGATGGGATAATATAAAGCTAAAATTTATTTTTTTTTAATTTGTGCTTGTTTAACGTTTATATATATATATATATAATATATATATATATATATATATATATATATATAATATATAATATATATATATATAATTTTTTAAAGATATTACAATTATGAACACAGAAATATGTATTCTAGTTTTTATAATTATAGTATTTTCAGGTTTTATACCTGTTCTACAATAAAACCATCAGGCACATTTTTAAGCAAACTTTTCTTATTAGCACTTTATTAAAATTATATATGTAAGTATTCATTTAAGTTATTATTTTAACAATGAGCACAAAATCATTGCCTCTTTATTTGTATATTTTTTCTCGTATCAAAATAAATATATATGCCAATTTCAGAATTCCCACCTGATAACAATTGTTCATGGAACCAATTATTTTTGTTTTCATATTAGAAACCTTATTTTTCACTTCACTCTTATTTTTTTGCAAAGTAAAAAAACAACATATACTATGCTCGCCTTAACATATCAATACCTCACCCGGGTCTATAATGATTGTCTATTCTAAAAGCTAAATTTATATCTGATAAATTTAAGGTTTTAATATATATATATATATATATATATATATATATATATATATATATATATATATATATATATATATATATATATATATATATAATATATATATATATATTATCAGATATAAATTTAGCTTTTAGAACAAATACAGTTACAAATACAGTTACACAAAAAAAAATTATAAAGATTTTATCTCCTGTAATCTATGAAACATCCATCAATTTCTTCACCCCTTAATACATCCTGATGAAGGTCCAAAGAAACCGAAACGTTTAAACGTTGATAAATAAATTTATCTTAATTTTGGAACACTTGTTTTTTCAAATTTCTTAATATATATATATATATATATATATATATATATATATATATATATACGCGATTTTGGAATCAAAACTGTTATAAACTCTTAAAAAAAAACATTCCCACATAAAATATGATGCAGACGAAAACTTATCAAATATCTAAATAGTAATAAACAATATGTGAATGAGATCCATAGAAAAAACTAAATTACGAGCAAAAAGAAACATTAGAGTTGGCAATATGAAAACGCTTTAACAAAGTATATTTATTCAAAATACATAGATTCCAAAGTGTTATGATACCCTTTAGTTTTCATGGTTCATCTTTTATGGCCTTTAATAGAAAGTTAATTTTGGTTTGATTTTTTCAACATTTTCTTTCATTTATGTTAATTTAATTCATAGACCATTTGATTGTGTTTCATATATACATGAAACATACGTGGAACCCCTACTTCAGATATATATATATATATATATATATATATATATATATATATATATATATATATATACTGAAATTCCTGCTTTTATTCATTAACCTGTCAGTTTCATTCCCATTTTCCCAGCTGGCATTACAGGGAGACAATTCCTAATCCATAATAACTCCCTGTAATGTAAGCTGGGAAAATGGGAAAGAAACTGACAGGTTAATGAATAAAAGCAGGGAATTCAGTAAATATATATATATATATATATATATATATATATATATATATATATATATATATATATATATGAAAAGTTTATTTACAGTACAGAATTTAAAAAGGACGCGTAAAAGCATATGCATGTTGTAAAATAAATTGTTTTTATTTTTTTCTTAAAAAGAAAATTAAGGGTACCCTAGGTAGATTTAAAATCAGAAATGATTTTTCTTTTTTTGCTCAATGCTCCTCAGAGAAAAAATTACATTGAAAGATGGTAATGTAGTTTAGTTTTTGTTGTAGACAACGGAATAGTCAGAAAGCAATGAGAAAAAAGGGATTTTTTTTTCTCAATAAGACAAGAGAATTCGTAAAATTACGAAACTTACAACTCACAAGGGGGGAGGGTTCGAAAATTACGAGTCCCCCCCGTTCGATAAGTTGAGGCTTGAAGTGCCAAAAAGGAGTAGTTGTTGGGACTGCTTCTGAACGCACAGGAGGGGTTGAGTGTGGGAGATGAAAAGGGACTCGAGAATCTGCAGTTGTAGTTCGCTGTTGGAACTGCAAAGGACTGAAAACATAGCTGGGTGGTAGGACCGAGCGCAAGTGGAATTTCTCAATAGATGTTGTCCAATGGTGGACGGAGTATTTATGCCTGCTGCTGTGGGACAGTCCACGTTGCCAGAACGGATGTTGTAATATATATATATATATATATATATATATATATATATATATATATATATATATATAACAAGCTCTCCTGTAAAATGCAGCTGAGTTTTAACGTATATACCAATGTATATATTTATCAGACAAATTCTACCCTTTGTTTGCAGGTGGCTGATGACCCAATGTTTAAGAACCCCGGCTGTTGAAAAATCGGTCGGGATTCAAACCACACTGAAGGGCGTGATACGTCAAAATACGGTGTCTGTGGATGACAATAAATAAATAAATAAATATATATATATATAATATATATATATATATATATATATATAATCTTGAAAACAAGCAGAAACTAAATGGATTCTAAAATTACAAACTCACGTGAGGGGACTAAACGCTGATATCGGAATAATCCGTTATTATAATTTTTTTACAGACGCTGCCGCTGTCAATAACATCAGTGACAAAAGATCCGTTGAACAGGAACAACAGTCATTTGATAAAGGATATCTAACGAACCCGAAAATTTATGATAAAAAATAATAATAAAAAAATAAGTGAATCCAATACTCAATAACATCGAGTTCATTCATTTATTTTTAGATGCTTCGTAATAACGCCCAACTGTATATATATATATATATATATATATATATATATATATATATATATATATATATATATATATATATTCTAAATGTACGGGAAGACTTCTAATATAGATCTCCGCATAATGCAAATATTGTTTGACAAAGTAAATTTGTAAATACCGTTTCTTTACACAAGGAGATGAATCCATTTTGCGAAAGAATAACCCACTATCATAAAACGAGTTATTTCGTCCATGCCTCTAAATTGCCAACTTCGTAATGCGAATTATATCGTTCATACTATTAACGTAATGACGTCTTAAGATGATTTATCTTAGACGTGGCATTAGACTGGCGATTTTTTAAAGGTGTGTAAAGAAAGAAATGGATGAAGGAAAAAGGAAGGAATATCAGAGGAAAGAAAGAAAGGAAGGAAGAAATGAAGTAAAAAAAAAAACGTAAGAAAGAAAGAAAAGAAGGAAGGAAGAAAAAAGTAAAAAGTAGAAAAGTAAAACACCAAAAAGAAAAAAAAAAAAGAAAAAGAAAGAAATATTAGAAGACAGAAAGAACGAAAAAAGAAAGGAAGGGGACAAAAAGAAAAAAAATAATGAAAGAAAGGAAGAAGAATAAAAAGAGTAGAAAATTGAAAATAGAAAGACAGAAAAATTAGGTGAAGGAAAGAAAGAAAAAAAGAAAGAAAGAAAAATTAGGTGAAGGAAAGAAAGAAAAAATAAAGATTAAAAATTAAATAAAGATTAAAGATTAAATAAAGAAAAATTAGGTGAAGGAAAGAAAGAAAAAAGAAAGAAAAAATAAAGAAAAAAGTGACTGGAGAAAAAAGAAAGAAAGAAATATAGAAGAATTAGAGGAAGAAAAGAAAATTAAAAAAGAAAAAAGAAAAAGGAAAAAAGAAAGAAAGAGATTGGGGAAAGAAGAAAGAAAGAAAGACAGAAAAATTAGAGGAAGGAAATAAATAAAAATATAAAGAAAGGGAGGAAGGAAAGAAAGAAAGAAAATGTGGCACGAAACTGATGACAACTAATCTCATTGGTGGCACCAAACTGGGGACCTGTCAACAGTTATCACGTCTGTGACACTATAGTGACGACAAGTTTGGACAAGTTATCTTTCCCGTGGCAATAAATTACCAACTGTCGGCTTTTATCTCGTCCGGGACGCCGATTGGAAGACTTGACATGTTACATTGTCTTGTCCAAAGCAGTGAATTTTTTTTTGTGCGTAGTGCACATATTTTCGTTACACCAAATCGACTTCCGGTATAACGTTCTGAAATCGATGCTCTACCGACTGAGCTTAATCTATCTTCAATTCTATAATCATTGTTATGTTTCTCATTTTTTTTAAATTACTATGGCTTCATTCAGGCTCATTAACAAAAGAGTGAATGTGATATAAACAAGCGTGTGTCTGACAAAACAGAACGTTCACCTAGTGATGAAAAATTCCCGTTTGGAAATTATTAATATTAGATAAGATGAGCAGAAACCAAATAACTGTGTGGAACCAAATGATTACTATTCTCAAATAAGAACTATTACTTGAAACCATATCATTGTGTACAAATTATTAGTACTAGCAAATATATGCACCCTCCGGGTGCAAGTATTTTAGTTAAATTTTATAATAAAATATCATATTAAATTAGAAAAGCTAATGAAACTGAATAAGAATGTAGATAAAAAGATTTTGAACAGAGGGGGTATGATTGAAAAATAGAACAACTTTGAAACTAACTTTTCCATCATTTTCCGTTATTCCCGTCTTTCATTGGTAAATGTTCCTAATTAAACTGTTTAGTTAAAATAGGAAGTAAAGAATAATATTACAGTTATTTCTTCTTGTTAAGGGATTTCTTTTAAGATTTGTCCCCGAGATTTTTGCTCATATTCAATAAGATAAAACCAAACAATTAGAAATCAATAATACTAAGCATATATTTATCAAAATCAATTTTTTAAAGATCAATATGCAAATTAGCCTTCTCATTCATACTGTAAACCTCTATTTTGTTGTATATATAAATACAATTGCATGTTATTAGTATGTAGATATGGTCAACAGTGTAAGTAATGTAAAACAATTTTATTAATAATTGAGGTTTAAATAAAAATAAAATCATGGAGAATATGATGTAAATAACTAAAGGAATTGTGACTTGTATAGTAATATAGTTTCGGTTACAGACAGACAAACCCACAATCTCCATTATAATAAGATTAGGCGGGGATACTTGAAACAATATAAAGTAGTAAAGTCGTCAGGGTGGCCTAATATTGTTTTAAGGGTCATTATCTTTTTGATTTATAAATACAATATACAAGGGAGAGTCAAAAATTATCCGCACTTTTTCCCTAGTAAAGTAAAGTCGTCGGAGTGGTCTATAGTCAGTATCAACCAGACAGCGATGGAGTCTATCCTATTTTCACTAGCGCTAGACCAAGGAGACTGTGTTTTGCCAATGGGGTGGAGCGCTACACCTATCATCAGCTGCTTACTTTACCGCACATATCCCTGTGCTCTCATACGCTGAGTTGGCGAGGGCTGGTATCGAACCAAGAACCTTGTGGTTCCTAGGCGGATGCTCTATCGACTGATCGAAACCGAATTGCTTGTAAATTATAGATATTTTATTGTAATACTTAAGACATATAATTGTGTACAATTTATTTGTATTAAGAATAGTTAATTTCTAGTAATTGGATACAAATCATTATTGTTACTTCTTTTTAGAAATTATCATTAGTTATTTGAAATCATTTAATTATTTGAAAAAAAAAGAAGACCGACAACAGAATTTAATATAAGTAAAATCAACCAATCTACAATTCTTAGTTATGTTTTACATATTTTTCATTAATCTTATTATTATTCTAATATCACCAGGTGTTAGCTCATTTTTAAATCTCCAATGCAATAAGAAGATGTGATGATTGTGAGCTTCCATAATTTGTGCTAAACCTGATTGATTAGGTAATTTTAACAGTGTATCAACCCGTATGGCGTATGTACAATGGGTTCTAGAACTTTTATACTACTAGAAATTGCTTCATAAAAGCATTGTATCCCAAGGAATCCCAAAATACTATAAAAAATCTTTTAAAATCAACCAATCTTAAGTTATTGATGATTTCTGATTTTTTCATAGCAAGATCAATATCCCGATGTGATACTGCATCTATGACAATTTTTTAATTATTATTTCACATATATTGAACATTATTTGTACCAAAAAGATAGTTTGATATTTGCTCAGAACTGAAGCTACAACATCAGTTAAAAATTTGCAAATGAGACAAAAATATGATATAATAAGTCGCCATTTTTCGTGCCCCCCCCCCTTAAATTTAGAGAGCTAAAAATCGACATAACTCTGCCAATTTTTTTAATTGGCGCTCAAATTTTGGCGATTAGCTAACTTTAACATAATCCACACTTGGACAAAATTTCAGAATTCAGAGGGGGTGGGTGACATGGCCTAAATGATTTGACATGGAATTACCCAAAGGTATTAGTCAGAAAGTAAACGTAATAATGTGACTGGAGTTCCTTACTACAATGTCGCAATCCAACACGTTAGCCACTCCACATCTGTCATCCCTCCCACGGTAGAAAATTCTGTAGATTCTTAAGAGTTTTTTTTGTTTTTTTGCATAAGGTTATATGATATCAAGTATATCTATCTACAACGAATAATTCATAAAACTTACGTATTTGACCTTTAGGTTAAAACTTTCGACCTGTGAATTATGGCAAAGAAGGGAAAATCAACACTCAGAGCACTATAACTGGAACCTCACCATCTGATGCGGTTTAGTGCCATAACCAGATTTCCCCTTTTTGTTGGGGGTATCGCCCCACTGCACGAAAATCAACATATTCTTAGCCCCACCGTTAAGTAAATACAGTGTTAAGAAAAAAGCCCCTAAATGCAATCCTACTTTGAATGATCGGATACTCAGTTTTATTTCTGGATGTCCCATCGTGTTGTAATGCTTAGCAAGCTAGTCTCACATATCCATTACTACCAGTTCCCGCTAAATCCTCGAAGTTAAACAGCGATGAGCCTGTTCAATACTTAATCGGGCTACAACTTAAGCAGCAGCCGGTATTGTAAGTTATTTTCTTAGCAATATTCTTTAAATTAAATTATCCGAAAAAGGTTGATATACCGTAAAAGAATAAAAAAACAAACAAACAAAAAAAAACAACCAACCATTACTACAGAATAGCGTGTTCTATCCTGGCTGGATGCTCCATAATCACAACCTTGTGCCACACCCTCCCCGTGGTGAATGTATTGGATAAATAACTATTCATTTGCCTTTCTGGGTTAACCCATTGATGACAGTGTACTGGTTAAACTCACTCGACTATCAAGAAAGTAGACGTTTGAATAACTGGTGTATTTCTTGGCAATGTGAAAGAACTTAAAAACTTTTAAGTTTTTCATCTCTTCAATAAATATCACTGACCCTAGATGCCGCCACACCCACCCTCGATGCGTTCATCACGTACCGAAGGCATATCTTACATCTCTGAGATATAATAATATTTTCGAAATATGAGAATGGCTGAATTTTATAGACTTCAAACGCAGATAGACATCAATGCCGGTACTGACCCGTGCGGTTCCATAAGGAATTGTCTATTGCCTGAAGTTTGGAGGGCAGTAGAGCGGTCAAAAAAATCGACAAGTGTTACGACTGACAGAAATTCGGCAACAATTGTTACAAACTCTGCCTTTTAGAAGTTATTAAAATCTGAGGAATGAAATGAACATATTTTGAAAGCCAGGTCAAAGGTCACTATAAGTTTCAGAAAACAAAGTCTGCCGAAATAGAACCGGTTGAATATCATACAGCAAAATGCAATAATGTTTCATTAACAATTTCTGTTCGGTCTCCGTCCATCAAGATGGCGCCAGACTGGAACTTAACATTATTAGTTTATATACGCAAGTTGGTAATTAGATAATAGCTGATGGGTTTTTCAACCTTCCTCCGGTGCATTTTGCATCCTACAGCTTTTACATTTTTGTACTACTCACAGTAAATGGTATCGATGATTTAAGACAAAAGATTCATGTAATGCAGGGAATAATAGGAATTGATGAAAGCAAAAAGGTTCAAAATATCATCAGGAACGGCATCATCTTCATCTTCATCATCATCATCAGCAGCAGCAGCAGTAGCAGCAGCAGCGTCTACCATTTTTAATTTAGTTGCTGGAATAAGTTATTTATTTTTCAATGAAACTTTGTTTGCATTTGTCATAATCACGTCTTTGGATCTGTTTTTGTGAGTATTTTTTAAAATTACTGTTGTGGGCAAGCCTGGGGTACTTTGCATAGAGACTGAATGCGCTGGTCCAGGACTATTTATACACGGCTGTCTGAGAGCATCAGGTGATTACTGAGACTGAGAATTGCGGAACCATTACGCTAACGGTCTACGTCGAGGTTTTAGCACTCTGTTGCGATTTATCATATACCTGGCGCACATGTAGTTTAATGTACTAGTACACTGACTGCCGTATGATCCAGTATACAACAATTACTAAGCAACATATGTTATATTATCAGAGGGGGGCAATGATGAAATTAGGAAAAATAACCAAGCAACAAAAAATCTTAAAGAATGGTCAACAAAAACATAAATAAAGCGACCCAACACAGAGATATGTGGAAATCTAATAGAAACTCCAGACGAATTTAGCGAAGATCGTTTGCGCATTGAAATGGATAAAAATGACATATAAAATCTGAAGAATTTTAGCAAAACGAAGATCCGAAAACTGAAGGATAACAATGCGTGTTTATCAGTCGGGAGGAGAGGCGTCATTATGTAGGCTTAGGCGTTCTGACCAGATGAAGGCGTGGTTACGAAACGTGCGTGAGTTTTGGGCCAGATAAGGCGTGGATGCATGGATGTTACAGAATATCAGATAACGAATCCGAATGTTGATCAGGGACACAGTTTGATTGAATGTTGAACCAAGTATAACACTCATTGACACCCGTGTATACAATCTAAACCTCTACGACATTTTCTTACTCTCTACAATCGGTGCCATAAAGATATAGAATCCAAAGATATATGATATATTTTTACACAAGTGTTAGTCGTTCTTTCTTAACTCCAGCTCCAGTGCGCAACCCGATACGAAGAACTTAAGAAGTACTATAATACACATACATAGGGCCGGTTTAGCTCAGTTGGTAGAGTGTTCGGCTAGGAATCACAAGGTTCTTGGTTCAATACCGGTCCTCGCCAACTCAGCGAATGAGTAGCACAGGGATTTGTGCGGTAAAGTGAGGAGCTGATGGTAGGTGTGGCGCTCCACCTCAGATGCTAAAATAATCTCCTTGGTCTATCGCTAGTGAAAAGGGAATAGACTCCCTCACTGTCTGGCCGATACCGACTTTAGGCCGCCCCGACGACTTTACTTTACTTACATACATTTTGCATTAAATTTTCTCACAAGACATTCATTAGTATGAGATGGAGATCTCTCAATTGTTTAACTAACGAGAAGAGAGCCTACTTAAAGTTCAAAGTTCACAGAAGTTTACAAATTTCATGAAAATTAAATAAATATATAAGTACACACAGATATACATAAGTACACATAGGCATAGACACACAAACGCACACGCACACACACCCCACACACACCTCGTGTCCCTTTTGTCTTAAAACTATGTAAGGATACCTACCTTCAAAGTCATTTTTGGAATGTATCTTTCTTTGATGCCACGTGGGTTCACTTGGATACTACGTCCTGGGCAGCAAGGCATTAAACTTAATCGTTAAAATCATGTCTGTCAGCGCCCTCACCAAATCACACGTAACGCAGTGAATAAAATGAAGTTGGTAACTGTCTGACGGCATTTCTTCTTTGACTGTTTATCTGAGAGTCTCAATAGCCTAAGTCGGTCAAATAGCTGCCAAGAAAGAAAGTAATGGGTACTCTTCATCACGTGGAAAGGAATAACTGTCCGGGAAACCTCGCTGAGACGAACTATCATGGCTAAAGCAGACTGGATGAGGTTATAACTTACAGCTTCTTGAATTCGACAACCACCTCACGGATGAATGGATCGTTGAGGCCGCCATACCGAGTATTTCCTTTCCCGCCATTTCCGGGCAATGATGATTGCTTGGCAGTGCCCATCTCCTCTCCTTGTAACATACAGCATATCGTACTGGATTGTGAAAACAAGCCGGAAAGAAACGTCGGAAGAGCATTCGGTTAGAAACCACAAGGTTTCTAGTTAGATACCGGTTCTCGCCAACTCGGCGTATGAGTAACACAGGGATCTGTGCGGTAAAGTAAGTAGCTGACGGTAGGTGTGGCGCTCCACCTCAGATGCTAAAATAATCTCCTTGGTCTAGCGCAAGTGAAAATGGGATAGACTCTCTCGCTGATTGGCTGATACCGACTTTAGGCCGCCCGACGACTTTACTTTACATTGATATGGTCAAGAAGCAGTTATATATTTAGGAGATTATATCGTTTAAGAGAATACACATTTAAAGAGATAGTATTTCTTTTTACGAAGAATGGTAGTATTATCAATTAGACACCTACCGATTCTACCAGTGGCCAGGAGTGCCAAGAGCTGTGTATTGTTTAACGAGCTAAGCTAGCACACAAGTACCGGTACGTTTTTACTGTCTTCATACCGGAGATTGCTAGTTTTAGTTAATATTTACATAGTCAACGATTTTAAATACTGAATATTCCACTACATTATAAATACGTTTATTTTATATTACTAAATTTATGCATGGTCTAAAAATTCCACAATTGTCAATAAAAAATGTCTCCGAGAAAGTTTTGTTACACATATGCATATCTCATTATTATTATTATTATTATTATTATTATTATTATTATTATTATTATTATTATGCTAATAAATGTCTGTCTGTTATCATTCTATATATACTTTCCATAACATTTAATCAAATTTGTTTCAATGTATATATATATATATATATATATATATATATATATATATATATATATATATTTATAATATGTGTGGAGAAATGTACACAAACAGTGTTACTGGATGTAAGTTTATTTCAATACTGTCGGATTGATTTCTCATTTTACGCACATACACATATACACACATATATATATATATATATATATATATATATATATGTGTGTGTGTGTGTGTGTGTGTGTGTGTGTTGTGTGTGACAGAGTCCCATGCATCCATATCGTATCTGAGAGAGGCTTATAACTATTTGAACGATCCTCAAATTTCTACATATATATCCAAATTTCATATCTTAATATCATATCTTAGTATTTGATTCGTCTGATTGCTTCCTATTGTGGGGCACGTAGTTTTTTGTTTTTGTTTTGTTTTGTTTAAGTCGATTAATCTGTTGAGTTGCATAAATGATTGACGAGGCACTGTAAATGCAAAACTCTAAACGAACTTAATTCGTGTCTATGACACTTGATCGAAGAAAAATCTCTAGAAAATAACCCACGGCAAATTACTACATAAAAATAAAAGAAACAAACACGAATAACACTAGATTTGTTTTCACTCTTTTAATTATGTTTATTCGCTTGCTGCAAAATCCAGAGAAAAGCAAAGAAACAGTAGAACAGCAAAATAGACAGCGTATAAAAAAAGATACACACAAAGAAAATAAGTAATAAAATAAAGAAAACATTTTTTTCCTTTTTCTTTTTTTTTTTTCAAACTTCCATTTGACTAAAGCAGATGATTATGACAAACATAAATTCACTAGAGGCTGCGAATCAGGTTCGCATACGCATGTCATTTATCAGTTTAGATCGATGTGAAATCTCGGATGTCCCCAGCCTTATTAGTTTTCTGTAGCGGTAATTTTGGAAAAATATATGGTTCAAACATGACGGGGAAAAATGCATACGAAACAACATGGAAGCCTAATACGATACATCCTATTAAAATAACCCCACATGAACATGATCATATTCCGAAAAAAAGTAAGTTGAAGTCTATTATTTCTATATCAACACACACACACACACACACACACACACACACACACATATACATATATACATATATATATATATATATATATATATATATATATATATATATAATTATATATATATATAGTTAGAGTAGTGAAGACAAATCTTAGTTTTAAAATCGCATATGTGAGAAAGTTGCAGAAAGCAACCGCTACTGACTTTATTTATTCGTATACTAACTTTTTGAAACAAGTTCGACTAAGTAATAGGCTCATTTGAAATAAAAACAGGTCTCTCTATGGCCTTTTGTCTACATCTAGAAACTAATTAACATTTTAATTTCAATGATTCCAAAATGTGAGATAATTATGTTTATTTTGAAAATAAAAGAAACGAATTAGTATATGGCAAGATTTGTTTTCTCTCTTTTGATTATGTCTATTGCTTGCAACAAAACTCAGAAAAAATGTAAATCTAGTATTATATCTGACTATGACACTATCAAACAAAGACCCGTTTTTTTTAACTTATCCTCTTACTCAAACGCGTGTTAAAAAGTTACAGGTTACCTTATGAGAATTAGTGTTTTTTAATACGTTATAGTAAATACGGTACGATATATATAGCGTACCGTATTTATGATTACGTATTAAAAAGAAAAAAATAATCAACATATGGTATATTGTAACTTTATATATATATATATATATATATATATTCTATATATATATAATATATATATATATATATATACGTAGCCTTTTTAGTATTGTAAAATTGAAAATAATCTGCTCGATACGTGTGTTGAGCTGTATTTATTTATCTAGTGTACAAATTATTTAAGGTGCCATTGTTACTATTGGTTTCCACGCAGCATACGTGCCACATTTTTTCAAGACAACACGCCTGTTAAGAAATACAGTGAATGCCCATTCATTTATATATAAATGTATTTACCAAATCCTCCGCACGAGCAGGATGGGTCACAAGGTCATTTTCTTATAGGTTTGAATTCAGAGTTCTCCTCCTAGACCGACTGCCTAACCAAGGCTGAAGAGCCCATTCTACCCTACTATTTATCAATAGCTGGAGAGTAGGATTCATACCTTTCCCAAGGGCATTAGCGCAAAGTGATACAATACCCATCAGGGATTTAAATCGGGGCGACGATCCATTTCCCATGACTTAACCATTACACCACGCGCTTCATTTATATTGTACTAATTTTTGTTGTTTGCGGACGGCATCTTCTTATTTTTCCGCATTTTTAGTAAATTAGTGCGTATATCTTCACGTTGTTGGGCTCATGTATTTCAGTACGCATCCTTCATGTCCCACTTTGTCACCTGCCTCCCTGCTTTTCAATTTAGCTGCTTATCTTGATGAAGGTCAAAATTTTGATGATCCCGGATTCTTTAATACTTTTTTTAGTTTTCATTCATTCTTATCTGTAAGTTTGAGTTTTTAGTTTCGCTATAATTTAGATAGATTTGTTGTCGCTTTTGTGGTTATTTCTGAGTATGTGAGTGTTATTGTTATTGTTTTTCTATTTGGTTATGTTTTTCTAATTATGGTGGTTGTCAGGTTGTGTCTTCCTCACCAGTCCAAGACCATATTAAGAATTCTTTTTCCTGTGCGGGCAGGCTCTGAAGACTTCCGATTTGGTGTTCAGGAATTTTTTATGTTACTTTTTGGAGAATTCGCAAATATTCTGTTGTACCACAGTGAGCACTATTTTGATCTGTTTACGTATCGTTTGACCATTCAATATTATAGTGTTCGCCAAAATCTATCTAGAATGATAAATAGCGAAACCAAAAAAACTCAAAGTGCAGATAGAAATGAATGAAAGCAAAAAAAAAAAAAAAAAAAGAAGCATTAAAGATTCTGGGATCAGCAGAATCTCGACCTTCATCAAGATAGGCAGATAAATGGAAAAGCAGGGAGGCAGGCGACAAAGTGGGATATAAAGGTTGCGTACTGAAATACATGAGCCCAACAATGTGAAGATATACGCACTAATTTACAAAAAACGCAGGAAAATAAATAGATTCCGACTACTAACAACAGAAATACGTATATTATATATATTATATTTATATATATATATATATATATATATATATATATATATATATATATAAATGAATAGACATTCACTGTATTTCTTAACAAGTGCGTTGTCTTGAGGAAAGGTAGCTCGTATGCTGCTTGGAAATCAATGGTAAAAGCACCTTAAATGTATTGTATACCATAACACACTCACATATATATATATTTAATATGTATGTGTGTCTGTGTGTGTGTCTTTGTGTGTCTGTGTGTGTATGTGCATTTGTGTGTAGGTGGTGGTTTGTGTTTGTTTATAGTTTATGTCAATATCCATACATATTAGTCTATATTTATGAATGCATATATATGCAAAGATATATCAGGTGGTAATCCGGTGTTTTGTTTTTTTATAAATTTATGAAAATATAAAAAAATCAATTTTCAACAAATTAGATTTGTTTCATTCTACTCCAATATGTTGCTGTCTACATAAACCACTGTCTCCAACCTGATCAATATATGCACATCTATAAATAAAACATATGATGATGCTGGCATTCTATTATGTTTTGAGTGTGATTGTCTTTGACAATTGTAAGAATTTGCTGGGGCAATTTTAGTTGAGTTTTTAAGCATCAAAACTCAACCATGTTGTTATACGCTATTTTGATTTAGCAACAGATAAGACGAACATATCTGATTAAGTTGTGGTAAATGATGTAAAATAGCTGTTTCATAAATAGATACTGGGAGTGGATTACCGATAGGGCTGACATGTAGGCGTTTATAGACACTCAAGTATAGGATTTACACAGAGACGTCTCTAAAGGTAATTCATCTAAACGACACGATACAATAACTACCTCTATTCATCTCTCTCTCTCTCTCTCTCTCTCTCTCTCTCTCTATATATATATATATATATATATATATAATATATATATATATATTTATTTATTTATTTTTTTTTATAATTAATAACATTTAAAAGTCGTTCCTACCATTGGTTCTGAATAACACTTTTCGGTGTTATTCAAAACCAATGGTAGGAACGACTTTTAAATTATATTATTAATATAAATAATAATAAATAATAAAGCTCTTACATAAGTTGAGCCTCTATAATCAATTCTCCAAAATAATAATTAAATATATATATATATAATATATTATATATATATATATATAGTTTATTGGTATTAGATGCATCAGAGAATGCAAGAGGAACTATAAACAAAATGCTAAAGGGAGAACGTTGTCTTGCTTTTGATCTTTATCTTATCCAATATTTCGGGTGGCCTCCGGCCTTTTTCAAAGGCTACTATAGGCAGATTGTTTAATTTAGAGTCTGTGTACAGAAGCCTTTTAATTCAAAATGTTCCTTTCCCAAGACCTAATGTCATACCAATGATCGATAAGAAACACCGAGAGTTTTTCCAAGCCGTAACCATTTAAGTGCTATTTACGGCTGTGCAACTTGGACCAAAGAGAAACTATTAGATAGATAGATAGATAGATAGATAGATGGATATATTATATATAGATATATATTATATATATAGATATATAGTATATAGGAGCTATACCAGGTTACTGGGCGCTGCTCCTGCGTCCTATAACAGAAACCATTCGGTGAGACGAACAAAAAACATGCTGGACACTGCTGGAGAAGCTAGGACAACTCATAAATGACGTTCTTCTGTGTAATGTACACATGGATGCACACGTAGCCTACTAACAAAACAACTACATCAATCAGCTCAGCGCTGTTTCTCGGTGGCCGGGAGTGATGTTAGGACGGTTGCCGGGTAAGAGTCATGGCAGTACTTGCTAACAGCACGATATGATATATATATATATAATATATATAATATATTGTGTGTGTGTGTGTGTGTGTGTGTGTGTGGTGTGTGTGTGTGTGTGTACATGAACATACATCTGGCCGAAACACGTGTTAGTAAATGTATTTTATCCATTCAACATTTTATTTCCTTATTTATTTTTCCTTCAAACACCACACACACCACACACACACACACACACACACATATATATATTATATATATATGTATACATATATATATCAGCATGATTGATGATGAATCGATCGCGTTTCTATCCCGGTTGTAAGTAGCTTACAAATGTCTAGCCACACTGAACAGACGTGATACGAAACACACACGCACACAACACACACACGCACACACATACGAACACACACACACACACGCACGCACGGACACACACACATATATATATATATATATATATATATATATATAATATATATTCGGCTGTAAGCAGCCTGCCTTGTATAGTCACACTGATGAGCCATGAAACGGCGAAACAGAACTATATGTGGATGACAATGCCTCTCTCTCACTTTATCTCTCTTCTCTGTCTCTGTCTATCTGTCACTCTCTTTCTCTCTCTCTCTCTCTCTCTTTCTATATATATTATATATATATATATATATATATATATATAAAGGAGAAATGTAGATCTATTTCCTCATTTTACTCCCATATATATATATATATATATATATATATATATATATATATATATATATATATATAATAAAACACATAGAAAATAACAGCACAATAACTTCACACTGTTTCGTATTTCATATCACCTCATCAAATGTTTTTTGACAGAGTGCATACTATTGGTTGACATCGCAATTGAGAATTACGCTTTCATTGCCGGCATCGCGTGATCGTTAATGAAAGAAAATACATTCTGCATTTCGTTTAGCTCAGGCATGCCCATGAAAAAAAAAAGAAACGAACATGACACCTTCTTTCATCTTAACATCTCGTGTCTGATTTAATGGAGTATCGACTTCGGAACATTAAATCCCGCAGCCAGATCCCAAGTTTTGCACACTGAATCAAATGCTCCAACTGGCGAAATATCGTCAACAACAAAAAGAGAACGTTACACACGTTGACGCTTTTGATTAAAGATGATAGGTGGTGTAGACTTTGGGATATAGACATATAGATATGCGGACCTTCATCTTCCAAAGTTGATGCATGAAATTCCCATCCACGAGAAGTTGGGATATCATTTCGTTCGACACCAAAACAAGTGACTGAAGAACTGATTTGGGTATTCATGCACCGACGGGAACGATATCGTTGTCGACTTCGTTGAAAAGTTGCATAGTAGTGTTGGTAACATATACACACTGCTTTTGTCGGAAGCGCGTGGTGTAATGGTTAAAGTCATGGGAAATGGACTCGTCGTTCCGAGTTCAAATACTGGATGTGATAATTGCATTTCACTTAGCGCTAATACCCTTGGGAAAGGTATGAATCCTACTCTCCCTCCAGCTATGTATAAATAGTAGGGCAGAATGGGCTCTTTAACCTTGGTTAGGCAACTGGTCAGGAGAAGGAAAACTCTGATTTCAAACCTGTTGAACTCCGCTTAAGAAATTGACCTTGTGTCACATCCTGGTCGTGCGGAGGGGTTGGTAAATATATATATACGCGCTGCTTTTGTGGAGGTGCCTAGTGTAATAGTTAACGTAAAAAATGGACACGGCGAGACGAGTTCAATCCTGGGCGAGGTTGTTTGTATTTCTCATAGCGCTAATACCACTGCGTAAAGTATGGATACCGCTATTCTACCTTCACCTATAGGTAAATAGTTGGGTATATGGGGCTATTTAACCCTCGTTGGGCAACCAGTCAGGGAGAACTCTGAATTTTAACCTGTTAAAATCCCGCTTAGGAAATTTACATCGTGTCACATCCTTCTCTTATGGAGGGGTTGTTAGATATATATACACATTGATTTAATTATAATTGTACTAATAACTTTTATTTTTTGCACTAACCATCGCATGAGCTTCGGTGTGAGCGTGGCTCCCCGCAGAAAAATAGGTTTAGGCTAATCCAGCCATGTAAAAGTGCCGAAAAATATCATACCTTTGTTTTAGTAAATGTTTCTATCTCACTTTTTGGATTTTCTTAATATTAATTCGACTTTCCGACGGTGAGGCTCAGAATATGCTGACAGTATCTCTTGTTAAGGGTAAGAGACACCAAAAAGCAATATCCTAGGAATAACATTAAACTGCATTTGGTGTTGAGGATCCAGTTCTGTATTTTTGAGAAAGGATGTGAACCCATTCATTGCCATTACTCCCACATCCACTCTGACCCAAAATGGTAGTTTCATTTATGGGTTCAAAATATACGTTGCAAATTGTTTGTATTAAATAGTGTTGGATTTCATATATAAGGTGTGTGCTAGTTCCCCGCCTATACTTATAGACTGGCCAATGTCACGTAATTGACTCTTCTAACCAATCACTGGCAGTACTACTGGCCTGATAAAATACTTAAGGCTCCCCACATTGGTTATAATTAAAACTGCCCTCTTTGACGACGGACGGACATAGGATTGCCGGGATCTTTACCAATACTCACGAAGGACTTATATGATTACCAGTAACTGAGGACACTTTAGTAACCAAAGGACTCACATTGTCGACGGACATTTTATCGAGGATTCCACCAGATAAGCGCTTCTGCTATAAGCCAAGCAATGGCCCTTAAAAACTTAACAAATAGGAATGCTTAATATTATATACCCGTGTGCAAAAACCTCTTAGCGACAATAAATGTAAATATAAATGTACCATGTACAGAATTCCCTAACATCTACGCATAAAATAACCCCAGACGTGTTGACATGCCGTTAAAATGTATCAATCAATAAACCAATCTTCTTAATTTATGTTATAAATCACGTTATATTTATTAGCTTAACTTTACTTCACAGGGATCTGTGCAGTAAAGTGAGGAGCTGATGGTAGGTGTGGCGCTCCACCTCAGATGCAAAAATAATCTCCTTTGTCTAGCGCTAGGGAAAGAGGATAGACTCCCTCGCTGTCTGGCTCATACCGACATTAGGCCGCCCCGACGACTTTACTTTTACTTAAGTAGTCCAATGTTTAGTGATACGAACAAAAGAATCTATGTATTAATACGCTTGTTCCTTGATCTTCCGACCGTTAATCTTGCAAGAAATGATTAAAAATCAGACCGTCTAAATCACCCAAGATGAAATGCAAAAATGTAAATACTGAGTATCTAGTGTTGCTTATCACTAAGCATTTATAATAATTCATACCTGTTCAGGTAGCATGGACATGGAGTCAACGGTTCCAGGTTACTGAGAGTTTCTTGACTGTTTGAGTTTCTGAAGATCACAATAGCGAGAAACTGTCAGTAACCAGGCGCTGTTGACTACATATCCACGCCACCTTAACTTTTATATACAAGGTGTGTAAAAATGTATCGAGATTATGATACTTTTTTGACGCACCTTGTATTCAGAAAAAAATACGTTCCGTTCATTCTTCATTTTTATCTTGGTAAATAGAGCTTTAAACTTGGTATTTCAACTGGAACGTTATTTTTTTCACAATAAAGGTGTGTGAAAATGTACAAAAAATCTCGATACTTGTTTTATACACGTAGTATATATATATATATATATATATATATATATATATATATATATATATATATATATATATATATATATTGAATGAAGTCACAAATAAAAGTTTTAGCTTATTCAATTTATTTGGGAACGATATAACTACCAATGTTTCCTTCAAAAGCATTCATCAGGTAAACGAATGTTTTTTTTTTTAAATGACAGAATGGTGCAAATGGTAAATGTGTGCGTTTTTTTAACTGTATACGTGGTATATAATATATATATAATATATATATATATATATATATATATATATATATATGTGTGTATATATGTGTGTGTGTGTTGTGTGTGTGTGTGTGTGTGATAGAGAAAAGTAAAAGATCAATTTGTCTTGTCTTTAATCATCCTAGAGACAAAATAATTTTAATCTTCTCTATATTCAAGGTGCGTCAAATGTATCGAGATTATGTTTTTTGACACACTTTTATTTCAGAAAAATACGTTCGTTCATTACTTATTTTCATTTGAAAATAATACACGCAACACACATATATATATGTAAGAAGTTCCGTGAAGGCTCGGAGGTTACATCGGCCGAAACGTTTTGTACATAACAATGAAGTTCAACTACCTCTAAGTGCACTAATTCTATAAATTCTGACAGGAGTAGTATTTGGCGTAAAAATCAACAGTTTATAAAACTGACTTACTGCCTAAATGCTGGGAGAAAACGTCTTCATAGTAAACGTCTGCACTGTGGAAATTAGATTTGACAAGTCTACTAAAGTACAATGAAGACTCTGTATTGTCTGTGGACTTAATCTCTTGTCAAGAATTTTCAAAGAATAGTTCGTATTTTTCTCGGTTTATCTCTGTCTTTTTATATTGTTTAATAACGTCAAATAATGTATGTATTTATATAATTTACTACTTAATTTTATGGTTCTGTGTTCTGTGTAAGTAGACTGGGAATTTAATGGCTAAAAAGTTTTTTTGTTGTTGTTCCGAACGAAAATGCCATCAGACGCCACCAGACATATAATTATTGAATTCTTTGTGTTTTGTATTAAAGAAGACATCTTTTATTCTCTTTAATAAGCGCAGATGGAAATCTGTCCGAATTGAAAAACATATACAAATCAATTTTGATTAATAGGGCTTTTTATTTATTTATTTTGAGTAGATTGTGTGATTGTATGACAAAGAAATAGAAAGTAAAAGAGAAAGTTATATATATATATATATATATATATATATATGTGTGTGTGTGTGTGTGTGTGTGTGTGTGTGTGTGTATAACGAAGCGTGTGACGTAATAATTATCGTCATAGGAAAAGGTCTCGGCTATCCGGGTTCAAATCCCGAACAAAGCTATTTACAATTCACATAACGCTAATACTATTGGTAAAGGTGTTCGTCTACCTAATCTCTCTCCCACTAATGGTAAATAATAGGGCCACCTTGACCCGTTAACCTTATATAGTCAACCAGTCTAGAAGAAGAAAACTAAAGAAGGAAAAATAATGTATTATTATTTTCACTCCTTTTGAGTTTTTCACATCAGCGTTAGCTGCTTGTATTTTACTGAAGTCTGAGTGACAACAAGTCTCCTCAGGTCCTCAGGAATCTTCTGAGTATTGTAGCCGAGTGCAGCAGTGCTGTAGTCTGGATGGTCTCAATTCTTCCTCTGAATTCTAGATCCTCCAGTCTTTTTTCCAAGTTTATTGGTACCGTTCCAAGTGCACCAATTACAATTGGTATCACTTTCACTCTCATATTCCACAGCTTTTTCAATTCTCTGGCAAGGTCCAGGTATTTATCCATCTTTACATTTTCCTTCAGCTTCACCCTGTGATCTTCTGGGACCGCAAAGTTCACCAGTTGACACGTTCTCTTTTTTTTTGTTAATCAATATTAGGTCTTGTCTCCTGGCTGGGATAGTGATCTGTCTTTATCTCGAAGTCCCAGAGTATTATTATTATTATTATTATTATTATTATTATTATTATTATTATTAGTTACTCCAAACTATACAAACATGTGCAAATTATTTGTGCTATTTAGGCATACTTGATATGCACAAACCAGAATCTGTCGTAGAAAATGGGGCGCATAAAATTATATATGATTTTGATATGCAAACACATTACTCGATCCCGGCCAGAAGACCAACTTGGTATCAAGAACCAACTTGACATCTCGCGAATTGTCATTCCGGCGGTTCATAGAGTGAAAGCGGTCCAAAAAGCGAAAAGATAAACAAATACTTGAATCTTACTAGAGAGCTGAAAAAGCCGTGGAACATTAACGTGTTTGTGGTACTAATTGTATGGGGAATCATTACTAAAATTAGGTAACCTGGTACCTGGTACTATTAGTATTTTGTAATCTAACCATTGTAGTTCTTTTACACAATAGAAACATAAACAAAATTATTCTATTTAATTTTTATTCTGATAACTCCCTTGCAATCTATTTGATTTCCATATTTCACAGTTGATTGAGTTGTATATCTTTATTAAATTATAAAATGACTTAATTAATTAAGTTAAAAATGAAAATAATTTATCATAAATTATTTTATTTCA
>CM042141.1:72531097-72576097 GCA_023376005.1 Doryteuthis pealeii | reverse complement strand
ATGTGATATGGGAGAAAAAAGAGAGAAAAGGGGGAAATTAATAGAGCAGATAATGTTCTATTACGAATGGTAAACAAGGTCCACGCCAACATATTTTAGCCCCCCATTTTACTTAATTGTAGTTTACAGTTGGGTAATTCCATGTCAAATCATCCAGGCCATGTCACCCACCCACTTCAATTTTTCCAAAGGGAATATGTTAAAGTTTGCCAATCACCAAAATTTGAGCTTCCAATTCAAAAATTGGCGGAGTTATGTCGATCTTTAGCTCGGGTTGGGGGCGAAAAACGAAGAACCGATGCTACAACACTTTGGAAAAAATTGTTAAAATATTGCCCTTCAATTTTCTTAAAACTTTGTACAGGTATGGACTATCCTAACGTTAGCCAATCCTCAAAGTTTGAATTCCAATTCCAAAGATTGGCGGAGTTATGTTGATTCTAAAAATCAACATAACTCTCCAAATTTGGGTGGAGTATCGTGAAAAGTGGCGACATTTTGTAATTTATTTTTGTCTGTAAAATGGGTTCTAGAGCTTCCCTGCTTTTAAAAATTATTTTCTAAGTGCATTTTAGCTGTCAAGAAATTCTTAAAGTTAACCAATTTTAAGTTATTAATGATTTCTGATTTGCAAAATTTAAGTGTTGTTGTATCTTCGGTTCTGAGCAAATATCAAACTACTTTTTGGTACAAATAATGTTCAATACATGTGAAATATATAGAAAAGTTTTTGTCATAGATGCAGTGCCCCTCGGGATATTGATCTTGCTAGGAAAAAATCAGAAATCATCAATAACATAAAATTGGCGGACTTTAAAACTTTTTTGATAGCATTTTTGGATTTCATCCTCAAAAATGCTTTTATAAATCAATTTTAATAGTAGGGAAGCACTAGAACTTATTTTAGGAAAAAAAATAGATTACAAAAGTCGCAAATTTGGAGAGTTAAAAATTGACATAACTCCGCCAATTTTTGGAATTGGAAACTCAAATTTTGGGGAACGTCTAATGTTAACATAGTCAAACCTGGAAAGATGAATTATTTGACAATTTTACTTTTTTCTGGATGATTTGACATGGAATCACTCAGTTTGATTTTTAATCGTTCTCCGGTTGTAATATTTAACAAAGTACCGGACGAATGCTAACCATGACAGACGGGTTAGGTAAATACGTCGATGATTCCCACGTCGACGAAAGTGCAGTTTCGGTGGCATGAATTAATAAGCATTTTTTCTGAGTTTGTACATATATGCAAGAACCCAGATACACTCGAGAAGCGTTCGTGACACGCAGACAGTTTTAAAGCAAGTTGAATACTTAAATTCGAGAATTATCAGCATTTTTCGGGGGTATCATTAACACATCTTTGCAAATATACTTTTCAAAGTGTATCAATAATGACGGTTATAAGTATCACCTACATATTCCCACAATTTTTCCCTTCCTCCTAAGATTCAGATATGTTTCAACTTTTCACTTTCTTCCAATTTTACTCTGTAGTCTACTAGAAAAAAATGTATTCACCATTTAATAGGTCTTCGTATAGTTTACTATGTCTAGACTGGGCTCGATGATTGGCGTGATTTTCAAAGTAATAAACAAATTTACACTGAGGATTTGTACATTGTAAAGATTCTGTTTACATAAGCAAATATAAGATTCCTTTTAACAATTCACAGTGGTCTTTCCGACTATGTCTATTTTTGCACACTAAGGTAATTGGATGCATTCGCTTACCTGTGACAGTTTTTTATGTGTCTGCATTAAGATTATATTTGATATTTTACTGAGGTCTAGTTGATTTGGTTAAATATAGTTTCTTCTTCTGTAATTATTCTGGGACATCATTAAGAGCGACTTTGAGTGTTTTCTTTCCAAAAGTTATGTGCATCATTATATTTATTTATATTGTACAATATGTCTATAGGTTCATGGTGTAATGATTATTGTCGTAAGAAATAAACACGAAGATCCGAGTTCAAATCCTGGACGATGCTATTGGCATTTCACATATCGCTGATATCCTTGGAAAGGTATGAATCCAACTTATTTTCTTTAGCTAGTAGGACAGACAGAGCTATTTAACTTTGAAATGAAACCCGTTAAATTCTACATTCGGTTTAATATTCTGACGGGGAATCCACGTGGCGCAGTAGTTAACGTGCTGACTATGATATCGTAGTAAGCATGTTTAGACTTCAGTCGCCTTATTACATTCAGTTTCTGACAAATATATTTGGGAAAGGTATGAACCGCCTCTACCTCCCAACTATGGGTAATGCAGTACCACAACTGTTTATCTACAAGAAGTGCTTTGGTATTAAATGTCACACAGACGTTGGTATTTCCATTAAACAAAGAAACCAAACTAAACCAAATCTTTCAACTTCGACCAATTCAAATTTAATGTCAGATTATTCATTTATATTCACAAAAAATTACTACGGTGAGCCAAACGTTTTGCAAAATCTTGACAACCTGAGGCACAATTCGGCAAAATTTAATTGATACAACAGACGGAACAATAAAATTAGTATATAGAGAGAACACCTGTATATCAACAGTAACATTTCTATAATGGCCACAAATACTTTAGAAGTGGGGGGATAGAAGAGGAAAATAGATATTTGCTTCAACAAGTTCCTGCCGAATTGGGAAGAAGCGATTTCACTGTCTTCTCGCAGGCCAAACTTTCTTTTGGTCAACACAGTCTTTGACCAGAAGCTGTCGTCAAAATAATATTTTCTGACTGCAGTCTCACGTAAGCCGAAAGCTTCTCTGCTTGTCACGCTACGCTCCACTCGCTTTGGTTATTTTATGAGCATATTACCCAAACATCCGGGTACATCAGTCGAACCTCGCGTCCGTCCAGTGCCTAAATCGCATTTGTTTTTGCATGCGGGAGGACGCGGGTTCGATCCCGACAGACAAGACAATGTCTTGCTCTTTTTCCTTTCTCGTTCTCCGTCATAAATACAAAAGGTATAAATAAATGCAATTATTTATATGAACAATGAAAAATCATAATAACGATAAATAACATAAGCGAATGTTGTAAACTGACACAAGAGAAGTACATGCCTAAGCGAAAAAGCTAATCAACGATATTAAAAGTTGACCATATTACCAAATAGTATATACATAAACCAGAATATGTCCTAAAAATGAGATCCGTAAAATATTTTTGATATTTTGAGATACGAACGGATCACCCAATTCTGACTAGAAAGTCATACCTACTGTTAATAAATAATACAGAAGCAACTTGTCACCTACAGGGATTTACTGTCGCAGCCGAACACTGAGATAAAATGAAAGAAAGCGAAAAGATGCACAAATAACTAGATCTTGTCAGACAGCTGAAAAAATCTGTCGAATGTGACGGTGATATCAGTTGTAGGTGGTGCGCTTGGAATGGATCCCAAACGGCTTGGAAAGAGAGCTTGTGGAAATGGAATAGGTTCTTCATTTTTTATAATGAACATCCTAAAGCCAGTATATAGATTCACATTCGCCGGGTCCTCTTCTCTTGTAAGATATTCAGCTATATACTAAAAAGTAATTATTTTTCACGAGAAAGAGATGATTCTACATTTTCAAGATTATCGAATATTTCTAAACCTTCGTTAAAAACTTTGTATTACAAGATATAAACTGGTGACCAGGCATAACATGAAAAGGCTCAATATATATATTTGGCTCAAGGCAAATATGTCGTCTTGATATGCAGCGTTTCAATACATTGCTGAACATTTATTTAATTTCTTAAACCGACAACAGAAACGAACTAGCGATATCGTTGACCGAAACTAAATGCGTTGCAATCAAAAACTTTGAAATACCCCCCCCCATCGCTTTGAATCTTCGCTGCGCGATTACTATATGCCTATAATCTAGAACGCCACGTACGAATCACAAACTTCAGTTCGTATGTAAAAGATTGGTTTTGGTTTGTTTTGTTTTACGGCATATCAACCTCAGTTGGTCATTTAATGCCGATAAAGTTTTGAAATAAATCAATTCTTAATGGATAATACAATTTTTTTATAAATACATTTTTCTATTTAACCCATAAATGGGACCCTAACAGGTACTAACAGAGTGGACCAGGGAGCAATGGTGATGAAGGGGTGCTCCACATTCCCCAAACCTCCAAAACTGGAACCTCACCATCATATAGAGTTTAACGTCATTCCCAGGACATGTAGACCCGCAGCCACTGCCTTCTAGCACCCATATGATAAAAAGGGGTTGGGGCTTGCCATAAGGGCAATAGGGTTGGGAAAATCATATAGGTGCTAGGGCTTGACGTGACCAGCCGATTGATCGGAGGGGGCCTCTCCGACCGCCCGTCTAGCCAAAGATAGGGCCAAAGTGGAGTATTGCATGTCATGAACTGCTCATCCACCGGGGCTCTATCCTTAAGCATCATGGGTAACTACCCACGGCCAACAGGTGGCCCCATTAGGGGAGTCTTACCCCTCTGCAGAGGTGCAGTCGGTACATTCTAACGCCCCAGCCGACAGGGCGGGTAAAAGATTGGTACTTTGTTTTGTAAAATGAACACAGTAAAGAGATGGTTTATTCGTGCATGGGACCCTAACTGTTTTATTAGCTTGTGATCCTACAAGTTTTGAACTTTTGGGTTAACTTATTTTGAAACATACTATCACTATCAAATACTTTGAAATATGCCCCTTTTCAGGCTTTTACGCGGCCTATATTATAGTATGCCATGGACGATTCACAAAATTCAGTTCATATATAAAAGACTGTAACTTAACAAGAATAACAGTTCAAATCCTGGACGAAGATACAGTTTACATAGCGCTAATACACTTCGGAAAGTTATGAATCCAACTACTCTCCCTTCAGCTATGGGTAAATAGTAGGCCAGACTGGGCTCTTTAACCTTGGTTAAGTAACCAGTCCAGGAGAGGGAAAACTCTGAATTCAAACCTGTTAAACTCCGCTTGGGGTGGTCCCTACTAGAATAGGCTCAATCCTAATAGGTGATCTATTTCACTAATGACTGATTTAGACGATTCACGTGTGTATGCTGATTTATTAGCCTGTGACCCTACGAATTTGACAGCAGATGTTTTGAGTTAATCACTTTTGACTCACACAGATGACAGTTTAAAATGTAAGAGGGTTTCTACCGCACCCTGTGTTTATCCTTGCACTATGAACGGTCTTTTTCAAAGACAGGAACATAAAGATTATTAAAAAAAAAAAAATGACTGTATCCATTTTTCTTAATGTTTTGTAGCCAAAGAAATGTATTTTGTTTTCTTTTCAAAGTTCAGAAAAAAGTACCTCTTATATTTTTTTTACATAAACGACGCTCGCTAATAATGATAATATTATTATGGACGCGTATTGGAAAGAAGAAAGATTGAGTTCTTAAGTAGTTCGATAATGATACGATCTATATCGATTTTTTCCCTTCAAACGATAAGATTAAGGGAACTAATTGTTGATTCCAAAGTTAAAGACTTTGGCGTGTCAATGTTCAAAAAACTGAGCCTAAAGAAAAGTAAAATCAGTATCTGATATGATTTATCGCACACAGTGAAAAATTGCGCAAGAAAATATTAGCAAATGGCCGAGTAAATGTTCACTTTAGATCAATGGCTGCAATCCAAAAACATTAAGCGGATGACTTAATGACTATGTTTGATTGATAAGGTTATTGCTTTGGCATAGAAAAGACGACGATACTTAAGTCATCAAGTTTAATGTTTGTGCTCTCAAAAAACCCTTTATATAATGTACGGAAGAAGTGATGCACTTATTTTTCATCCTTTTTTTTCTCCAGATTATTAGACAATCAAAATATATATCATAATTCAAAGTGTAAGTATACTTTCAGTGAAATCACGTTAAGAAAGTTTGAACTTTATTAACAAAGAACTTTAAAAAAATGTAAATAAATTTTTATTTTATTTTTATCAAGGGGACATCTCCACACTTGACGGCAAGCCTCTTAAGTCAGTAGAAAAATTCACATACCTAGGTAGTAATATCTCATCCACAGAAAGCGATGTTAACACTCGAATAGGAAAGGCATGGTTGGCCACCAACAAATTATCAGTCATATGGAAATCCGATCTCCCCAACAAGCTAAAGAGACGATTATTCCAGGCTGTGGTTGTGTCGGTACTGCTGTATGGCTGTACCACCTTGACCCTAACGAAGCGCTTTGAGAATAAACTAGATGGGAGCTGTACGAGAATGCTACGGGCGGTCCTGGATAGGTCGGGGAAACAGCACCCCACAAAAGAGCAAATATATGGCCACCTGTTCCCCATCTCACAAACCATACGAGTGAGACAGACTAGACATGCAGGTCACTGTTGGAGAAGCAAGGACGAAATTGTAAGAGACGTACTACTGTGGAAGCCAGCACATGGGCACGCTAATGTGGGCCGCCCAGCCAGGACCTACATTGACCAACTATGTAGGGATATTGGCCGCTGTGCAGAGGAGCTGCCGGAGTCAATGAATGATAGGGAAGGCTGGCGAGAGATCATCATGGATATCCGTGCAAACTGCGCGACATGATGATGATGATGTAACGTGATGACTTCTACTACTCTCAACACCCTTAATAGAAGCTGTGTCGAAATCTGTCAATATATGATTGACAAGGGAAAAATCAAAGTGCACCACTGTTTAAGCAATCTCGAAATCACGTAGTCATTTGTTTATTGGTATTAGGTAGTCACGAGGGGTTCGAGATATACGAATTCTAATAGGGTTTATTTTAGGGAACGATACAAAAACTCCATATAATGTTCAGAAGGGGGAAGGCTCTTATTTTCATACTTTTATTATTATAGACTCAAAATATATATCATAATTCAAAGTATAAATAGGCTCTCACTCACATCACAGTATGATACTTTGAACTATATTAACTGTTACGATTTTTGTGGCCATTTTTAGGCTTCAAGTGAGACACTTTATATTGGAGATCCCTAGTATTAAGCAGAGTGCGATCTTTAGTGAATAAAACTTTGGTTGTTCCTTTGTGTTGGGTAAAACCCTTGCGTTGAGCAAAGTCGTTGGCTGCAGGTTCGTTCGTCAATGTTGAATAACCTGTAAATGAACGGCTTTCAATACCCGCGATTAAAAAGTTAACTAACCACGTATTGGAGCTGTTGATTGACTGAGTTTAGTCCACGTTATCCCGCCGTCTATTAGTTTAAGTGGTGCTTTCCAGCACAACGTATATACCATAATACTCTAACTAACAAAAAGGAATAAAAACAATGAAAATAGCATTCTATTCTATTTATATTTATTTATTTATTTATCTATTTCTTGAGAGTTTATTTTATGTTTTCATTTTTAACGTACATCATTTGTAACGTAATTGCCTCCTCCACCCTGTTGCATTATTGATGGGTTGGTTACCTATCAATTATGTAAGATAGTCTAACTTGAATCAAATTATTGGTTGTGTCGATAAATATTGGGAATTTCATTGAAAGCATTTAATTCTGTGTTTGCCAGAACAAACGTAAGAAATTTAGTTTAGGAAAATCATTTTTGGGGGCTTGACGCTAAAGGGACCGGAAGCAATAAGGTAGTCTCGCGTTTGAAGCCAAATTCACACAGGTGTGTTGGTTTGACTAGGTTTATTTAATAATAAATAGCGTTAAAAAAAGGAAGTCTTGTGTTCGTTAATAAAAAAAACAAGCAACGGGCACAGGACAAGAAATCCCAGGTCAGGATGTAAAACCCAAATAAGTCAAAAAGAATCCAGGTACTAAGCCCAGATTCAGATAACACATAGAAGATAAAGAACATTAGAACCAGCAGCTTCATACCAGAATCAGCTAAGAAGAAGAAACGGAAGTTAAGTACACAAGATAAGTATATAGGTATGTATACGTCTATAGTTATACTATACATCACTACGTCAATAAGTTTATTTACGAAGCAGTACGTAACACGCCCATCAGCACATTGAATAGTAGCTGTGTCAAATATCTTCGAATATATATTGTAAAGTAGACATTAGAAATAATAAACACAAATAAAAAAAATATTTTTAGTATGTAAAAAATGAAGGAAATTAATTTAAACAATATTGAAAATTTGACAGAAGTGTGTGAACCGTTTTAGTTTTTATTTTGTGCAACCTCCTTTTGCAGCAATTACTTTAACGAAACATCTTCTCTAGTCACTGACCAGTCGCTTGCTGATAGTAAAACTTAGCCAGTTGAGAGAAGTTTCAGCTACATCCAGCATGAACTGCAAGCTGCAGGTCTAACCACAACATTTCTATTCAATTGACATCGGGACTTTTACTAAGCCAATCCAGAGTACGAATCCTCTTCTTTTAAGCCATTGCGTGCTAGTATTAACAGTATCATCAGCATAGTCTGCATATGTGACTGTTTGTGCGGAATATCGCCTGCTTCTTGCCTTTCATAGTGTAAAACCTTTTTCTTTTATGGTATCTAATGATGTCCGGAGTACGTAGTCTAGGCATATTATAAATATATATGGTGCTAATGTATCTCCTTGTAGGACCCCAACAGCGATGTCAAAGAAGTCTGTAACGCCATCAGGTTAGCGTACCATTGCTTTAGTGCTTTTGTAGAGCATCATTGTAGCGGCAACTGTTTCTTTGGGGAGACCATATGCTAGTAGAATTTGTTCCATTTTCCTTCTGTGTATGGAATCAAATGCCTTGGAAAATCTACGAATAGTATCGTTGCCTCTAGATTATTTGCTCGAACGTCTTCGATGATCCGTCGTATAGTCAGGATCTGAGAGGTTGTGGATCGATTTCTGTGGCATCCGTTTTGGTTTTTCCTAAGGATTTTCTCTATTTGGGGTCGGATGCGCTTAAAGAGGTGGGCATTATATATCTTAGCTGCAATAGCAGTAAGAGCTATGCCTCTGTAGTTTTTAGTGATTCTTAGGTTTCCTTTTTGATGAATGGGAGGATGCACCCTTTTGTCCATTTATCTATTCTATTTTGTCTATATACTGCATTGCATAGACTAAGCTGTATGTCATTGAACTTTCCCAGCTTCCATACCTCGGGGGTATTTCGTCAAGGCCTGCTGTTTTTCTGCCTTTTAGTTTCTTTAAGACGTCGTTGAGTTCTTCCGTTGTGAAATCCCTCTGTTTGATGTCTAGTCTATCTATGAGCTTTTGGGTGTTATTTTCTATGAAATTAGGCGGGTTCCCCAGGGGTTTCTAGAAGTTATCTTTCCATTTCTGGAGTCTATTTTTTCGGCTGGTTGCATTTAACTTTGATCTAGAGTTACCTTTCCTACCGCTAATTTCGTTTACTGTTTGCCATGCTAATCGCGTCTGTCTGTCTTCCACTGATTGTCTGATATTATTCATTCGTGCTTGGATGTATTTTATTTGTTCTCTTTTCTATGTTTTGGTAAATTCTATCTGGGATTTTCTAAGGTTGTGTAAATTGGTGTTAGTTGGGTTTGTTTTGTTACGTTGGGCTACTTTTTTTGTATCGTTTCTCTTTTCTCTAACTACTTTTGTCTCCCAGGGGGCAGAGTGCTTGGCTCTTAGTTTCGTTGGTATGCACTCGGCTGCTGATTCTAGGTGATCACTGACAAAGTTTTCGTATTCCTCGTTTGGTGTGAAGCTTTCAGATGTCTCTTGGAGGATATCGAATTTATATCTCCCTGCTACACCTTAGCGTTGGCAAGTGTCGACCAGTCGTATCGTACAGATTTACTGGTTTGCTTTTTCTTTCTACGTAGGCTTAGTCGTACTTGCGCTGTGACTATTCTGTGCTCAGACGATACTCCTTCTTGCGAATACACCGGCACAGGCTGAGTCACTACTACATAGCTTGGAGGAGAAAGCAGAGAACATCGGCCTCTATGTAAACGCCGATAAAACTGAGTTCATAAGTTTCAAAAAGAAAGGAGTCATCTCCACTCTCGTCGGTTAGCCTCTTAAGCTAGTAGAACAATTCACTTACTTAGGTAGTAATATCCCATCTACAGAGAGCTATATTAATACACGAATAGGAAAAGCATGGTTGGCCACAAACAAATTATCAGTCATATGGAAATCCGATATCACTGACAAACTAAAATGACAATTCTTCGAGACTGTGGCCATATCGTACTGCTGTATGGCTGCACCACTTGGACCCTAACAAAGCGCCTTGAGAATAAGCTAGATGGGATCTGCACAAGAATGCTGCATGCAGTCTTGAACAAGTCGTGGAAACAGCACCCCACAAGGAAGCAGCTGTATGGCCACCTGCCCCCCATCTCGCAAACCATCTGAGTGAGACGGACAAGGCATGCAGGACACTGCTGGAGAAGCAAGGACGAGCTCATAAGCGACGTTCTTCTGTGGAAACCAACACATGGGCATGCTATTGTGGGCCGCCCAGCAAGGATCTACATTGACCAACTGTGTGAGGATGCAGGTTGCTGCGCAGAAGAACTCCCAGAGGCAATGGATGATAGGGAAGGTTGGCGAGAGATTGACATGGATATCCGTGCTGCGTGCGCAACATGATGATGATGATGATGATGATGATGATGATGATAATAATTAACAGTCTCATAAGAGCTTTGATCTTGTTGCAGTACCCTTTTACGGACATATTTCAACTTCCTGAGTGGATGCACATTTAATAGACTTATTTCAAATTTGCTCACAATAACAATGCCCATTTCTAGGGGGTGCCATACACATTTGAATGGCACTAGCGACTTTAATTGATTTTCACCACTAGCGTAATAAAGCAAGGATCATCTGTTGTTTACAGATTGGATCTCTCTGGTGATCATAAAATATACAAACAGATGTATGTATTTATAAGTTAAAATCACCAGTCCATACAGGCAGCTACCGACGGCCGAGAGGTTAAGGATCCAGACTGATGAAACTGCAGTAGTTGCTGGGTCTAGACACACTGAAGAGAAGTGTATATATATATATATATATATATATATATATATATATATATATATATATATATATCAAAAGCAAAAATGCATACAAATCTCTTTTTTATTATACACTCACAACCTCCAAGTCCGCAGACAGCGAGTAAATATTTAGTTGATCAATCTTATTTTATCATTCTGACACATTGGAAAACACGCAAGTAAATTGTTTTTCACAGTCGAGTGAAAAGACTTTCGGTGTTGAGGTGGCATGAATTACGGCCAGTGGTCGATAAGTCTCTTCGACAAATCGATAAAACACAGAAATATATTCACATGCCAGACGCTCTCGCGGCGGAATTTAGAATGTGAAATATTAATGGACCAATATTGGTAATATCACCATTAACCTGCTGTACGTTCGGCCAGTCGCACGGGCAAAGATTCTCTACGGGCTGGAAAGCTCCAGAGACAATAAAGTAAAAGAACATTCGTATAATTAGTATCAGACATATAGTGTCCTGTAAAACTCTTGTACATTCACACATATGATCTCGCATGAAAGTGCTCAGTCTATAGGGATTAGTTTGGTTTAAAGGGGGGGGATATATGGGGCGAAATAGACCTTCGAATCAACAAGCTCCCGCCAAGGGGAAACCAAAAACAAGCGAGTTCTCAGTCTTCTCACAAGTCCTCTGTTGGTCAACAAATTCTTCGTCTAGCAGCTAAAAAAATCCGTCGTCGTAGTCGAAATAATCTTTAGCCGTTCAAAATCACATTTCCTTACTGAAAAGCGCTTCGTCGTCGACTTCTGCTGCTGCTGCTGACTGCTGACTGCCCAGCACTTGACTCACTTGTTATTTTATGGGCATATTAGCCAAACATCTGGGCACGTCAGTCAAACCTCGCGTCCTTCCAGTTCGATCCCAGCAGGCAAGACAAAATCTTGCTCTTTTTCGTTCTCCGTCACAGTTTAACGGCACATAAGCCACAGCGGGTTATTTAAAGCCGGCAGAAAAGTGATTGAATAAGCATTCTTGAAACAAAAATCATGTGTCTGAAAAAACTGGTATTCTTAGAATTCTTTGCAAAGGTACAGTTTATAGAAATAAGCTAGTTTTTCCTTGTATTTTTAGAATAACGTTTTGTGGAAACCTGTGAATCTATAGTGATTGATTTATTGATTTTAATGGTATGTCAACGAGTGCCGGAGTATATTATCTCTGGAGGTTAGGGAATTGTGTTCATTTGTACATTTATATTTACAATTTAGTATAGTCCCTTTTTAAAAGTAGTTTGTTAACTGATATACGATATCAAGCATACCTATCTAATACAAATGATTTGCACGCAGTTTTTAGGTTTCAGGTATTCCTATATACTACTAATACGCCGAATTTATTTTTAATATATAATGCTTACTTGAGTTATTTGTTACGTATGTTTATTACTTATTAATGATTACATCTTAGTTTCAATTAGAGATTTACTACTATTTATATGTTGTCATTTACTTCCCAAGCCGTTCAGCAATACCCTCCGCCGACGGCTACAAGCTGAATTCCTCATTTGATCACAACAGAAGACAGTAAAATATGTGGGTATTGAATAATAAATAAAATAAAATAAAATTAGAAATAAAAATAATATATCAAAATTAAATATAATGATAAGACAAAATAGTTTAAAAAATAAAATAAATATAATTTTTATTTTTTTATTTTGAATTCAACATGGCTACATTGTTGCAATATTCACCGGAAGATAAACAGACAATATTGGATACATATACAAGGCAGGGGTTCAAACATTCGTTCTCAACAGATATTCCAAAAAATAAGAAATTACAGTTATTCGCTCATTTCATTCATAAAATAAAGAAAAAAGAAAGGAGGAGAAAGAAAAAAAGAAGAAGAGGAAAAAAATAAGAAAAAAAATATAACCACACAAAAAAAAAACTTAAGCACGTACATTTCTCATATTCATCTCTGAAGATAAAGTTTCTTTGAAATCGATAAGATAAAAATAACATCCTTTTGTTTTATTTTTTATACGCATTGTAATTGCCTTCAAACCATTAATATATTATAACATACTTAACAATGCTTCAAGCAAATTACCAATTACTTTTAAATATAAAGATATATAACAATCTCTCAGAATGCTTTTTTTACAGGAAGCACGATATGAGCGTGTCCGAAAAGACAAAACTTCTTGGCGTGAAGAGATAACAGACATAAAAAGACGGGCTTGATGGGAAAGCAGTAGTTATTGGAGCGGATGTATCACCCTCAAAATCTAGTTATAACTGAATAATAAGAGAGGTATTAACAGTTTGCCTGATTCTTTGTTCCCCATTCTTTCATTCCGTTCAGAGGACACAACCAGACGAAAGAATGATCGTATGCAGAGTTTAAAGAGGAAATACCATCAACGCCTACGAAAACCTGCATTAAGGGTAGCCTCATTTGGAATCCTGATACATCTTCCAATTAGACACTCAGGTGGGTATAAAACAGAATTTAGACAAAGGACTACTATGATATGACTCACCGACAAAGCTCTCACCATGCTTTTTTAATCACTCGAGTAAAAGTGACCGTCTTAATTGCCCCCAAGAGAATTATCATACAGGAAAGGGTAAACATGTAAGGGAGTTGATTAATGGTTAGCAAGACAGAAAACAGAAAAAAAACATAATTATTTTAATTTCTCGTTACGGCTCTTCCAAAAAGTATGTACCTATTCTATATTTCCGTTTTCATTTTGAAAAAAAAAAAATCTAACTTAGGTTAGAAAACAAGTTACTCATCCAATTCTCCTGGTGTGGGTTATAGAAAACAAAAATCGAAATGTTTTAACGCCGACTTACTTCCCGATCTACAAATAAATTCATCTTTGGAATACGTTTTTTATTATTCACATCTCTACACGCGCGCACACATACACAGACGCAAACAGAACATACATACACACACACACACACACACACATATATATATATATATGTGTGTGTGGGGGGGTGGGCGTAGTAGTAGTAGTAGTAGTAGTAGAATTTGTGATCCATGCCGTGTGGTCAGAGTTGAAAACGAACGGAGACAATCTAGCCAATCTTTTGACTTAAAGAAACTGTCAAGGTTAGTTGCTATACGTTTGCCTACATTACCTCACATCCATATATATATATATATATATATATATATATATATATATATATATATATATATATATATATATATATATCAGATAAAATGGTCAAAAGATGCAATATCAAAATATCTAAAATATAGAAGAAAATAAAATGGTAAAATATCACGACTCTATTTCACGACGGTGATCTTAAGGTGAGCAGGTATCTGTATATCTGAAGTCCGTTATATATATATATATATATATATATATATATATATATATATATAGAGAGAGAGAGAGAGAGAGAGAGAGAGAGAGAGAGAGTATATCCTTTTCATTCTGTGTGTCTTTCATTTTTTCTTTCGCTCCCTCTCTCTCTCTCCCTCTCCCTGTCTTTCTCTTTCTCTCTCTCTCTCTCTCTCTCTCTCTCTCTCTATATATATATATATATATATATATATATATATATATATATATATGAGAGAGAGAGAGAGAGAAGGGAGGGAGAGAGAGGTGAGAGAGAGAATAGCAAAGGGATAAGAGATGGACACAGAGAGAAATAGATATACACTCACAGTAGATAATCCAATACATATGATTGGTATGAATATGTTTTTACCAATGAGAAAAGCATTAAAAACTAGGTAAAAGAATTTCCGTTTCACTCGCTATATATAAGTGATATTAACGTATATAAATGGATTTTAAAAATACCTATATATATATTGAAATTTTCGTCACGGCAGCAAAAGTTATAAGATATATCTGAACTGATTTAGTCAAGTCGACGTATACATTTTGGTCTGAATGCTACCCCATCTTTGAGTACACGTTTCTCTCACCCTATCTCATATCTTTCTTTTTAAAAATATACCTGTGGGCCTCTTAGATATTTAAAGCAAAATCTGGCTTATTTATAATTATAGCAGAAACAGCAGACAACATGAATGAACTGTTTACTTCTATTTATTTAAAAAAAAAACAACTTTTAATCAATAATGCAAAATCTCCATGAAGACTTTTACATAGATAAATCGGATTTCCTATATAAAGCCTGTCTGTTCAGTTAAAATGGCTGACAGCAAATAACTACATTCTGATAACAGCACTTGGTATAATTCATGGTCAACATTTAACCGTTGCTAGGCATTCCGTACCCCACGCGTTGCTAGCGACGTACTGAGTGGATTATTACACTATTGTCAGCGTCCGACGAACTTTTGGCCACATCTCTTTTTCTTGAGCGGTTAACGACGTTGGGCGGCGGTGTGGGGGCATGGTTTGCGGAAACGCCATAAAATTTGAACTCCTCCGAGACAGGGTTGCCTTCGGGACAGTATTACACGGATAAGGAATGTCGAAGAAGATTTTTTTTTAATTCGCCGACAGATGCTATTACCATAAAGTTGACGCAAAATTAACGTTATTCAATTCTGCTAGAAAGAGAGAGAGAGTTCCACAATAAAGTTAAACGCAGACTGTGTTCAAGCGTTTATGCTTCTCGGCGCCAATCGATAAAGGAAAAAAAAAGAAAAAAAGAACGTTATAGAAAAACCACATTCAAACATATACGTACAAAGGCTCGAGCTTGTATCTGTTGGAATATCTTGGGATATAAAGTGTGCTTGAATCCACCGCTTAAACTTATAGACCCTGCCTGGTGGCGTGAATTAAAGCCAGACCAGTATCACGCGCGAATACGGGGTTAGTTAATTACTTAATCGGCGATATTGAAAGCCGTTCATTTGCACGTATTTGACTCGACGAGCGGATCAGCCACTGCTAAACACAAGGATTCTTCACGAAGGAACAACCAAAGGACTACCTAACACTGAGGAACAACCAAATAATTCTTACTAACACTAAGGAACAACCTAAGGACTCCTTACTAAGGAACATCTAAAGGATTTTACCTAACACCAAGGAACAACCAAGGATTCTTCACCAAGGAATACAAAGTAAAGTGCTCTCACTTGAAGCCTAAAAATAGCCACAAAATCGCAAAAGTATATAATTACAATGAGATAGCGTCTCCGTGGCGTAGTGGTTAAGGTGCTGAACTGCATCATCAGGTAAAATAATGATGGTGGAAATCAGTGTGTGACGTCAGCGGTGGGTTGACGTGCAATGAATGTGGAAAAGTTGAAAAATGTAATAATGGAAATTAACCAGAATTAGTAGACGTGTGAGTGATATGATATACGGATGGTATTTACTTTTTAGTGGGTAATCTTAAACCTTTGCCGATCGGTCGTCTGCATGTAAGTCCGCTGACAGAGCTTTATCCATATTTGAAACATCTCATCATAATCCCTTATGAATTTCTAGAATGGCGTTATTCTCCTATTTTTGGGTGGGGATCTTTAACTTCTGCAGAATGGTTATCTGCATGGTCGGCTTAAACCCGTTCACTGGTCTTTAGTCATATTTGAAAATTTCCTTGTGAATTCATGGAACGGCATCATTCTCCATACCGCCCACGTGTCTTCCCTCGATCTTTTGTATCTCTGATGCTTGCATTGTAATCATGATCATTCGCAGATCCAGGCGAACAACGACCCAATTTTTAATCATACCTCATGGAACATTAGACAATCTTTTTTAACCTCAAATTCAGCGACATTTTTTTTTTTTTTAGATAAATATCAATAATTGAATGAGATAGCATTTTTTTTTCAATTTTTGTTTTTCTTTTTGTTTTCGGATTTGTACGTTAAAAAAAAATTCACACACTAATCCAATTTTCTTTCACTTTTTAAAATTTTTGTGCTTCACACGGAAATATAATATGAAAATTAAATAAAATTCGATTCATTCTCTGAATGCAACTAACTGAGTTTATCACACAAAATCTAAATTTATGGATTTATTCTGTCAAAATCTATTTTAAAATCCGTTATTTAAATCGTCTACCATTATCAAAATCTATTTCTAGAATTTTATTTTCATTTTACCCTTTTTTTTTTTCACACCGGTTGGAATTAGTGGTTTTTCACTGGAGTCTAAGTGACACCATGTCTCCTTAGCTCTGTGGAACTCTTCTAAATAATTAAACCGATTGCTACTGGGTTGTGTGCTGGAAGATCTCAGTTATCCTTGGATGTCAATTTCTCCAGTCTCTTTTTCATTGTCTGTTTATTGTTTTATCTCTGTAAAGCACATAGACTTTTTGCATATTATCCACGTTTTTTACAAATACAATGCTGTTTGAATTCTAAAAATTATTCTATATAACTAAATGCTTTTCCGTTATTTCAATAGAAAGCGACAGATCTGTAAGTTTACACATATTTATTTTATTTATCTATGAGGTTTATCTTAAGATATTATAAAAAAACAGATTTGTACACACAAAAGTATCGGACATAAATAAGTACACGATTTTTTCTTCTAAACCATGATATTTATTATTTCTGATGAAACATTATGTAATCAAAGCAGATCTTATTAGTTATTATTTATTACAAAAATAAACAGCTATTATATTGTGCAGCCTAAGATAAGAGTATGTAGCACTGCAAAAATAAGTACACCACTCTTATTATTATATATATATATATATATATATATATATATATATAATAAGCGTGTTGGTAAATCCTCGCGTGAGAAAAAAACAGCAAATAGTTTGAGTAAAAATATACTACCAAACATTAACCGGGGAGAAAAAAATTGTGGAAAAAGAAAAGGATAGTCGTACCAATATCTGGTACAGTATTTGGCCGAAAAAAATTTTATATGTATTATTATATTATATAGGTTCGTCTGACTTAATTAATTTATATATATATATATATATATATATATATATATATATATATATATATATATATATATATATATATAATATATATAATTTCGTTAACTGTGAAGACATTTTCTGCAAAATTTGTTCATCATCCTTTCAAGTTGCCGACTAGATGATATGAAATCAGGCTGGATTTGGCTGATCTATTTGCCGTAACATACCTGCTCCCGAGTACTTTCTGCCACTTCACGGGCCATCTTCAGGGGAGAATGTAAAAACAATACAACTTTGGATTGTCCATTATACTGATGTACTATTTATACTAGTGTTGTGTCTTTTATTTTTCTTTATTTATTTGTTTATTTTATTTTATTATTATTATCATTATCATTATTATTTTCATTTCTTTTGAGTTTTTCACATCAGCGTTAGCTGATGGTATTTCACTGGAGTCTAAGTGACAACAAGTCTCTTCAGGTCTCCAGAACTCTTCTGAGTATTCTATCCGATTGCAGCAGTGCAGTAGTCTGGATGGTCTCTATTTTTCCTCTGATTTCTAGATCCTCCAGTCTTTTTTCCAAATTTATTGGTACCGTTCCAAGTGCACTACAATTGGTAAGACTTTTTCTCTCATATTCCACAGCTTTTTCAATTCGCTGGCAAGGTCCAGTTATTCATCCATCTTTTCATGTTGCTTCAGCTTCACCCTGTGATCTGCTGGGACCGCAAAGTCCACCAGTTGACACGTTCTCTTTTTTTGTTAATCAATACTAGGTATGGTCTCCTAGCTGGGATAGGGTGATCCGTCTTTATCTCAAAGTCCCAGAGAATTTTATGTATTTCATTCTCAAGAACATATTCTGGTTTATGCATATACCATTTTGTTGTATGGTCAAAATTTATTTTTTTGCATAATTCCCAGTGGATCACCTTCCCAACCAAGTCGTGCCTAGCTTTGTACTCCCATTGTGCTAGTTTGCTATATTCACTTAAAACATGCTTTATGTTCTCATCTCTGTCACCACACAGTCTACATTTACTGTTTAGTTGGGTCTTATCAATTTTTGCTTTGATATAATTTATTCTTATGACATTATTTTGTGCAGCAATTATTAGTGATTCAGTTTCTCTCTTAAGGTTTCCTTTTCTCAACCATGTCCAGGTCATTTTATGGGAAACCTCTCCGATTTGTCGTTTGAAGTGTCCAGATAATTGTTTTTCTTCCCATCTTTGTTTTCTAGTTTTTGTTGTTTTTCTGTTGGTCCATACATTACATCTGCTGTTGTTGGCTACTATAAGTAATCTTTCTTTGCTCTTTTTTTGTGTAGTCTTCGAGTCTCTGGATTGTGGCCTCTACACAGTCCTCTATGTTGGCAAGCCCTCTTCCACCTACTTTTCTTTATACATATAACCTATCTTTATCATCTCTAGGGTGTAGAGCCTTCTGCATCGTCATTAATCTCCTAGTCCTTTAATCTATCTGTCTGATTTCTTCTTTTGTCCATTTTCAGAATGACCCAGAGTATCTTATAACGGGACGGCCCAGGTATTTATTCCTCTGATTAGGTTTCTGCTGTTGAGCTTGGTTTCTAAGAGCTCGTTCTTCTGAGGTATTCTTTTTTAACTTTTTTTTAATCTCTGTTTGCTTGATATTGTCTGCTTCTAAAATTCCTGAGTATGCGTAAGTTTCTTTTTCTTCAAGTGATTTTATAGTGTCCTGATTTGGTAGTTGTATTCCGTTCATTACTTTTCTTTCCCCCTTTTTTATTACTAGCATAGCACATTTTTCGATTCAGAATTCCATCCCTATGTCTTGGCTACATATTCTGATGGTTTGTACCATGGTTTCTAGTTCTTTTTCATTTTTTGCAAAGACTTTTATGTCATCCATGTACATAGGGTGGTTTATTTTTTTCTGGGAGTTCGTGAATTTATCCCCCTGTGCATTTCCTGAGTATATGATTGAGTGGCATCATTGCTATAATAAACAGTAGTGGTGTAGGCGAGTCTCCTTTTAAGATACCTCTTTGGATTTTAACTTCTGCCAGGGATTGTCCTCCTACTTTTAATTGGACTCTCCAGTTTTCCATGGCTTTTTGATAGAATTTATGATGTTGGATATTTTGTACATTTTTAGACATTCTAAAATCCAAGTATGTGGGACCATGTCATAAGCTTTTCCGTAGTCAATCCATGCCATTGTAATATTTTTTTAACTTCTTTAAGGATGTGTTGATCTATGTATAGTAAGTCATATGTTCCTTTTTTCCCTTGCGGCATCCTTTCTATTCTTCTGGAAAAAGCTCATGCCAATTAAGTGAAAAATATATTTCTTCTTTTATTACCGCTGTCAGTATTTTCCACATCATGGGCAGATACATTATGGGTCTATAATTGCTAGGAATATTTCCTTTTTGTGTGTCTTTCTGAATTAAGGTAGTTATTCCTTTTCTCATCCATTCGGGTACATCCGTTTCCTGTAGGCATCTGCTGAGTTATTGGGCCATTCTCTGGTAGGTTGAGGTGAATTTCTTGAACCAGAATCTGTCTATGCTATCATGGCCTGATGTTTTCCAGTTTACTATTTTCTTAAGTGTTGCTCTGTGTAAATATTATTATTATTTACTCCTTTTGAGTTTTCACATCAGTGTTAGCTGATGGTCTTTCACTGGAGTCTGAGTGACAGCAAGTCTCACTTTCACTTTCATATTCCATAACTTTTTCAGTTCTCTGGCAAGGTCCAGATATTTGTCTATTTTTTCATTTTTCTTTAACTTCACCCTGTGATCTGCTGGCACTGCAAAATCCACCAGCTGACAAGTTCTTTCTTTTTTGTTTATCAATACTAGGTCTGGCCTTCTTGCTGGGATAAGGTGATCCGTTTTTATCTCAAAGTCCCAGAGACCGTTTCGTTCTCAAGAACAGATTCTGGTTTATGCATATACCATTTTGTTGTGTGGTCAAAATTTAATTTTTTGCATAATTCCCAGTGGATCACCTTCCCAACCCAGTCGTGTCTAGTTTTGTATTCTCGTTGTGCTAGTTTGCTACATTCGCAGAGTATATGGTTTAACAGTCTCATCTCTATTACCGCAAAGTCTACATTTACTGTTTTGATGGGTCTTATCAATTTTCGCTTATTATTATTATTATTATTATTATTATTATTATTATTATTATTTCCCTTTTTGTTTTAAATAATGGTAGGGCTGTACTTATTTATGAGCGGTACTCTATAGACACACCTTTCATATTTTTTTCTTAAAAAATAAAAATAAAAATGAACAAACTAAAAACATCACAAACACATGCACACATTCATAGACATCTATCAGTATTTAATCTAAAAAATGCAGGTCTCACTTGCCCAAATGTCATCGATAAAGCAATTCTCACATTTACAATGAGAGACACTCCCGTCATCCGCCATTAGTTATATCTTAAATAACACCAGAATTGACCGATAGGAATCTTTCTTTTTCCACTTTGGTGACAATTTAAAAAGTTGATAAACATATAAATCCTATAATTGTAAACATTCTATGAATTTTTATTTACTCCTTTTGATTTTTTCACATCAGCATTAGCTGATGGTCTTTCACTGGAGTCTGGGTGACAGCAAGTCTCCTCAGGTCTCCAGGACTCTTCTGAGTATTCTGGCAGATTGCAGCAGTGCAGCTTTCTGAATGGTTTTCACCCTTCCTCTGATTTCCAAACAGTCCAGACCCTTTCCAATCATTTTGGGACTGTTCCAAGTGCACCAACTACAATTGGTATCACCTTCACTTTCATATTCCATAACTTTTTTAGTTCTCTGCCAAGGTCCAGATTATTATTATTATTATTATTATTATTATTATTATTATTATTATTATTATTATTATTATTATTATTATTATTATTAATAATAATAATAATAATAATAATAATAATGGAATGATAAAAACAGGGAAAAAGCAACGGCGGCTGGAATAGAACTAAAGAATCAGTAAGAAATAATGACACTTGGAGAAAAGGAGAATTACACATACTTTGGAATACTGGAAACAGACACCATCAAACAAATATATATTAAAGGAAAAGTGACAAAAGACTAATTAAGAAGGACAAGAAAACTTCTAAAGAATCTAAACTTTGTAGCAGAAATCTCGTCAAGGGAATAAACACCTGTGCTGTCCCCCTTGTAAGATATTTTGGACCTTTCTTAAAATTGACGAGAGAGGAAATGTTGGATATTGTACAAACGGAAATATGAATTTCCAGTTAAATTAACAAAAGAAGGATGGGAAACTTGTGACAATGAACAAGGCATTACATCCGACAGATAAGACAGACAGATTATATGAGCCAAGAAAAGAAGGAGGAAGATGTCTCGAAGACTGTGTAGAGGTGACAATTTGAGCACTCGCAGAAAACACAAATAAAAGTAAAGAAGGGCCGATTGCAGAAGCCAGAAAACAATTGCAACATATGAACGAGCACAAATATAACAAAAAACAAGAAAACAGAATGGGAGGTGTAATTACTATTCGTTTTTTATCACTCTGCTTGGCATCATTTGGGCACTGTCCAAATTTTCAAACGCTTTTTAAACTATTTTATTACACTCGTTTTTTTGCATTTATTATACTAGTAAAAAAAAATAACACCCCGGGCGATGTAAAAATAGATTTTTTGAAACATATTGCCTGAGGGGGGGAGTAAAAAATTCAATGTCAGCAAGTTTGTACCCTAAGTAAGTAAAATCATCACATTCATTAAATGATCAAAAATAAAACAATTTGAAATGTAAACTTTAAATATGTATTAAAATAAAACAAACTATATATTGATATATAATACCAGTCATGTATTTATTAAAACTTGTTTTTAAAAAAACAATGAGGACTGTCTAATGTTGCATGTTCAAATTTTGAGTGTATTTATTCATGTTATGACGATTTTGGGTAATGTGACGTAAGCAGTGACGTAGTTTTTGTTACAGACAAAAACCGGAGCGAATCCTCCATTATATATATATATATAATATATATATATATATATATATATATAGAGAGAGAGAGAGAGAGAGAGAGGGGGGGAGAGAGAGAGGGTGATGGAGAGAAATAGGGCGAGAGAGAACTAAAGAGATGTATATGCAGCTTCAATACACACAGTAATGAAGAGGTTATTGTGTTTGTGGTTTAGGCCCTGTAAAGATAAAACACCTGTATATCAGTATACATATATATATTTACCGACCCCTCCGCACGAGCAGGATGTGACACAAGGTCAATTCAAGGTCAATTTCTTAAGCGGAGTTTAACAGGTTTGAATTCAGAGTTTTCCTTCTCCTAGACCGGTTGCCTAACCAAGGTTAAAAAGCCCAGTCTGCCCTACTATTTACCCATAGCTGGAGGGAGAGTAGAATTCATACATTTCCCAAGGGTATTAGCGCTAAGTGAAATGCAATTACCGTCCAGGATTTGAACTCGGGGCGACGAGTCCATTTTCTCTGACTTTAACCATTACACCACGCGTTTCCTTATTAGTATACATATAAGGAGGAAGTAAATAAGAAAAGGCCGGTATTAATAATAACTAAAGCTTTATATCACTATAAACATACAATATTTATTGAAGTTTTCTAAAGAGAAAGATAACCAATGTTTTTGGATAAAATCTCTCAAACCCAAAAAGTCATTGGAATATATTTATTTTCTATGCGTATATGTAATATACGTAACAAAAAATATTTAGAAGATTTCCGTAGATATGAGTGTATATATTTCAAGGGAACAGGTACAGTAATATGTATTGTTATTTATGTGTTGATGTGTAATACCCTGAGGTTGGTGGAATAGGAGGTGAGAGTTCGGTTATGGGTTTTGGGGTAGGAGGTCAGATGTCTGTAGAGTCGCTTAATCAGACTAACTGATACTGTTATACAACCACATGAAACATCGGGTATGTAGAAGAGAGTGGGAGAGTTCTCAGATTATATAGAGAGAGACAGAGAGAGACAGAGAGAGACAGAGACAGAGAGACAGAGCAGAGACTTACTTGGAGAGAGTAGATGGTCTGACTTTATCACTTGTTGACATCTTTACTCTTCCAGTGGCCATGTCTTCTATTTCCTCATCTTCTTCTCTGGCCGACATTTCGTCTAGTGGGTTCTTCTATTAACTCTTCTAGTAAGGGCTTTGCTTTTGGTATTTACTTTTTTTCAGTTGATTGAACTAACAAACACTTTTGTTGCTTGGTCAAGCTTTTATTTTATCTAGCCCCAATTCTTATTCGACGCGCAGGAAAACTATCCCCAGAGCACGTCTAAACTCTTTGACGGCCGGGCTGAATCTAAAAACTAAACCTAATCACGTGTTTCTCATGGCACGTGAATTCGCGCCTCTAGGGGTCAGTGGGTTACTAAACTCACATATTTTCCCACTGGCTCCCTTGAATTCAAAGTTAACGGTCCATATTCTCGTTACCGGGTCTGCCAACAATTTATGACATTCATAAATTGTAACAATACTGTAGTCTTGATTCTTCTCCTCTGAATTGAAAACGTATCAATTTTTTATAGTCACTGCTGAATCAAAGTTAATCATCCAAAATTACTTTTGTCGATCTGTAAAGAAACTTATTAAACATGTAAAACAATGAATTTAAACTTATATCACATAACATTTATTATGAAAGATAAAAGATTAAAAAAAAAAATAAATAAATCTATGATTAATTAAATTTTGTACTCACCAGACGCATATAATTCTCTGTAATTTTGAAATACAGCCGCATCACCTAATCCCGACCAGAATACCAGACCTAGAGTTAATTAACAAGATAAATAGAGCTTTTGGTTTTGTATTTGAATGGGTTAGAGTTCTACAACCGTCCACAAAAGAAAAAAAAATGTCTTAATTGTCAAAAGTCTCTTAGCGGCTATTGTTGGTGGTTGTACCAGAGCTTGATCACCTCTGATAGGGTCAGCAGGGCGAGGGAAGTCTGATGTTGAAAGACCCGAAACTTCCCAATGAACCCTGCAGATTACATCACTGACAACAATCACCAGCGCCCCAAATGTAGGAGCGTATATTTAAAGGACTACTATGGTGTTCTAGCGGAACACAAAGTAAAACTAGAAGAAAACGAAAAGATACACAAATTGTTGTACGTTGCAAGAGAACAGAAAAATATGGAACATAAGGGTGAATGTGATACCAATTGTAGTTGTTGCGCTCAGAATATTTCATAGGCGTTAAGAGAAATTAAAAATCAGGGGAGAATCGAGACCATCCAGACAACAGCATTGTTAATATCAGCTAGAATACTTAGAATAGTTCTGCAGATATGAGAAGAATTGCTGTCATAATGAAAAATAAAATTATTAAAAAGATATAATAAGTAAACCTACATTTCTGAAGGCAGAGCAATAGCATCTCAAGTTTCTAAAGATATAGACCAATGACCAATGAGATACAGAAGTTACCAGGAAAAATATTCTGGACAATAACTATACGGCTTGAAAAACGTGTTTGGTGTCATGTAGGAAAACGAGAGAAATCAGTCAAAAATATTAAACAGATCTTGAGCGTATGCTTCAATAAAAGTTATTTAAAAGAATTACTTCTACCAACACACACACACACACATACACACACACACACACACACATATATATATTATATATATATATATATATATATATATATATATATATATATATATATATATATATGCAATTGATTTTTACTTAAAATCATAAAAACTTATTTATTTGCTTGACTCGGAAATAATAAAAGCGCTAATATTTTTCTTGTTGCAAAGTCTGTTGTAGCACTTTATTAATAATGCGTCAAGCCACATTTTATTTTTTTACTTTCTTGGAGAGCAATCACCTATTGGGTGTTATTTATGCGTCTACGCAGCATAAAGTAGATAGCAACGATAAACAAAGGGGAAATATTTTGGTGCTAATAAAAACTTTCTTTTTTCTGTTTTAATCCCCTTAAGTACGAAAGAAAGACAAATGTCGACAGAGAATTGAGTATTAAAATATTTTTGTATTATTTTTGTGTATAAATAAAATAAAATGTGTTACTTCTTGATTTTATTTCACGACGTAAAACTTGACAAGATTATTTTCAGTATAAAATATAAAATGTAGATAAAAGAGTGTAATGAGAATTAAGTCAACTTTAACAACACAGAAACATAAAAAAACAGAGTAAGAGAAAGAAAGAAAGATAGATATGAATAGTTTAGAAAAGAGGAGAAATAAAAGTGAAATACAGAAGAAAAACAAAGAAACTGGATGAGATATTGTGGATGGAAGAGAAACAAATAAAATACGTGAAATAAAATATAAATAAATACAACATATAAATAAATAAATGCACAAAATTAAGAATGAATATAAAACAACATAGATATAAGTAAATAAAAAAATGAATATATATATATATATAGATAGATAGATAAATGTGAATATGAGAAAATGTAAATATACAAAATATAACATATATACTATATAAAAATGTAATCAAATATATCTATATAAAAATGTAATCAAATATTAAAATAAATGAATAAATATAAAAAATTAAATAAATGAATAATAAAAGTAACTATGAACATAAATAGATAAAAATAAATAAAAAGATGTTAATGAATATCTAAATCAAAAAGTGGGCGATAAATAGAAAAAAATAATAATCGAATCAACAGAGAAGTGTTAGAGAAAGTAAATGTCCATTTGGGGAAGATATAAAAAGATGAGGCGATGGGGGATGGATGAAAGAGAATTGAAAACGGAGTAAAAGACAACTTCTAGAATTATGATGACAATGTCATTAATAAAGAAGAAACAGAAAATGGCCTATGCCATGAGAAATAAAAGCGAGGAAACTATACATGTATATTTAAAAAAAATAATAATCTGATAGTTCTCTAGATATCTTTTAGAAAGTCATTTTCCAGCGATCCTTTAAAATCAGACAATGCAAATAATATCATGAGAGAAAAATCACTTTATAACTAATTTTGATCGTTTTTATGCCATTCAAATGTTTGCTAATGAAACTTGAATATACCTCTATGTATTTTTAATTACTCTTCTCAGAGGTGTCTGATTTTATTGGGTCACTATGAAAATCGACTTTCTAAGAGATATCTAAAAAAATACAATGTTTTATTTTCTGGTATACGTGTTATATACTGTATCAATTGACAGCGCTGGTGTGTAGTACACTGGATTAAAAACCAACACAGGTATACAAGAGAAAGCTGGACTTTATTTTCTTTCCTCGGTTGGCGTGGATGAAAGGAGGTGCGAGACGTGATAGCACCGGCTTGAATGAGTGGTGACATGAACCGTAGTTATATCAAGTCTCTTCTTCGGAGAGTCGACGGGAGTGACTGAACTCAGCGGCTACCAAATCTCAACAGCTGAACTCTCGGTCTAACTGTCACTTTTTCAATTTTTACCCAGCATGCTCAGGTCTATTCAATTTACACCGGAACTGTACGGTGTGACCTGTAATCATAGATTGGTCACCAGTCAATAGGATTTCCTTTGTCATCCTGCTATTGTTGTTTTTCCGGACAGTTTGTTTGACCCGGTCAGCAGTAAGCCTTAGATCTTTATCACTCTCCTCTTTCTTCTATCCAGACTTCGGTCTGGAACACCCTTTGTTTCTCAATTCCTTTGTCTTTTTGAATTCATTTACGCGCCAAAATAATTGAAACAATAGTTAATCTGCAACATACGGATTTTTTTCTCAACTAAACTGAAAATAAATTTATATTACAAGGGCTTCCTATGTAGTGTAATACTTGCGACCTTGTTTCATATCCTACCCGTGCCGAACAGGTTGGGGTAAGTACCTCAGGGCATTCCATCGTGTTATAATCGTTAATAAGCTAGTCTCGCAAATTCATTACTTCTGAATAGCGAATTGTATCTTCACTAGATGCCCCATACTCGTGACCTTATCCTCCCGTCGTGATGTAATGGTTAACAAACAAATCTTGCAAATCCATTACTATTGAATAGCAACATTGATCCCCACGTGCCGAACGAATTTAGGTAAATACCTTCTTTAGGGCGCCCCAATCGTATTTTAATGGTTTGGAAGCTAATCCTGCAGATCCATTACTACTGAATAGCAAGTTCGATCATCGCAGTATGTCCCATATTTGAACCCTTGTATCACATTCTACCCATGGAGAAAGGGTTGGGTAAATACATGCCCTAAGGCGTCCAATCATAATCTAATGGTTTGCAACTTAATCTCTCAGATCCATTACTAGGGAATAACGAATTCGATCTACGCTGGATATCTCATACTTACGACCTTGTGTCCTATGTGGCGAACAGGTTGGGTAAATACCTACTTCTTAAAGTGTAATTCTTAAGTAAATGTCATGTTATAAATTCTAAGTATAGATTCTGCAAATAAAAAAAAGATTTGGCACAAAATATTCTTTTTTTACGATTATAAATAAGGGGCCGGTATAGCTCAGTCGGTAGATCGTCGTACAAGTAAACCACAAGATTCCGGGTTCAATACCGGCCCTCGCCCACTCAGCGAATGAGTAGCACAGGTATCTGTGCGGTAAGGTGAGGAGCTGATGGTAGATGTGGCGTTCTGTCTCAGAAACCAAAAACAATCTCCTTGGTCTAGCGCTACTGAAAAGGGGATAGACTCCCTCGGTGTATGGCTGATACCGACTTTAGGTCACCCTGACGACTTTACTTTACTTATAAATTGTACAATAGCCATTTTACCGAATACACGTATTTCTTTGTCAGAGTTGGGGTTTTTTTTTACTAATGTGTTTAAGCTGGTAACTTTGGGACCGGTAGTTAAGTGGTTAATTTGCAATTTTATCCCTATCTTTATTTACCCCACTTTGCTCATCGATTTATCGATCTATCTGTGCTAATTCATTTGCAATATTTCCGATGAAGAATATTTACAACATTCAAAGAGGTCTACTCCTTCTGTTTAACTCTTTCTTATTTCTTTTCATCGCTATCTTCGTAAACATCTCACAAAATATGATTCTTTTTAAAACCAGGACAGTTTACGTACTTATTATATACGACGTCTCTTTCAGACTGATTTCCGGAATATAGGATGAGAGTTCAAGTCTCACCGGAGGCTACTTCATTATTTCCTATTCATACTGCTTAAATTAACGGCCACACAATATAACGACATGAGCGAAGAGATAAAATGCAACTGTAAGATGGAAAGGAAAGCTAATCAAATATTAAATAGAAATACAGAATTCACAACTAAAGGAATAAATATATATATATATATATATATATATATATATATATATATATATATATATATATATATATATACAGTTATTTATTAAGTTTTTCTTAGTTCTAGCACAAAGCCATATAGGGCACCAGGTGACACTTGCTAGTCTAAAAAGCATACAATTAAAACTCTCTCTCTCTCTCTCTCTCTCTCTCTCTCTATATATATATATATATATATATATATATATATATATATATATATATATATATATATATATATATATATACCAGAGAAAAATATAATTAAAGATAAACGTGGTGTAATGTCTTGCAGATCCATTGCTACTGAATAGAGAGTTCGATCCTGGCAAAATTCCCTATAAAGATCTCCACGTAAAAAGACATTCTGTTAATCCGGACTGGTGGGGGTCAGGAATGTTTTTTGTTATCAGGAATTTAGAGGAAATGACATCCCATATAACGATATAGTAAGAAATTTTAATTCAATACTTAACAATATTTAAACAAATAAGATATAAATGAGCTGATTTGTTAAATTGATATTTCAAATAAAAATTTAAAAAACATACGAAAAAATAGATAAGTGAAGTATTTGAATTTAAAATAATTCATCATTTTTTTATTTTTTTATTTTTTTGTAATATGTAAAATTCTATTAATAATTTTTTTAAATAACATTAATTCAAAGCGTAACCGATCGAATATCAAATTATTATATCAAATTATTATTATAGTAAAAAAAGGTTGAAACATATTTTTTTTAACAAAGAAATTTGAATGTGCTTAAACGTTGAATATCAAAATAGATACTGATTTTGAACAAATGCAGAATAGCGCGCAAGAGATAATATAATTAGAATCACATTTTAAATAACTTTAGATTACGGAAACTCCCGAAGAAAACCTTACGCAAACGTCACAAAGGTTTCGGGTATTTCCGTGAATTGTAATGTAATGTAATGTAATACATTTTATACGTAAGCTAATGATATGATGTCTTGCGCTCTATTCTGTATGAATAACCTGATTTTATTTTTATATTTAATATCAAAATACATAAATTAAGGTGATTATTTTATACACAGTTGCTCACATGAAAATATAATTAATAAAAAGGAAAAAAAATAATGTGTGTGTGTGTGTGTGTATGTGTGTGTGTGTGTGTGTGTGTGTGTGTGTGTGAGTAAATTAATTGAAAGAATAAAACGACCGTATTCAAATTTAAAATTTTAAATTTTTATTTTTTTATCATGTAAAATTAAGTACAGAGACGATCGGATATCAAAATAATTGTATATTATTTTTTAGATTAAAAAGTGGACAGACTAAAACCACTCTCAAAAGAAAATTAACGTCTCCTATTTAGAATATTAATTTTAAAAATCCAAACTTACTTCATTAAAGAGAATTTTTAATTTGTTTAAAAGGTAAATAAAAAATGACTGGACTTATTGTATGTGTGTAGTGAGCTAGAAACTCTAATGGGTGAAGCACGAACCTAAAGTTATCATATCGTAGTTTTAATTTATAAGAGTTTTCTAAAATATAGATCAAATCTTCATAATTTTCATGACAAAAAGGAAGATGCAATGACAGTGAATGTGTATACATATCTATTTTGTCGTTATTTGTTTTATTTTCGCAGTTTCCTTCGAACATACATGCACACAAACTGCCCTTTATATATATATATATGGATTAATTTTCGCTTAATCTTATCATTGAGATCATATTTCTCTTTATCGCATGAAATATATTTCAACTGTTTAAACAACTCGAACTCGCTTCGATTATTCCGTTTCTTAAGCAACTGATATTACAACCTTTGCAAACGTCCCAGACATAAAAAAAGAAGAAAAAAGTGAAATGTTGGCAAAAAAAGGATGAGAAAAAAATTAGAGAATCTATTTAATTGGAAGAAACGGAGAGGAAAAAAAATTAGTACCGTCTACCCTAGTGCAATAGTTATGAAACTTGTCTGGCAGAGCAGCCAAAATGTGCTGGGCGTCTAGTTCTGATAGGTTGTCTCATTAAAATGTTCTTGTTATTTACGAAGCTTTGCTTAGTCTGGCGTCCGTCTGTTTCTCAGTCAGTAACCAATAGGAAATGAATAGGTTCATTGCCGCTTAAATTCGGGGATCTGACTGGAACCAATGCTTTCACAGAGAATTCATTGGAAATCGCAATTATAATGTACTTGCAAAAAGCTAAGCTAAGTGTTCTATTCATTTGCAAAAAAAAGTTTGGGAGAATTTTGTATTCATATGCAAATCTCCAACTCATAAATATCATCTGTAGGAAGCGCGTGGGTAATGGTTAAAGTCATCGGAAATGGACTCGTCGCCCCGAGTTCAAATCCTGGACGTGGTAATTGCATGGGAAAGGTATGAATCCTACTCTCCCTCCAGCTATGGATAAATAGTAGGTTAGACTGGGCTCTTTAACCTTGGTTAGGCAACCGGTATAGGAGAAGGAAAACTCTGAATTCAAACCTGTTGAACTCCGCTTAAGAAATTGACCTTGTGTCGCATCCTGCTCGTGCGGAGGGGTTCGTAAATATATATAAATATCATCTGATAAACCGAGGACTAAGCAAGTCCCACAAAATTTGCAAAGAAATGGTAGTAAATAGAATGTAGTAAACTATTATTAATTAAGAGTAGGTATTTAACAGATATTATTTTTGCAAGACCCGAAATCTATAAGGATACTGGAGTAACATAACTAATGAGCTCCTTCAGAGCATTTCGACAATGTTAACAAGACTTTACCCGAATCCAATCTCCACGGGTAGGATGTGACACAATTTCGTAAGTATCAAGCATCTAACAAGGATCAAGCTTGCTATTCAGTAATCTGCTAACTATTACACCAAGATGGGACGCCCTCATTTAGGCAACCCTTTCACCACAGAAAGGATGTGACACAAGGTCGCAAGTATGGGGTATCTAGTGAAGATCGAAATCACTATTTAGTAGTAATGGATTTGCGAGACTAGTTTTCTCACCATTACACTCCGATATGGCACCTTCATTTACTCAACCAGTTCGCCACGGATAGGATGTGACACAAGGACGCAAGTATGGGGTAATAATAATAATGGGGATGATTTTTTAAGAGGACACGTTTCCTCGATGTAGAACCATACTCCTTATAATACATTGTGGAGAACAGACTCAGTAAAATTGAATTTTCAAAACGAATACTTTCAGGGATTAGAAAGAAAAGGAAAACAAAATTAAAAAGAAAAAAAGGAAAATAAAAGGAAAACAATAAAAGACGAGAAATTTAGATTTGGTTTCTTTGTTCAATGGCATATCAAACTCCGTGGGTTATTTAATGTGAAAACCATCATTGTAGAAGAAAAGTAGTGATATTGTTTAAGCTGTGGTTGGGTGCGAGGGAGTTCATAACATTCCCAAACGCATTAGTTCGAATGGAACGGAAATAGCACGAGTAGAGTTCGAACTCGCTTACAAAGATGTCCCAGTTCCGCAAGTTCGCCACTACTAGACGGGGACTCCCCGATGAGAAATTGAAAGGAAATAAAAACAAAAAGAAATACAAAAAGAATGGAAAACAGAAGAATTAAAAATAGATTAAATAGCGAAAGAAGGAATTTTTAAAAGCTATAAAATAAATAATAACAAGAAAGAAAGAAATAGAATCACGAAAATGTCTAGAAAGAAAATATTTGAAAAATGAAAGAAAAAAATGAAAATAATTAGAAAGTAAATAAAATTAAAATAAGAAAATGAAGACAGAAAGAATAAAACGGAATTACGGAGGAGAAAGAACGAAAATAACATATGGAATAAAAGATTATAAAAATAAAAGGAAGAAAGGGAAGGAAAAGAAAAATCATTCATAAGAAATAGATAGAAACAAAGAAGGAAATAAACATATATTAGGAAGTAGAAATAGAAAGAAAGCAAACACAGGGAAGAAAAAAGTATTAAAGAAGAAATCTGCCTTAGTGAGAAAAACGAAAGAAAAAGTAATAACAAAATGGAAAAAAGAATGAATAAGGAAGGTATGAAGAAAAAAGAAAGAATAAATTTTATTAGAAGAGGAGAAAGTAAGACACAAAGCTGGTATGAAAAAAATGGTATGAAGGAGAAAAAAGTCTAAAATGCATTAGAAAGAAAGAAAGAAAAAAAGAAAGAAAGATGGATAGATAGATGATAGATAGAAATGAAGAAAGTATGAAAAAAGAAAGAAAGGATAAGCATTCAATTAAGAGTAGTAAGAAAGGTAGAAATATGTGAAAGAAGGTATGAAGAAGAAAGCAAGTCAAAAATAGATTAGAAAAAAGAAAGAAAGACATAAATGAAGGAAGGAAGGAGGAAAACGATGGAAAGAGTAAAAATCCATTCAAGAACAGAAGAAACAGACAGATTTGTAGAAAAGTATGCAGAAGAAATAACGTCTAAAAATTCATTAAAAATAAAGAAATAAGCAAATAAATAAATAAATATAGATAGATAGATAGATAGATAGATAGATAGAAATAAGGAAAGGTTGAAAAAAGAAAGAAACGGTAAAAATTCATTCAGGAACAGAAAGTAGGAAAATAATCAAAATATAGAATAAGAAGAAATGATTTTTTAAAAAGCATTAAAGGACAAAAAGAAAGAGAACAAACAGCGAATCAAAATGAACAAAAAATAACATTAAAAAGAGAACCTCAGGGTATAAAAGGAAGAAACATTCTCTTAAGGAAAGTGCACAAAGTAAACAACTGTAGAGGAAGACGATGAAAAGAGGGAAACATTGAACGTAATTCATGCAATTAACTCCTTTCTGACTTTTGAGAGAAAATGATTCAAAGTTAAAACACTTAAAACAATTGGTTTTAATGAGGTAACAAATAAAACAACAATTCAATGTAAATTACATAGAGAAACCTGAAATACATTTGCCAATCATTAGAACAAATGAATAAGAGAAAAGATGAACAATGGAGACATATTTTCGTCTGCAAAAAGAATTGAGCAAATTTTCTAGTGAATTAATTCAAAATATAGCTCAGCCCTACAGACAAACGGACACAAACCTCAATTATACAATAAAACAATTTTGTTGCGATTTGTATATACCTGGGAGGAGGTAGTGGCAGGTGGGTAGGTCAGAAGCTTGGTGGGAAACTTGTGTAGATGTTTGAAAGAGGACTACTTGACTTTGTAAACAATGGTTACATTTTTTTATGATTTGAATAAAGTTTGATAAAGATAATTGTATTGATCATGAACATATATATACCCAAATTTATTTGAACAAAAACTCGAAATTCAATTTTAAAACAATCAGGTAAGAATATTGTTGAGACTTGAAAATATCCCACCCGTTTTATTTTTTTCTATTGTGTTTGTTGCTTTTTGTTTTGCTTATTTATTTATTTTCTTTTGCTGTTACAATGTTGTTGACGAATCGGACATCAAGTGCATTTACATTTCCTTTTCAAAAATATATATGAATTGAAAACAAGTGTTTAATGAAGTGGTCGCTGGGTGCGATTGTGATAGCATCATCTAACAAACGACCTCAATACCAATCAATCTGTTGGTTTTTAAGTATTCGATAGTAGGTTTAGGTCAGCAACGTATAAGCCACAGATGCATTGCACAAAGAAAAAAAGGAAATATTCCATGAATAATATTGTCCTTTTTTAATTCAGCCTTTCAGGTTTGTCGGTGGCTCCTGTGACAGTTCGCTTTTGACCCTAATTGATTACACTCTAGACTCGAATTGTTACTGCACTTGTGTTGGTTACTTTTAAAATAACAGCGGATTAAAAATTTGTGGTCTTTTTTTTTTTGGTGTCTCTCAGATCTCAGATGTATCATTTTGGTCTTCGTTTGTGTACCTAAAATTATAATAGGCAACATTGGCAGGATGCCGAGCACTTCCCCGATGATGGCTATTAAGGAAGTATCTACCGATCGTGACACTCATAACTATCCTCCCTGTCCCAGTTTTAGTTTGGATGGTCTCGATTCTCTGATTTCCAATTCACCCAAATTCTTTTCTAGAGTTTAGGGGCCGTTCTAAGACACCAATTAGAATTGGTGCCAACTTCAACTTCATGTTCCTCAGTTTTCTTGTATCTATCTATTTTTCGCTTTCTTTAATTTTCACTCGGATGTCGGTTGGGAGGGCAAAATACACGAGATGAAAGGTTCTCCTCTTCTTGTCAGTCAATACTAGGTCTTGTCTCCTGGCCGGGATTAGGTGATCCGTCTGTATCTCAAAGTTCCAGATAATTTTATGCGTCTCATTCTCCAGGACAGATTCAGGCTGGTGCATATACCATTCAGTTATATGGCAAAATTTGAATTTCTTGCAAAATTCTCAGTGGAACACCTTTCCTACCCGGTCGTGATTAGTTTTGTACTCTCTTCGTTCCATTATAACTCTTGCTCCTCAATTGTCCGAACGTTATCATCTTGCAACATCCTCTGCTTAAAAATGTGACCATCCAAATCATCCATAATCGAAATAATGCGCAAAAATGTAAATCCTGATTATCTGGTGTCACTTAATCACCGAATTCTTATTTGTTATGAGTGTCGTCTGATCAGCTAAATAATGGACCATTCCATTTTCTCATAAAGAAAGAAAGGAAATAAATAGGACATACTACACAGAAAATATAATAAGAAAGAAAGAGAGTAGGGAAAAGATAGACGGAGAGGGTGAGCGCGCAGAAGCAATAACGCTAATCCGTTTCAATTGAACATAATGAAAAGAAGAAAAGAAGGAAAGAAAAAAAGACTGAGAGAGAGTTAAATTAAATTTTTCATATTGAACTAATGGGCAATAGCTATTAAGAAAACATATCAAACGTTGTACTAATTAAATTCAGTCTTGAACAAATCGTGGAAGCAGCACCCCACGAGGAAACAGCTATATGGCCACCTGTCCCCCATCTCACAAACCATTCGGGTGAGACGGACAAGGCATGCCGGGCACTGCTGGAGAAGCAAGGAAGAGCTCATAAGCAACGTTCTCCTGTGGAAGCCAACACACGGACATGCTAGTGTGGGCCGCCTGTCAACGACCTACATTGACCAGCTATGCAAAGATGCTGGATGCTGCACAATGGACCTCCCTGGGAAAATGAATGATAGGGAGGGTTGGCGAGAGATTTTCATGGATATCCGTGCTAATTGCACGACATGATACACGAAAGAGTTTTACCAATATCACGCTATTCCAATGATAAAACATTAAAATAATTTAAATCTTCTATCAATATGAAATACGACGTCTGTATGTATGTTTCTGTATACACATAACTTCCTTAGATAAGCAGCTCCAGAGATGAAATATGATGTACAGAGAGAGAGAGAGAGAGAGAGAGAGAGAGAGAGAGAGAGAGTTAAATTTAGATTATTATACTTTTTGCATATGGGACGATTTAGCAATAGCTCTTAAGTAAAGATATCAAACGTTGTAATAATTAAATTATCGTGCTTTGTTATATCCACAGGCCCTGCTAGTTATTATTATTACGATACGTTAAGTTTATCATTTGTCTAGAAGATTGGGCTAGATATATTAGCGCATATACAGTTTTTTTTCTCCAACCCTCGACTAAACAGACGCATTTGACAAAAATAATCAATGTTTTTTTTTGTATAGTAATTGTTTTTTTTTGTGGTTGGGGAAGGAGGAGTGGTTGATAGATGAGTTACTTGCCTATTCGTCCAGCGTAATTACACAGGATGAGTTAACTAGCAGGCAACATCGTCTTGTCAGCCAGGCCGGACCCAGCCAGCGAACGAATCAGCAGACTCCAAGAGGGTTACAGAAATAGCTATTTAATGACTTGCAAACCTCAGTCTAACCCAATCGCAGCTACTCGTCTAATCATCTGCGGCACGACAGGAGGTGCTCCATCGTTCGGCCGAAAAGAGATGTTTTGGGCCGGATCTCCCTTCATCACTATCACCACCAACACCACAAATAACAACATCACCATCACCATCTTCTTTTTCATTTGACAGCTGGTACTTGTAGCTGCTGCTGCTGCTGTGGTTATTGATAATGTTTACTACACTTAACTCATCCCCCAGCCGCTCTCCAGTGTCCTCCACCCGATGCACAACAACGCACCTCTTGAACTTGATACGTTGCACTGGCACTGTCTGCATTGCTTAACTTTTGACCAAGATATAAATAAACTGAAATTGTGCTTACTAGCGGTGTGTGGACGCTAATAGCTCATTGAGTGGGGACAGAGAAGGAAAAGAGGACAGGTATTTAGGGAAAGATGAGAGACAGATCTGGCAAGAAACCATATTGAAAAGTTCTAAACGTTTTAAAGTGGGATTTTATCTATGGCCGTTTAAATGTGTAAAGATACATATGTGAGAACTTTTAGTGGATGTTTTTAACCTTTATTTACAGGAGCACAGAAAAAGCACACACACACACACACACACACACACACACATATATATATATATATATATATATATATATTGGTTAGGATGTTGATTTAGAAGGCTATCACAATGCAGGTGTAAAGAAAAAATAATAATACGGTAACAATGATGTTGTGTGTTAACCTATATTAACAGGTTAACACACAACATCATTGTTACCGTATTATTATTATTTTCTTTACACCTGCATTGTGATAGCCTTCTAAATCAACATCCTAACTAATATATACACAATGCTTCAAGCAAATTATAAAACTCTCTTATATATATATATATATATATATGGCTTAGACGTCTCGGAAAAATTATCGTCTATAAAGTATAACAAACATTTTTCTGAATATTTGAGATGAGGATTGAAGATTAGTATTATCTGCGTTATTCGGACTATTGTCCCCATCTTCATTGTTATTTGTACAACGTTTCGGCCGATATGCCCTCCGGCCTTCTTCAGGTATTTCTTGTCGGACTCGCGAACCTTCTCGGTCTCGGGAATCTTCTTTCGAACTCGGGAACTTTCTTTGTCGTAAATGGGAGCCATCACGGAACTTTGAACCTAACCTTTTATTTAGTCCACAGGGGTATCCTGTTCTCATTCATACCCCAGCTATGGTTAGCGGGATGAGAACAGGATACCCCAGTGGACTAAATAAAGGGTTAGGTTCAATGTTCCGTGATGGCTCCCGATTACGACAAGCAAGCGTATGAGTAGCAAAAGGGTCTGTGTGGTAGTAAGGAGCTGATGTTAGTGTGGCGCTCCACCTCAGATGCTAAAATTATCTCCTTGGCTAGCGCTGTGAAAAGGGATAGACTCCCTCGCTGCGTGGCTGATACGACATTAGGCGCCCGACGACTTTACTTTACTTATTTATATAATATAATATATTATATATATATATATATAATATATTAGGGTAATGTGGACAGAAATAAACTGACAGTATTCGCCTCTGTGATTTTCAAACATGTGCCGTTAACTTCATTTCCCCGATACCCTAACTTAGATATAGAGGCTCTATTCAAGGTATTGAGCACTATTTACTTAAAATATAGCCACACTATCAATATTAATACATGTATAATATATATATATATATATATATAATATATTGTGTGTGTGTGTGTGTGTGTGTGTGTTGTGTGTGTATCACATTGGATTAGGGGAAACTGTACTACGCAGTACCTAGTGATGGTCTTTTACAAGTAATTTCAGCTTCTTTTTCTTTAGTTTAGTGAGAAATCTGTTCTTGGGTTGTCTTCTTTCTCTTGCTATTTTCTTTGGGAAATTCGTGTGCGTGATTCCATGCCATAGATTTTACTCTTTTTTGTATCTTTCTCTATCTCCCTTTTCTATGCACATGCGCACTGCGTTTAATTTCCTTTGATTCACTGACATCTTTCTTAAAAAATGCCAGATCCAAAACGAGATTCGTTATGCGAAGCCATTTAAATATCGTTTTTCCTCATTCAAAAATTGTATGCACACTTGAGTCAATCTCTACTCTGACATACATTACTAACGTCTCTAACTTAGCCGTGTATCTTTGCTAGTTATCTGGTCTAATCATTGGTTTTTTACAGGATGTAATAACCTGTTCCAGGGGAAATATAATGCTCGAAAAAAACAAAAAAATAACATTATATGGTTAGAGAGGAAATGGACTCGTCGATCTGAGTACAATCCTGGACGAAGCTGTTTGCATTTCACATAGCGCTAATACCCTTGGAAAAGGTATGAATCCAATTCTCTCCAGCTATGGGTAACTAGCGGCAGACTGGATTCTTTAACAATGGCTAGGTATCCAGTCTAGGCGAGAAGATTGAATTCAAAGCTGTTAAACTCCGCTTTAGAAATCGACTTGTGTCGCATATATATATATATATATATATCGTGTCACACTACCTATATATATATATATATATATATATATATATTATATATAATACATATATATATATATAAGTAGGTGTGACACGTGTTTCGGATTCTTTAAATATTCTCCAAGCTAATACAAATATGATTTGAGTTGGGGTTTATTTCAATATATAGACATTTTCCGGTAAAATGTAGGATTATAATTCATACTGGTTAATTCAAGTTGATTCCATGCCCAATCTAACAGTATGTGTTTCGGTGAATAACTTTTCTCTCCTTGTCTAATTGGGTAGGTACATGAATTTGTGCGTGTTTTCTTCATGTTGATGTTTGTAGTATATGAGTTTGTGTCTCATTCGCGCATTTTTAACCATTTAAACTGAAAAAGATTTCAAACAAAAATGAGATTTTCTAACCTGGATTTTGTTTTAAAAGTATTTATGTCCTATATAACGGTTTATATATGATAATTTTCAAACAGAATGAAAAGTGTTTGAATTTAAGCTTTTATACAAACTATTTGATACTATTCAATTTATTAAAAATGTTAGTTCTGTCTAGGAGAGTTAAGGCGGCGTAGAGTATGAGAGAGAGAGAGAGAGAGAGAGAGAGAGAGAGAGAGAGAGAGAGAGAGAGAGAGAGAGAGGGGGGTTCACCAGATAGTGACAGCAGTCAATAACATACAAATAAAGTGAGAAGGCAAATCTACCTACCACACGTCCAATCTTTCTCTCCCTCTCTCTGTACTGTCACAGAGAAGTCTAATGTTTTTTTGTTTTTTTTTAATTCTCCGGTCATATTTTTTTAAAAAATTAATTCGTTTGTAAAATAACTTTCTTCCTGATCACAATTATATACAAATACTCTGAATGTTCGTTTGTGCTTGTTTTGTTCCATCAATTTGTTCGTAAAATATATTTTTCATTGTTTTGAAAGGTCCTTTTGTTTGTACTGTTTGTTCTATCTCGGTATCTTTTGATTCTTCCTTCTATTGCTAATATATTTGATTTCTTTCTTTTAACTTAATTTGCTGTTGTCTTTGCATGCTTTAATTGAATGTGTAATTGTATCATTTTAATGTCTTTGTTTGTTGTCGAAGTTTATTTATTTGTCCTTCCAATCTGATCTCCAACCCAGCTTTTGTGTTTCTGGTTTGTTTTTATATTTCATAGGGTATAATTTTATCACAGACTATTTTGCTCCTGAATATATAAGGTTATTTAGGTCAGTTATGTTGTCAGTTGGGATATTCACTTATATGCATTGGTAAGCGAGATGATGGACGGTAGCACGCTTTACCTTGGAAGAAGCAGTATAGGTTAGCATTTCGTATTAGACGATCAAGGTTAACCCAAGCAATTCGTACTGATCACGTGAGATAATTTCGGACAGGATCAATCATTGTACGGTGAGTTATTGTGCGGACGGTGTACGAGTACAATAGTAACGACCTGATAATATCGGCTGACAGGGTTGTAAACTATTTCATGGTAAAAGATTTATAGTGGGAGGGCCAGCAATTAGTTTATGATCCCTTACGATCATTTCGACATGCTCAATCATTATGTATAATTTACCAACCCTCCGCACGAGGCAGGATGCGAGACAAGGTCAATTTTTTAAGCGGAGTTAAACAGGTTTGAATTCAGAGTTTTCCTTCTCCTAGACCAGTTGCCTAACCAAGGTTAAGAGTCCAGTCTACCTACTATTTACCCATAGTTGGAAGGAGAGTAGATTCATACCTTTCCCAAGGGTATTAGCGCTAAGTGAAAATGCAATTGCCACATCCAGGATTTGAACTCGGGGCGACGTGTCCATTTCCCATGGCATTAACAATCACACCACACGCTTCCTACAATCATTATACGATGCGTACGAGTACAATAGCTACGACCTGATAGTTGGCGAGCGGTATCGTAGGCAATTGTATGGTAAAACGCTCAACAGTGGAGAGTTTAGCAATTGGTTATGATCACATGGGATCATTTGGTGCAGGGTCAATCATTATTCAGTACGTTATTGTACGGACGTCTTACAGTGCACATACAGCATGTACGATTGATAGTGTTGGCAAATGAGAATGTAGACACTGGGGTGGTAAAATGCTATATGATGTGAGAACTAGTCATAGCAAGTATTATTTATGATGTCAACTAATCCATGAGGAGTTGGGTAAACTGTTTACGTGGTTACCCCTATGTGTATATGTTGGGATTTTCAGATATAATTATTATATAATAAGAATTATACAAATACGGCACAAGGCCAACATGGGGGAAGGGGGATAATGTCTGGTCATCTCTATCCTAATCTCTAACTTAACTAGTCTCATTCATGACCCTATTCATACTACAATTTCTATTCACCACAAAAATCAAGTCACACAACAAACACCAAAAACGTCCTACCCACTCTATGAATTACTTAAGTCTAAACCTTATATACATATTTGTTGAGGGAGGGGGGGAAATGATATTTATTTACAACAATACAATAAATTCCTATCATTGAAAAACAAAAAATAAATTTGATAAAATAAAAATGATTAGTATGCCCCCCCCCCTCACTTACTAATTATGGCAGAAAAAACTAGTTCTCGGTCGAATATTGCTTAAAGGATAAAACGAAATATAAATAAATATAAAATTAAATATATGGTATGCTACCAGAGATGGCCGATTCTACTTATAGAACGCCGATAAGCACGTGACCCGGGAAGGCAAACTATTGTCCAATTCAATGCTGCTGCTGATATTATTATTTATACTGGCCTTTTCTTGTCATACTAATCATTACTACTTGGATCTTCTTGGACGACGGAACATAGTATTATATCGCGGACTTACTTACCAAAGAATTCTATACCACAGGACTTATTCATTACCAAAGGATTCTAAATAACTCGGGACTTACTTACTTATTTACTTTAAGTTATTACAACAGGCCAAGGATGGCGGCCAGATACTTAACAGTATATAAATATATCATTCTTAAGGATACGAGATATTTACCACTTAAATTCTCTAAGTTTTAACTAAGTATACGGCCACAGGTTCCCTTTTCCTAGTGAATAAAATAAACTAATTAAAAAACTTAATTAAAGTCATATATACATGTATTTATGTATTTTAAGTGACTCTAAAATGTATATATACCAATAACTCTTACAGACAAATGATAATAAACCTAGATAATCGAAGTACCACTCAAATGTATGACAGAATAGCTAAATATTAATTGATATATCTTTCTTATTATTCACTCTTGCGAGGTTTTACACCAGTGTAATTTTTGTGATCTTTTACTGGAGTCTGACTATAGCAAGTCTTCTCAGGTCTCCAGAGTGTTTCTGAGAATTTTAAACCGATCTTAATAATGCTGATGTCTCGATGGTCTCAATTCTTTCTCTCCCAATTTTTCCAGTCTAATTTCCAAACCCTGTGGACCGTTCCAAGGCACCATCTACAATTTTGTAGTTTGGTCAAAAATTTGATTTATTGGACTATTCCGAACACAGTCCTTCCCAAGACACGCTTTGGGCTAGTTTACTGGATTCGATTATCATTTAGCCTCGGTGATTTGCTGGAGGCTTAGTGACAACAAGTCTCCTCAGGTCTCCAAGAATATTCTCACTGATTTCCATAATGCTTTGTCTATATGGTATCAATTCTTCTTCTGATTTCCAGTTCCTCTAATCTGTTTTCTAAACTATTGTGGACCGTTCCAAGTACACCACTCACTTCCATGGTTTCTTCACTTCTCTAGCAAGGTCTGGGTATTTGTTTATCTATTCGTTTTCTTTCATCTTCCCCCTGGATCTGTTGGAACTGCAAAATCTACCCGTTGACAAGTTCTCTTTTTCTTGTTAATCAGTATAAGTCTGGGTTACTGGATAGGTATAATTATTATTATTATTATTATTATTATTATTATTATTATATTTATTATTATTATTATTCCTGATGAGTTTTTCCCGCCAGGTTTCCGATAGTCTTTACCTGGGGGCTGAGAGAGAGCAAATATAATCAGTCTCCAGGACTCTTCTTGAGTATTCAAGCCGATCTTCGCTATATTGTGGGTTGGAGGTCTCGATTCTTCTTCTTCTTCTTCTTCTTCTTCTTCTTCTTCTTCTTCTTCTTCTTCTTCTTCTTCTTGTGTTTTCACTGGAGGTTGAGTAGCAGCAAGTCTTCTCAGGTTCCAGGACCAGTATATTATTTTATATTATTATTATTATTATTATATTATTATTTTATTATTTATTAATTCCAGGATTCGAATATATAATACACAAACTGAGCACTGTTATGGAAAGGCGTCAGACAACCGTAAATTGTCTTTCATAACACACACACACACACACACACACACACACACACACACACACACATACATATATATATAATATATATATATATATATTATATATATAATATATACTTTAGTCTCCAGGAGAAAAGGGATTAGACAGCTTAACCTCATGATTGAAATATTGGGTTATTCTGGAATTTTGCCACGGGTTATAAATATGCGACACGCTGCGGATTTAGGGCAGGATAAATCAAGCGAAACGTAAACATTCAAGATGGTTCGCTTAAAACCATACGATAGAAATGTATATAGAGTAATACTATTCCGTATAGAACAGACAGTATTTGAGGTGCTTTTGAAGCAATCTGACTTTAATATTCTTTGCCGAGATTTGTTTTCTAAAGACTAGTTTCTTTGATGAACATTAGACTATTTCCAAAACTCAGTACTGTGTATCAGAAATATGAGTTTGAGTGATTTAGAAAACATTTTAACTCTTACCACATCAGCACTACCGCGGGCCAAGGTCCGTTTGTAATGTTAGTATTAATTGGATCCCTATTACTTTTAAGGTAGTATAGAAATCCTTATTGCGATCAGTAGCTGATGTTGGAAGTGAGTGAAATGCTTGACCTCACTCACCTTTGCGTTCTGGGGATAGAATCGTGAGAACGGAACCCGATAGAAAGCTTAGGTTTAAGGTGGGCAACGCAGTTAGACAGTTGGAGTTTAGAGAGTTGAGAGTTAGGACTGAAGCTAGCAAGATGTGACTCTCCGCGCGCATTTTGTCTGGTCTGGGTTTCTGGAATAAAATAACATCAAAAGTAAATCGAAGTCTTGTTTTGTATCTACTAAAGCTAACAATGCACCAAAGGCTTCTGATAAGGAACGCTCCAGCAGAACCAGAACACGAACCCAGATAAGAAAGACCAGACCTGTAGAAGAGATACCAACCAAGATAGAAGATGAAGATGAAAGATAGACGATCAGAAACGGCCGGAAGAATAGACCAGAGTAGACGTAAGAAGTATACAACGTATAGATATTAGTGCGTCAAGAAAAGGCACTACGTAACAGTATGGTTATTGTTTTAGGAAATGATCTCGGTGAGACGTATTCATTATCTAGACGCGGTTGTTTGTATTTGACATCTATTAATAATGGAGATATCAATCGTTCCGGTTTTTGATGGTACATTACGTCGTGCTACGTTAATTAACAAATGTCATAAATGAATAATACACTCAATAATTGAACATGCCAAACAATTGCAGAAGAATTGATTTGTAAAACCA
>CM042141.1:72462446-72530997 GCA_023376005.1 Doryteuthis pealeii | reverse complement strand
CGCCGCCTTAAATCTCCTAGACAGAACTAACATTTTTATAAATTGAATAGTATCAAGATAGTTTTATAAAGCTTAAATTCAAACACTTTTCATATGTTTGAAAATTAATCATATATAAACCTTATATAGGGACATAAATACTTAAAACAAAATCCAGGTTAGAAAATCTCATGGTTTTTGTTTTCACATCTTTTTTCAGTTTACAATAGGTTAAAAAATTGCGCGAAAGACCAAACTCATATACTACAAACATCAACCATGAAGAAAACACGCACAAATTCATGTACCCTACCCCAATTAGACAAGGAGAGAAAAGTTACTTCACCGAAACACATACTGTAGATTGGGCATGGAATTCAAACTGAATTAACCAGTATGAATTATAATCCTACATTTTTTTTACCGGAAATGTCAGTATAGTATTGAAATTAACCCCAACTCAAACCAATTTGTATTAGCTTGGAGGAAGATTTAAAGAATCGAAACACGTGTCACACCTACTTATACGCAAAAAGACTTTTTTTCTGGTCCTGCCACTATTTTGTCTGTCTGAACACCTTAAGAAACCCAACCTTGAGATGAATATTCTCTTTTCTTTTTTTCTTTTTTTTTTTCTTTTTTTTTTCTTCATTTCACTTCCTGTTTCTATGGCTAACAATCCTATACTGTTAAAAATATTTTTTATATTTTTTATTTTTTTGTTTTTATTTTGAATTTATGTATTTTTTTTTAAATTTAGCCTTTTTGGGGTTTTTTGTGATGTGCTTGTCCATAGTGAACTTGAGAACCCATCTGATGAGACGAAAATTTGCGGGAGCTGTATTAAATCAGCTTAGATTTATATAGGCCCCGAATTTTGGTCGTTTTAAATTTGTTATGGAATTACGGTGTTGAGTCTTCCTTCCTTTCTATGATACAAATATGCTCTGTATATAATCTTAAAAAGTTTATTATACATTGAGCTCTCTTCAAGGATTTAAAGAAATCGCTGTATATACATACTGGATCATCAATATTTAATACAGTGGATCTTAGAAAATCACAAGAATTCATTCCTTACTACCAAGTTTTGGATAAATCTTAATATATATATATATATATATTATATATGTATGCGACACAAGTTCGATTTCTTTAGCAGAGTTAACAGTTGAATTCGTCTTCCTTCGGCCTAAGACTGGATACCTAGCCATTGTAAAAGAAAATCCAGTCTCCCAGCTAGCTTACCATAGCTGGAGGGAGAATTGATTCATACCTTTTCCAAGGGTATTTAGCGCTATGTGCAAAAGCAAACCAGCTTCGTTCCCAGATTTTGTACTCAGATCGGACGAGTCCATTTCCTATCACTCAATAACCATTACACCACGCAAGCTGTATATATGTTGTTTGTTGTTTTTTCGAGCATGATATTTCCCCTGGAACAGGTTATTACACCTGTAAAAACCAATAGATTAGACCAGAATATAATAGCGGAAATACACGGTTAAGTTAGAGGACGTTAGTAATGTATGTCAGAGTAGGAGATTGACTCAAGTGTGCATTACAATTTTTGAATGAGGAAAAACGATATTTAAATGGCTTCGCATAACGAATCTCGTTTTGGATCTGGATTTTTTAAGGAAAAAGATGTCAGTGAACAAAGGAAATAAACCATGCGCATGCGTGATAGAAAGGGGAGTAGAGTAAAGATAACAAAAAAGAGTAAAATCTATGCATTGGAATCACGCACACGAATTTTCCCAAAGAAAATGCAAGACGAAAGAAGAACAACCCAAGAACAGATTTCTCACTAAACATAAAGGAAAAAAGAAGCTGAAATTCACTTGTAAATAGACCATCACTATGTACTGGTAGTACAGTTTCCCCTAATCCAATGATGATACACACACACACACACACCACACACACACACACACCACATATATAATATAATTATTAATATATTTAATATATATACATGTATATTAATGATTGATAGTGTGGCTATATTTTAAGTAAATAAGTTGCTCCAATACCTGAATAGAGCCTCTATATCTAAGTTAGCGGTATCGGGGAAAATTGACGTTAACGGCACATGGTTGAAAATCACAGAGGCGAGGATACTGTCAGTTTATTTCCTGTCCAACACTTACGCCTAATATATATATATATATATTATATATATATATATTATATATATAAAGTAAGTAAAGTAAAGTCGTCGGGGCGGCCTAATGTCGGTATCAGCCACCAGCGAGGGAGTCTATCCCCCCCCCCCTCTTTCACTAGCGCATAGCACCAAGGAGCATAATTTTTAAGCTTCTGAGGTTGGAGCGCCACAACTAAACATCAGCCTCCTACTTTACCACCACAGATCCCTGTGCTAACTCATACGCTTGGCTTGTCCGTAACGGGAGCCATCACGGACATTGAACCTAACCCTTTATTTTAGTCCACTGGTATCCCTGTTCTCATCCCGCCTAACCATAGCTGGGTATGAATGAGAACGGATACCCCTGTGGACAAATTAAAGGTTAGGTTCAAAGTTCCGTGATGGGCCTCCCATTTACGACAAAGAAAGTTTTCCCCGAGTTCGAAAGAAGATTCCCGAGACCGAGAAGGTTCGCGAGGTCCGACAAGAAATACCTGAAAGAGGCGGAGGGCATATCGGCCGAAACGGTTGTTACAAATAACAATTGAAGATGGGGACAATAGTCCGAATAAAACGCAGATATACTAATCTTCCAATCCTCATCTCAAATATTCAGAGAAATGTATGTTTACTTTCAAGACGATATTTTTCCGAGACGTTCTAAAGTCATATATATATATATATATATTATATATATTATATATTATATATACTATATAAGAGAGTTCATAATTTCTTGAAGCATTGGTATATATTGGTTTAGGAGGTGATTTAGAAGGCTATCACAATGCAGGGTGTAAAAGAAATAATCAATAATACGGTAACAATGATGTTGTGTGTTAACTATAATAACAGTTAACTCACAAACACCATTGTTACCGTAGATTATTTAATTTTATTCTTTACACCTGCATGTTGATAGCCCTTCTAAATCAAACTCCTAAACAATATATAATTATTATTTATATTATATATAATATATATGTGGTGTGTGTGTGTATGTGTGTGTGTGTGTGATGTGTGTGTGTGTGTGTGTGCTTTCTGATGCCTCCTGTAAATAAGGTAAACACATCCACTAAAAGTTCTCAGCATATGTATCTTACACATTTAAAACGGCCAAGATAAAATCCCACTTAAACGTTTAGGAACGTTTCAATTTGGTTTCTTGCCAGATCTGTCTTCTCATCTTTCCCTAAATCCTGTCCTCTTTTTCCTTCTCTGTCCCCACTCAATGAGCTATTAGCGTCCACACACCGCTAGTAAGCACAATTCAGTTATATATTCTTGGTCAAAAGTTACCAGGCAATGCAGGACCAGTGCCAGTGCAACGGTATGTCAAAGTTCAAGAGTGCGTTGTTGTGCATCGGGTTGGAGGACACTGGTGAGCGGCTGGGGGGTGAGTTAAGTGTAGTAAACATTATCAAATAAACACAGCAGCAGCGCAGCTACAAGTACCAGCTGTCAATGAAAAGAAGATTGGAGGTGATTGTGATGTTGTTAATTTGTTGCGTGTTCGTGGTGATAGTTGATGAAGGGAGATCCGGCCCAAAACATCTCTGTTTCGGCCGAAACGATGGAGCACCTCCTGGTCGTGCCGCAGATGATTAAGACGAGTACTGCGATTGGGTTAGACTGAGGTTTGCAAGTCATTAAAGCTATTCTGAACCCGCTTGGAGATCTGCTTATCGTCTGCTGGCTGGGTCCGGCCTGGGTGACAAGACGCATGTTGCTGCTAGTAACTCATTCCGTGTAATTACGCCTGACGAATAGGCAAGAACTCATCTATCAACCACTCCTCCTTCCCAACCACAAAAAAAAAAACAATTACTTATACAAAAAAAAACATTGATTATTTTTTGTCAAAATGCGTCTGTTTTTAGCGAGGGTTGGAGAAAAAAACTGTATATGCGACTAAGTTACTAGGCCAGATCTTCTAGAACAAAGATAAATTACGTTCGTAATAATAATAACTAGAGGTCTGGTGGATATAACAAAGCACGATAATTTATTATCTACAACGTTGATATCTTTACTTAACGAGGCTATGCTAAATCGTTCCATATGCAAAAGTATTCATAACTCTAACATATTATCTCACTCTCTCCTCTCTCTCTCTCTCTCTCTCTCCTCTCTCTCTCTCTCTCTCTCTCTCTCTCTGTAAAAACATGTTTCATCCTCTGGAAGCCTGCTATTATGGAAGTTATGTGTGATACATACAACATACATACAGACTTCGTAATTTCCATATTGAATAGGAAAGATTTAAATTATCTTTAATGTTTTACTCATATGGAATAGCGTGATATTGAGTAAACTCTTTCGTGTATCATGTTCGCACAATATAGCACAGATATCACATGACAATCTCTCGCCCAACCCTCCCTAATCATTCATATCCCAGAGGTCCTCGCGCAGCATCCAGCACCTTTGCATAGCTGGTCAACTGTTAGGTCGTTAGACAGCGCAGGCCCAACACTAGCACTGTCCGTTTGTGTTCGAAGCTTCCACAGGATGAACGTTGCATCATGGCTCGTCTTGCTTCTCCAGCAGTGCGCCCGGCGCCTTGTCCGTTCTCACCCGAATGGTCTTATGAGATGGGGGACAGGTGGCCATATAACTGTTTCCTCATGGGTGCAGCTTCCACGATTTGTCAAGACTGAATTTAATTAGTACAACGTTTGACTTATGTCTTTCTTAATAAGCTATTGCCAATTAGTTCAATATGAAAAATTTAATTTTAACTCCTCTCTCAGTCTTTTTTTTCTTTCCTTCTATTTCTTCTTTCCTTATGTTCAATTGAACAACGGACTTAGCGTTATTGCTTCGGGCCGCGCTCCACCCTCTCCCGCTCTATCTTTTCCCTACTCTCCTTCTTTCTTATTATATTTTCTTGTAGTATGTCCTATTTATTTCCTTTCCTTGCTTTATGCAAGGAAAATGGAATCGTCCATTATTCTAGCTGGTCAGACGACATCATAACAAATAAAGAAAATTCGGTGATTAAGTGACACCAGATAATTCAGGATTTACATTTTGCGCATTATTGGATTATGGATGATTTGGATGGTTCACATTTAAGCAGAGGATGTTTGCAAGGATAATAACGTTCGGAATAAATATTGAGGAGCAAGCATTATAATGGAACGAAAGAGATACAAAACTAATCACGACCGGGTAGGAAGGTGTTGTCATGGCGAAATTGAATTCTGCAAAATTCTCAGTGGACACCTTTCCTACCCGGTCGTGATTAGTTATTGTACTCTCTTTTTCGTTCCATTATAACTCTTGCCTCCTCAATCTATTCCGACGCTTATATCTTGCAAACATCCTGCTTAAAAATGTGAGCCAATCCAAAATCACTCCATAATCGAAATAAATGCGCAAAAACTGTTAAATCCTGATTTCTGGTGTCACTTTAATCACCGAATTCTTTATTTGTTATGAGTACTGTCGTTCTGACCAGCTAAATAATGGACGATTTCAGTTCTTCATAAAAGAAAGAAAGGGAATAATAGGACATACTACACCAGAAAAATATAATAAGAAAGAAAGAAGAGTAGGGAAAAGACTAGACGGAGATGGTGAGCGCGCCAGAAGCAATAACGCTAAATCCGTTTCAATTGACATAATGAAAAAGAGAAAAGAAGGAAAGAAAAAAAAGACTGAGAAGAGTCTAAATTAAATTTTTCATATTGAAACTAATTGGCAATAGCTAATTAGAAAACTATCAAACGTTGTACTAATTTAAAATTACAGTCTTGCAACAAATTCGTGGAAGCTCACCCCTGAGGAAACAGTTATATGGCCACCTTGCCCCCACTCTAAACCATTCGGGTGAGACGGACAAGGCATGCCGGGCACTGCTGGAGAAGCAAGAACGAGCTCATAAGCAACGTTCTCCTGTGGAAGCCAACACACGGACATGCTAGTGTGGGCCGCCTGTCAACGACCTACATTGACCAGCTATTGCAAAGATGCTGGATGCTGCGCCAAGGACTCCCTGGGAAAATGAATGATAGGAGGGTTGGCGAGAGATTGTCATGGATATCCGTGCTAATTGTGCGACATGATACACGAAAGGTTTACCAAATATCACGCTAATTCCAATGATAAAACATTAAAATAATTTAAATCTTCATCAATATGAAATACGAAGTCTGTATGTATGTTTATGTATACAACATAACTTCCATAGATAAGCAGCTCCAGAGATGAAACATGTTTTACAGAGAGAGAGAGAGAGAGAGAGAGAGAGAGAGAGAGAGAGAGAGAGAAGAGAGAGATTTTAGATTAGATATACTTTTGCAATATGGAACGATTTAGCAAATAGCTCTTAAGTAAAAGATATCAAACGTTGTAATAATTAAATTATCGTGCTGTTATATATCCACAGACCTGCTAGTTATTATTACGATACGTTAGTTTATCATTTGTCAGAAGATTGGGCTAGATATATTAGCGCACTTATACAGTTTTTTTCTCCAACCCTCGACTAAACAGACGCATTTGACAAAAATAATCAATGTTTTTTTTTGTATAGTAATTGTTTTTTTTTGTGGTTGGGGAAGGAGGAGTGGTTGATAGATGAGTTACTTGCCTATTCGTCCAGCGTAATTACACAGGATGAGTTAACTAGCAGGCAACATCGTCTTGTCAGCCAGGCCGGACCCAGCCAGCGAACGAATCAGCAGACTCCAAGAGGGTTACAGAAATAGCTATTTAATGACTTGCAAACCTCAGTCTAACCCAATCGCAGCTACTCGTCTAATCATCTGCGGCACGACAGGAGGTGCTCCATCGTTCGGCCGAAAAGAGATGTTTTGGGCCGGATCTCCCTTCATCACTATCACCACCAACACCAACAAATAACAACATCACCATCACCTCCATCTTCTTTTCATTTGACAGCTGGTACTTGTAGCTGCTGCTGCTGCTGTGGTTATTGATAATGTTTACTACACTTAACTCATCCCCCAGCCGCTCACCAGTGTCCTCCACCCGATGCACAACAACGCACCTCTTGAACTTGATACGTTGCACTGGCACTGTCTGCATTGCTTAACTTTTGACCAAGATATAAATAAACTGAAATTGTGCTTACTAGCGGTGTGTGGACGCTAATAGCTCATTGAGTGGGGACAGAGAAGGAAAAAGAGGACAGGTATTTAGGGAAAGATGAGAGACAGATCTGGCAAGAAACCATATTGAAAAGTTCTAAACGTTTTAAAGTGGGATTTTATCTATGGCCGTTTAAATGTGTAAAGATACATATGTGAGAACTTTTAGTGGATGTGTTTAACCTTTATTTACAGGAGCACAGAAAAGCACACACACACACACACACACACACACACACACACACACATAATATATATATATATTATATATTATATATATATATATTGTTAGGATGTGATTTAGAAGGCTATCACAATGCAGGGTGTAAAGAAAAAAATAATAATACGGTAACAATGGTGTTGTGTGTTAACCTGTTATTATAGGTTAACACACAACATCATTGTTACCGTATTATTATTATTTCTTTACACCTGCATTGTGATAGCCTTCTAAATCAACCTCCTAACCAATATATACACAATGCTTCAAGAAAATTATGAAACTCTCTTATATATATATATATATATATATAATATATATATAATATATATATATGACTTAGACGTCTCGGAAAAATTATCGTCTATAAAGTATAACATACATTTCTTCTGAATATTTGAGATGAGGATTGAAGATTAGTATTATCTGCGTTATTCGGACTATGTCCCCATCTTCATTGTTATTTGTACAACGTTTCGGCCGATATGCCCTCCGGCCTTCTTCAGGTATTTCTTGTCGGACTCGCGAACCTTCTCGGTCTCGGGAATCTTCTTTCGAACTCGGGAACTTTCTTTGTCGTAAATGGGAGCCATCACGGAACTTTGAACCTAACCTTTTATTTAGTCCACAGGGGTATCCTGTCTCCATTCATACCCCAGCTATGGTTAGCGGGATGAGAACAGGATACCCCAGTGGACTAAATAAAGGGTTAGGTTCAATGTTCCGTGATGGCTCCCGATTACGACAAGCAAGCGTATGAGTAGCACAGGGATCTGTGTGGTAAAGTAAGGAGCTGATGTTAGTTGTGGCGCTCCACCTCAGATGCTAAAATTATCTCCTTGGTCTAGCGCTAGTGAAAAGGGGATAGACTCCCTCGCTGCGTGGCTGATACCGACATTAGGCCGCCCCGACGACTTTACTTTACTTACTTTATATATATATATATATATATATATATATATATATATATATATTAGGGTAATGTGGACAGGAAATAAACTGACAGTATCTCGCCTCTGTGATTTTCAAACCATGTGCCGTTAACTTCATTTCCCCGATACCCTAACTTAGATATAGAGGCTCTATTCAAGGTATTGAGCACTATTTACTTAAAATATAGCCACACTATCAATATTAATACATGTATATATATATATATATATATATATATATATATATGTGTGTGTGTGTGTGTGTGTGTGTGTGTGTGTGTGTGGTATCACATTGGATTAGGGGAAACTGTACTACGCAGTACATAGTGATGGTCTATTTACAAGTAATTTCAGCTTCTTTTTCTTTAGTTTAGTGAGAAATCTGTTCTTGGGTTGTTCTTCTTTCTCTTGCTATTTTCTTTGGGAAATTCGTGTGCGTGATTCCATGCCATAGATTTTACTCTTTTTTGTTATCTTTCTCTATCTCCCCTTTCTATGCACGCATGCGCACTGCGTTTAATTTCCTTTGATTCACTGACATCTTTTCTTAAAAAATGCCAGATCCAAAACGAGATTCGTTATGCGAAGCCATTTAAATATCGTTTTTCCTCATTCAAAAATTGTATGCACACTTGAGTCAATCTCCTACTCTGACATACATTACTAACGTCTCTAACTTAACCGTGTATCTTTCGCTAGTTATATTCTGGGTCTAATCTATTGGTTTTTACAGGATGTAATAACCTGTTCCAGGGGAAATATCATGCTCGAAAAAAAACAAACAACATATATTACAGCTGCGTGGGAAATGGTTAGAGATAGGAAATGGACTCGTCGATCTGAGTACAAATCCTGGACGAAGCTGTTTGCTTTTCACATAGCGCTAATACCCTTGGAAAAGGTATGAATCCAATTCTCCCTCCAGCTATGGGTAACTAGCAGGACAGACTGGATTCTTTAACAATGGCTAGGTATCCAGTCTAGGCGAAGGAAGACTGAATTCAAAGCTGTTAAACTCTGCTCGAACTTGTGTCGCATACATATATATATATATATATATATATATATATTCTATATGTGATTTCTAAGATCCACTGTATTAATATTGATGATCCAGTATGTATAAATACAGCGAATCTTTAAATAGCTCAATGTATATATATATATATTATCACGTAATTCCATAACTAAAACGACCAAAATTGGGGCCTATATATAAGCTGATAATACAGCTATTTTCGTCTCATCAGAGTATGGACAAGCACATCACAAAAACCCCAAAAAGCTAAATTTAAAAAAAAATATAAATTCAAATAAAAACAAAAAAATAAAAAATATATATAACATATAGGATTGTTACCATAGAAACGTAAGGTGTTAGACGGTATAAGTAGGTGTGACACGTGTTTCCGATTCTTTAAATATTCTCCAAGCTAATACAAATATGATTTGAGTTGGGGTTTATTTCAATATATAGACATTTTCCGGTAAAATGTAGGATTATAATTCATACTGGTTAATTCAAGTTGATTCCATGCCCAATCTAACAGTATGTGTTTCGGTGAATAACTTTTATCTGCTCTTTTTTCTCTCCTTTTCTAATTGGGTGGGTACATGCATTTGTGCGTGTTTTCTTCATGTTGATGTTTGTAGTATATGAGTTTGTGTCTCATTCGCGCCTTTTTATCCATTTTAAACGGAAAAAGATTTCAAACAAAAATGAGATTTTCTAACCTGGATTTTGTTTTAAAAGTATTTATGTCCTATATAACGGTTTATATATGATAATTTTCAAACAGAATGAAAAGTGTTTGAATTTAAGCTTTTATACAAACTATTTGATACTATTCAATTTATTAAAAATGTTAGTTCTGTCTAGGAGAGTTAAGGCGGAGTAGAGTATGAGAGAGAGAGAGAGAAGAGAGAGAGAGAGAGAGAGAGAGAGAGAGAGAGAGAGAGAGAGGGGGGTTCACCAGTAGTGACAGCAGTCAATAACATACAAATAAAGTGAGAAGGCAAATCTACCTACCACACATCCAATCTTTCTCTCCCTCTCTCTGTACTGTCACAGAGAAGTCTAATGTTTTTTGTTTTTTTTTAATTCTCCGGTCATATTTCTTTAAAAATTAATTCGTTTTGGAAAATAACTTTCTTCCTGATCACAATTATATACAAATACTCTGTGTGTTCGTTTGTGCTTGTTTTGTTCCATCAATTTGTTCGTAAAATATATTTTCATTGTTTTGAAAGGTCCTGTTTTGTTTGTACTGTTTGGTTCTATCTCGGTCTTTTGATTCTTCCTTCTATTGCTAATATATTTTGATTTCTTTCTTTAACTTAATTTGGTGTTGTCTTTGCGATGCTTTAATTGAATGTGTAATTGTATCATTTTAATGTCTTTGTTTGTTGTCGAAGTTTATTTATTTGTCCTTCCAATCTGATCTCCAACCCAGCTTTTGTGTTTCTGGTTGTTTTTCTATTTCATCAGGGGTATACCAATTTTATCACAGACTAATTTTGCTCCTGAATATATAAGGTTATTTAGGTCAGTTATGTTGTCAGTTGGGATATTCACTTATATGCACTTGGTAAGCGAGATGATGGACGGTAGCACGCTTTACCTTGGAAGAAGCAGTAATAGGTTAGCATTTCGTATTAGACGATCAAGGTTAAGGCAAGCAATTCGTACTGATCACGTGAGATAATTTCGGACAGGATCAATCATTGTACGGTGAGTTATTGTGCGTACGGTGTACGAGTACAATAGTAACGACCTGATAATATCGGCTGACAGGGTTGTAAACTATTTCATGGTAAAAGATTTATAGTTGGAGGGCCAGCAATTAGTTATGATCCCTTACGATCATTTCAGACATGCTCAATCATTATGTATATTTACCAACCCCTCCGCACGAGCAGGATGCGACAAGGTCAATTTTTTAAGCGGAGTTTAACAGGTTTGAATTCAGAGTTTTCCTTCTCCTAGACCAGTTGCCTAACCAAGGTTAAAGAGTCCAGTCTACCCTACTATTTACCCATAGTTGGAAGGAGAGTAGGATTCATACCTTTCCCAAGGTATTAGCGCTAAGTGAAATGCAATTGCCACATCCAGGATTTGAACTCGGGCGACGTGTCCATTTCCCATGGCATTAACAATCACACCACACGCTTCCTACAATCATTATACGATGCGTACGAGTACAATAGCTACGACCTGATAGTTGGCGAGCGGTATCGTAGGCAATTGTATGGTAAAGCGCTCAACAGTGGGAGAGTTAGCAATTGGTTATGATCACATGGGATCATTTGGTGCAGGGTCAATCATTATTCAGTACGTTATTGTACGGACGTCTTACAAGTACACATACAGCATGTACGATTTGATAGTGTTGGCAAATGAGAATGTAGACACTTGGGTGGTAAAATGCTATATGATGTGAGAACTAGTCATAGCAAGTATTATTTATGATGTCAACTAATCCATGAGGAGTTGGGTAACTGTTTACGTGGTTAGCCCCCTATGTGTATATGTTGGGATTTTCAGATATAATTATTATATAATAAGAATTATACAAATACGGCACAAGGCCAACATGGGGGAAGGGGGATAATGTCTGGTCATCTCTATCCTAATCTCTAACTTAACTAGTCTCATTCATGACCCTATTCATACTACAATTTCTATTCACCACAAAAATCAAGTCACACAACAAACACCAAAACGTCCTACCCACTCTATGAATTACTTAAGTCTAAACCCTTATATACATATTTGTGAGGGAGGGGGGGAAATGATATTTATTTACAACAATACAATAAAAATCCCTCAATTGAAAAACAAAAAATAAAATTTTATAAAATAAAAATGATTAGTATGCCCCCCCCCTCACTTACTAATTATGGCAGAAAAAAACTAGTTCGTCGGTCGAAATATTGCTTAAAGGATAAAACGAAATATAAAATAAAATAAAATTCAAATATAAGGTATGTACCAGATGGCCGCTTCTACTTATAGAATCGCCGATAAGCACGTGACCCGGGAAGGCAAACTATTGTCCAATCACTGACAATGCTCTGCTGCTGATATGATTATTTATACTGGCCTTTTCTCATCATACTAATCATTACTACTTGGATCTTCTTGGACGACGGAACGTAGTATTATATCGCGGGACTTCACTTACCAAAGGATTCTATACCACAGGACTTATTCACTTACCAAAGGATTCTATAACTCGGGACTTACTTATTTACTTTAAGTTATTTACAACAGGCCAAGGATGGCGGCCAGATACTTAACAGTATATAAATATATCATTCTTAAGGATACGAGATATTTACCACTTAAATTCTCTAAGTTTTAACTAAGTACACGGCCACAGGTTCCCTTTTCCTAGTGAATAAAATAAACTAATTAAAGAACTTAATTAAAGTCATATATACATGTATTTATGTATTTTAAGTGACTCTAAAATGTATATATACCAATAACTCTTACAGACAAATGATAATAAACCTAGATAATCGAAGTACCACTCAAATGTATGACAGAATAGCTAAATATATTTGATATATCTTTCTTATTATTTCACTCTTTGCGAGGTTTTACACCAGTGTAATTTTGTGATCTTTTACTGGAGTCTGACTAGCAAGTCTTCTCAGGTCTCCAGAGTGTTTCTGAGAATTTTAACCGATATTAATAATGCTGATGTCTCGATGGTCTCAATTCTTTCTCTCCCAATTTTTCCAGTCTAATTTCCAAACCCTTGTGGACCGTTCCAAGGCACCATCTACAATTTTGTAGTTTGGTCAAAATTTGATTTATTGGACTATTCCGAACACAGCCTTCCCTAGTTTTGTATACTTATTTGGCTAGTTTACTGGATTCGATTATCATTTCGCCCCGGTGATTAGCTGGAGGCTTAGTGACAACAAGTCTACTCAGGTCTCCAAGAATATTCTCACCGATTTCCATAATGCTTTGTCTGGATGGTAGCAATTCTTCTTCTGATTTCCAGTTCCTCTAATCTGTTTTTAAACTATTGGGGACCGTTCCAAGTACACCACTCACTTCCATGGTTTCTTCAATTCTCTAGCAAGGTCTGGGTATTTGTTTATCTATTCGTTTTCTTTCATCTTCCCCCCTGGGATCTGTTGGAACTGCAAAATCTACCCGTTGACAAGTTCTCTTTTTCTTGTTAATCAGTATTAAGTCTGGGGTACTGGATAGGTATATTATTATTATTATTATTATTATTATTATTATTATTATTATTATTATTATTATTCCTGATGAGTTTTTCCCGCCAGCGTTTCCGATAGTCTTTACCTGGGGCTGAGAGAGAGCAAATATAATCAGGTCTCCAGGACTCTTCTGAGTATTCAAGCCGATCTTCGCTATATTGTGGGTTGGAGGGTCTCGATTCTTCTTCTTCTTCTTCTTCTTCTTCTTCTTCTTCTTCTTCTTCTTCTTCTTCTTCTTCTTGTGTTTCACTGGAGGTTGAGTAGCAGCAAGTCTTCTCAGGTCTCCAGGACCCCAGTATTATTATTATTATTATTATTATTATTATTATTATTATTATTATTATTATTATTATTATTATTATTCAGGAATTCGAATATATAATACACAAACTGAGCACTGTTATGGAAAAGGCGTCCAGACAACCGTAAATTGTCTTTCATACACACACACACACACACACACACACACACACACACACACACACACACATATATATATATATATATATATATATATATATATATATATATATATACTTTAGTCTCCAGGAGAAAAGGGATTAGACAGCTTAACCTCATGATTGAAATATTGGGTTATTCTGGAATTTTGCCCACGGGTTACTATATGCGACACGCTGCGGATTAGGGCAGGAAATAAATCAAGCGAAACGTAAACATTCAAGATGGTCGCTTAAAACCCATACAGATAGAAATGTATATCCAGAGTAATACTATTTCCGTATAGAACAGAGTTACAGTATTTGAGGTGCTTTTGAACGCAGATCTGACTTTAATATTCTTTTGCCGAGATTTGTTTTCTAAAGACTAGTTTCGTTTGATGAACATTAGACTATTTCCAAAACTCAAGTACTGTGTATCAGAAATATGACATTTGAGTGATTTAGAAAACATTTTAACTCCTTACCACATCAGCACTACCGCGGGCCAAGGTCCGTTTTGTAATGTTACATATTAATTGGATCCCTATTACTTTTTAAGGTAGTATAGAAATCCTTATTGCGATCAGTACAGCTGATGGCCTTGAGAGTGAGTGACAATGCTTGACCTCACTATCACCTTGCGTTCTGGGGATAGAATCGTGAGAACGGAACCCCGATAGAAAGCCCCCTTCCGGTTTAAGGTGGGCAACGCAGTTAGACAGTTGGAGTTAGAGAGTTGAGAGTTAGGACTGAAGCTAGCAAGATGTGACTCTCCGCGCGCATTTGTCTGGTCTGGGGTTCTGGAATAAAATAACATCAAAAGTAAATCGAAGTCTTGTTGTTATTACTAAAAGCTAACAATGACACAAGGCTTCTGATAAGGAACGCTCCCCAGCAGAACCAGACACGGAACCCAGATAAGAAAGACCAGACCTGTAGAAGATATACCAGACCAAGATAGAAGATAGAAGATAGAAGACTAGACGATCAGAAACGGCCGGAAGAATAGACCAGAGTAAGACGTAAGAAGTATACAACGTATAGATATTAGTGCCGTCAAAGAAAAGGCACTACGTAACAGTAATGGTTATTGTTTTAGGAAATGATCTCGGTGAGACGTATTCAAATACTAGACGCGGCTGTTTGTATTTGACATCTATTAATAATGGAGATTCGCTTCCGGTTTTGACTGTAACAAAAATTACGTCAGTGCTTACGTCACATTACCCAAAATCGTCATAACATAGAATAAATACACTCAAAATTTTAACATGCAACATTAGACAGTCCTCTTTGTTTTTTAAAACAAATTTTAATAAATACATGACTGGTATTATATATCTATATATAGTTTGTTTTATTCTAATACAAATTTAAAGTTTACATTTCAAATTGTTTTATTTTTAATCCTTTAATGAATTTGATGATTTTACTTACTTAGGGCACAAACTCGCTGGATTGAATTTTTGACTCCCACGCCTCAGGCAATATGTTTCAAAATCTATTTTTACATCGCCCGGAGGGTGTTTTTTATTTTTTACTCGTAATCTTTGGGAACGGTATGCATCCAACTATTCTACTTCCCTTTGTGTCTTAAAATATTGTCCAAGGAAATGATTTTCAGCTATTTACGGAAAATCATATCTTGTAGAATGACTCAATTTTCATGAATTCAAAGTTGCAGCATGTTACAAGCGTTTTGTTCGATTTGCTTAAGGTTTTTGGAACCAATCCTCTTTCCTCTGCACGAATCTAATTCTTGAGCGGTAGCAATGTCTTAAGCTTATCCAAGTATATATATATATATATATATATATATATATATATATATATATATATATATATATATATATATATATATATATATATATAGTCCTTGGAATAACCGGACTAAAAAGTCAGCAGACAAGTAGGTGAACGGGGAGCATTTGAATTTGGAATTTCTTGAAATTATTCTGTCTCCAAAATTTCTTTATGTTGAAATTATAAATCTCCCAGTCGAATAGTAAAATTCCATTATTTCAATGTATGTTTTTACATTGTAACTTGACATTTGCAATTGTCTTAGATTACATATATTATCTGAAAAATAATATAAAAATTGAATTAAGAAGAAAAAGGTTATGATTTTAAAAAAAAATCCATCCCCTCACGAAAATAAAAAAGACAATATTTTTTTGTTGAAATGAGAAAAATAACTCTGCATTGTATAAAAATATAATATAAAAAGATACAATGCAACTGATTATGTGCAGAAACATATTTTAATGTTTATTTTTCTATCAGCAATATTTTCTTTTGTGTGATAAATTTGTAAACTTGTGAAGCGTATCTGAAGCTTGTGTTGTACCTCAAACTTTAATGCACAACATAAAGCAAAAAAAAAAACCGAGTGCCAGCTCGCAACTAGGAAAGAATTTAAATTGGGTTACACGTAAGTCAAAGTACCACTGTTCTAGTGTAGCTTACTAAGAAAAAAATAGATTTCTCAGAAGCGCCCATTTTCGTTCATTTAATGTTTCTATTTTAAAGACAAACTAAATTTACGCCGATTTGAATTCAACCGTAAAAATAGTAGCAATGCGTATTTGTAGCACTAATTGTTATAGTGCTATCGTTTAAAGATGTCTTGTTTATCACCGAAAGTGAGATGGCAGCTACGAGGATCTAATTATCTTCGTTGCCGTTATTCTACTACTTACAAAACCCCCAAACCATATGGAATCAGTCAGAATGGAATTAGAATTATAATTATGCAAAATTAACGGCTAAAACATAAAATGTATATAAACAACCAAACAAATCAACGTAAAACGAAACATGAAATATTTATAGGAAAGAAAAGAAACTTTAGATGTATAAATAAAATATATTTTAAGTTCAGGATTGTGTTTCTCTCAGATATTTATGGAAATTGATCAAAAATGGCAATGTTTTTGACGAGCAGTGAATAAATGAATTTTTAAAATATTTATAATTGGTGTTCTTATTTCTGCAGAATAATAAATATATAGGCCAACCATACTATTTTAATGCATATATGTTAATAAGACCGAGGAAAATTATTTTTGTCCGTTTGTTATTGCATAACTCAACGAATAGACTTACGAGTATCGAATTTTCTGTGATTACTAATGATACCCTCTAGTATTATATTAGCACATTAACGTTTATTTTTTTAGAATTTCAAATGATTTAAGCATTTGCCAAGGCGTTTCATTTGCATAAAGGCTGTGACAATTGTAATTAGTGCCCTTGGAACAGTCCCGGAGGGTCTGGAAAAGAATTTGAGTGAATTGGAAATCAGAGGAAAAATCGAGACCATCCAAACTGCAATACTGTTAAGATCGGCTAGAATCCTTGAGACCTGATGAAACTTGCTTTAACTCAGCCTCCAGTAAACCAACGGCTATGGCAGGTATGAAAAAGTCGGAAATAATACAGCCAGAAGACCGGACTTCGTATTAATTAACAAGAAGAGAACTTGTCAACTGGTAGATTTTTCAGTCCCAGCAGATCACAGGTTGATGATGAATGAAATGAAAAGCTAGATAAATACTTTGATCTTGACAGACACTGGAAAAAAAAACCCTGGAGTAGTGAAAGTAATACCAATTGTAGTTGGAACCCTTTGAACAATTTGCAAGAGTTTAGAAACCAGACTAGAGGATGAGAAAACATAACTGAGACGATCCAGACAACAGCGTGAGTAAAATCTGCTATAATACTCAAAGAGTACTGGAGACCTGAGGAGACTTGTTGTCACTCAGACCCCTGGGAAAGACCACAGCTTACGTTGGCGTGAAAAACTCGCAAAGACTGTGTTACGATTTTGTGTCCATTTTGGCATTCAAGTGAGAGAACTTTACAGTGGGATCCATTGTGTTAAGCAGAGGCTAATCTTTAGTGAACAATCATTTGGTTGTTCATCGGTGTCCGTTAGTATTGGGTAAAATCCATGCGTTGGGCAAAGTCCTTGGTTGCAGGCCCATTCGTCAATGTTGAATATGTGCAAATGAACGGTCTTCAAGATCGGTGATTGAATAGTTAACTTACGACGTATTCGAGCCGTTGATTGGATGGCTTAATCCACGCGTCTATGCCGGGTCAATAATTTAAGTTGTGAACCTAAGCACACCTTTATTACACAAATATTCCAACAGACTGAAAAAATAAAATACTCAAGGAAGTACCAAACTGGAAAACGCCGTGGCATGATGGTATACATAGATTCTGAATTAAAACATTCACGTCCATCCACGACTGATTGGCCAGACAACTGTGTAAATGTCTACAAGAAGCAATTATAGCTGAATGGATAACAAAAGTAAATTATATCCTAATCCACACAGACCACACAAAGGAACCATTCTTAGCAATTATAAGCCGATAATGATTTTCCAAATCATAAATAGAGTCTATTTATGATTTGGAAAATCATAACCGCGCAGATAAAAGAATAAATGTATTACTAAATTGAGTGTCGCGAACGCTTTTTGAAAGAACAGAAAGGATGTCATAAGGAAGAAGAGAAACAAGTGACCTACATAAAGGACTTAAAGAGGACGAAAGAACGACAGAAAAATGTAGCCATGACATTGATTGCCTAGAGAAAGGCCTATAACAATATCCCGCAAAATTGGATCATTGAATGTTTAAAAATGTACAAATATCCAACAAAGTCATAGATTTGTAAAATTAGAAAGTGCAATTAACAGTTGTAGGGCAGACCCTATCAGAGATCAAAATCAAAAAGAACATCTTCATGGAAACTTACTTTCACAACTGCTATTTGTAATTGCAAATCACAGGAAAAAAAACACTAAATGTGCATGGGTGATATCAAGATTTTTTGTGGAAACTGGAGAAAAGGGAAAAACTAGTACAGACCACGATATAGATGTTACGATATTTGTTACCATTTTTATGCTGCAAGTGAGAGTACTTTACAGTGGGATCCTTGGTGTTCCTTAATGTTAGTAGAATCATTTGGTTGTTCCTCGGTGTTCCTTAGTTTTGGTTAGAATCCTTTGGATGAGCAGAGACCTTGGTTGCAGATCCATTCGTCCGTGTCGAATACGTGCAAATGAACGGCTTTCAAGATCAGCAATTAAATAGTTAACTAACCACGTATTCGAGTTGTTTATTGGCTGGCTTTAATCTACGCCCCCACACCGAGTCTATAAGTTTAAGAGGTGGAATTCAGCACACCTTATAAATCAAAATATTCAATAATGGAATTTGGAATCGAAAAGTGTATCAAACTTGTGATGAATAAATGGTAAAGAGAAACACCGGAATAGAACAACCAAATGAAGAAAATATAAGAACTCTTGTAGATGAGAGAATTAAAAGTACTTGGCAATACTAGAAGCGGGCACGTCATCCAGGTATAGATCAAAGGAAAAGTAAGAAAAGAGTGCCCCAAAAGAACGGGAAAATTTCTAGAAAACATGCAACAGAAATTTCGTCAAGGGAAACACGTCTGGGCTGTTCCCCTTTTAAGATACTTTGAACCATTTTAAAATGGACATTGGGGGGAACTTCGACAGTTGGACTAAAGGACAAGGAAATTAATGATGATGCACAAAGCACTAGACCCGAGGAATGATATAGACTGTATGTGTGAAGTAATGAGGAAGGAAGAAGTCTTGCCAGCATTTAGGATTCCGTTGGATGCAGCAATGGAGGTCTCGATGAATACACAGAAAAGAATAAAAAAACTAATTGCAGCAGCCAGTAACAGCTACTACAACATATAGACAAGATGGAAAGTGATAAAAACTGGAAAAAATAGATCTGGTAATGAAACAACAGAATAGATACTTCAAGCGATAAATTGAAATATTGCAAACAAGAAAACCTGGATATGCCTAAGAAATGGAAACCTCAAGAAATAAAATAAATCTTTAACAATAGTGGCATAAAAAATTCCATGTATGTAACAGTTATATCAAAGCGAAAATAGATAAGACAGACAAAATTCAGACACGTGGTTACAAAAAAATTCGACACGCGTCATTCTCCGTGTTGCAATTTCACGATCTCACAACAAGGACTAAAGGAAGTGGGATTCTCGAACCAAGAAAAGAATACGTATTGTTTGACAAATTCATAGCTCAAAACCAATCCCGAGGAAACTTTCGTTTGCACAGAAATTTAGGTCGTTACTTATTGCTCTGTCAGTAACTAACTGAATCACAATTTGTGAAGGTTTCTTGCACTAACTACAAAAGTTCTCGTGATTGAACCTTTGTTGTCAGTCAAACAGTTGGGCACCAAGTGAACTGCATTGAAGTCAGTGCTTAAAAGATTCATTTGAAAAATGCATTAAATAACGCACTATTTATGCCCTCTTATTTTATCTTATCTATTTATCTCTCATGATATTGAAAAACAATGATAGATAAAATAAATTGAAAGAATAAACATATTATCGAATAAATAGTGAGCTGTTTAGTGGGTTATTTTTATGAATTCTGACGCGTGATTATTTTTCTGTTGGGTAGCTCATCAAAAGAAAACGACAAATGAGTTGTTTTACATTACACATGCAAACACGCACCGAAACACACATACAGGCATATATACATACATATATATATATATATATATATATATATATATATATATATATATATATATATATATATATATATAGAGAGAGAGAGAGAGAGAGAGAGAGAGAGTGGGAGCCGAAGATAGAGACACGGTGTAAGAGATCGAAAGGATAGTATTCTAAGCAGTTATTTTTTTAAGTTTGCGTATCGAAGTTTTCCATATGATACACATTCTCTAATGATCTAATTTGTTAACTCGTTTACTGTGTCGGTTATTCAATTTGACGTCTGCGATATTATCAGTTAATTGTAGTTTTTAAAAAATATATCTATGAATATTAAATATAAATACTTGGCTTGAAGTTTCAAAATTGATTTTTGCACTTCATATTCGATAAATTGCACAGTATCAGTAAAAACATGCAAATTTTACACGCAATACAATCCTATATAGGTGTATGATGTTTATTTATATAAGTGTATATGTTTGTGTCATATCATATATCACATAATTCACATATGCATTATAAAATATAACGTGTGACAACCCCTAATTATTTTTATCATATACGTTCTAGAAGGCAGTGGCTGAGGGACTTAGTGTCTTGGGTATGGCGTTAAACTGCATCTAATGGTGAAGTTCAAAGTATGGAGCTCTGGGGAGTGTGGGGTTCCCTTCATTGCATTACTCCCCCTTCATCGCCATTACTCATCACCAAGAGTGGTAGTACCTGTTAGGATCCCATCTATGTGCTGAATTGAAAAAAAAAAGAGTTCTAAACAATGTCTTTAAAGATTATTGAGTTTTTAATAATTGAATACCCATCAAACATGAACAAAACGTCTTCGGCATAAAATAACCCAAGGGTTGATATGTCGTACAAAATCCAACCCTGGTTATTGTCTGGTGTAAATCTGCTTCTGTCCGATTCGTGGAGTTGGTCAATGTTAATGAAAGATTATTATGGCAATGAATCAGTTTAAAAAGTTAATAGTGACCAGCACTTCTGGTTCGGTTAGCAATGGTAGAGTATCCACACATCATCTCGATTGAATATTGGGAGAATTTTATTAACTAATGCTGAGTGCTTTCCATCAATTCTTGCATTCGGTTTTAATTGAGATCAGTACTTCATTGAATAAGTTGTTTAATTCTCCCGGAGGATTATATAGTATGGTACACCCTTCAAAGACCATCACTTATACAGGCTTATCTTATTTCATTGAAGACTGGATTTGTTAAGGTTAGCGGGGATTTATTTCGTTTGCTCCACCGTCTTTTATGTTTAGATTCGTTTAAATGTATCCCGTTTCTATCGCCCTTTAGATTAGGAAACGAATCCTGTAGTATAACACGGGTGAAAGTCACATATCAAAGCGACTAATATAAGTAAGCGGGTTCACTGATTTCCAACGATTCATTTGAATAAATTGATCGTGTTGGCTTCCATCCGTCTCTTACATTCTTGATTGCTCTCAGATAATGTCTTCATTTGAGAATATTAACCAGAATTAGTATAACAGACAGTGTATAATTATGAAACCTTTGAAATCACCTTTGACATGTTTTTCGCTCGCATTAAGTTTTCTATAAACCGGGTTAGCTCAGTCGGTAGAGCGTTCGGATAGAAGCCATAAGGTTCCTAGTTCGATACCTGCCCTCGCCAACTCAGCGTATGAGTAGCACAGGGATCTGTGCGGTAAAGTAAGGAGCTGATGATAGGTGTGACGCTCCACCTCAGATGCTAAAAATAATCTCCTTGGTCTAGCGCTAGTGAAAAGGGTATAGACTCCCTCGCTGTATGGCTCATACCGACATTAGGCCGCCCCGACGACTTTACTTATAAACTCTCAGTCGGTAGAGTGTCGGACTAAGAACCACGAGGTTTTGGGTTCGAAACTGGCCCTCGCTAACTAAGCAGAGTAGAACAGTGATAAAGTGCGGTAAAGTGAGGAGCTGATGGTAGGTATGTCACCCCACCCCAGACGCTAAAAACAATATCTTTGGTCTAGCGCTAATGAACAGGGTATGCACTCACTCGGTGACTGGCTGATACCGACTTGAAGCCACCCCGTCGACTTTACTTACTTGCTTATAAACTCTATTTGAATGTAAAGGTTATATGTTTTTAATATTCACAAAATTTCAGATCTTTTTAAGTAACGAGATTGATTTTCGTCGTTATGCTAGACCTTTCAAAAAGAAAAGAGTCGATTGCTAAGCCTCGTAATGGACTTTGTCTAATATCTCAACATTTTGAAAGCAGATTTTATTAGGCAGTAGGCACCTACTAAAATAAATAGGGAAAGAAAAACCCCAAAATAATTCATACTAATTTGTGAACCTTATTTAATATAAAATACATTGTTACCTTGACGAGATTAATTTGTTCCGCTCCTAACTCAATATACTCGTATATCAAATCAATGTTCCCTATTGAAATAAAGTGAAATGCTATTAATTCCTTCCCGTTCTCCGCCTCCAAACATCACCCTAATTTCTTTTTTTAAACTTTTTTTATGAATAAAAATATTACCACAATATAGTATAAAAACAGAATAAAATAGAATGTTAGTATTATCTGCGTTATTCGGACTATTGTCCCCATCTTCATTGTTATTTGTACAACGTTTCGGCCGATATACACTCCGGCCTTCTTCAGGTATTTCTTGTCGGACTTGGGAACCTTCTCGGACTCGGGAACCTTCTTCAAGCCTCATCTCAAACATTCAGAGAAATAAAATAGAATGTAATGAATTATGAACTGGAATATGTTTAAATGTTTATTTCTTTATAAATAATATTTTTCTTTGGCGTAATAAATGTGGAAACTTAATTCTTTTAGAAATCTTATGAAGATAAGTATAACTGAAATTCACACGTACCTCAAATTTTAGCTCTCAACACAAAGCAAACAATCAACCGACTGACAGCTCGTAACTCGGAAAACTCGTAATCTGAGGCATTCGTGAGTCAAGTCACCACTGTATTCTAATTTCAACGTTAATTTATGAGTTTCCTCTCATCTATTTTTTGTCTGAATCCCGTAATTAAAATCTCTTTATCTCAGACGTTATTTTATTTTTTTTTAATTAATTTTTTTTATTTTTTCCATCGAAAAACATAATAAATCGGTGGCAATTCTGTTTAAAAATTTACAACCATCTGCCTTTTACTTTTTGTAATTTTATTTTTATTTGTATATTTAACACTGGAAATTGAATAAATAGTATTTTTCCGAGAGAATTTCAGCAGCTGACATAAATCTTTGTTTAATAACGTGTGGCGTAATGATTTATAATAAAATCGTATAATTCACCAGATTTCTGTCCGTTTGTCCGTTCGTCACTACCACAATCACTCCATCATTCTTCTGCAAACATTTTTCAACCAATATTTCACAGCTTCTTAGCATTATCCCTGAAACAGTTTTAAAGCGTCCCATCAAGGTGTAATGGATTGCAAGCTAGTATCACAGATCCTAAATACTAAATAGCGATTTCAATCCTGGCTGGATTCCCCTTACTTGCGGTATTATGCTCCATCGTACACGTGATGAATGGGCTGGGTAAATACTATATTGGATCGTTGCTCATGTCAATGATATTTATGTATGTATATACCCCACCTCCTCCTTACGACCAAGGTGCGACGCAAGGTTTATCTTTAGCGGAGTTTAACATGTTTGAATTGAAATTTTTCTTTGGTTTCCATAGAAAAGCTAAATAGCCTATTTGCCCATAACTGGAGGTAGAATATCTGGATGTAAACCATCAAAGTTTTTTTTCTATTATTATAAACATAGCTAATACGCTTGGGAAAGGTATGAATCGAGATATTCTTCATCCGGCTATCTATACAATAGTAAGGCAGACTGGTCCCCTTTAACCTAGGTACTGCACCGTTCTAAAAGGAAAAATTTGAATTTAAACCAGTTAAACTCCGTTAGAAATATACCTTGTGTCATATTCTGTTCCTGTGGAGGAGTTGGGTATATACAGACCATTACTCCACACGATTTATATGTGGGATAGTTGAATCTAATTAAAACATTTTGTTTTGTATTTTTTTTTATCCCCGATTATTTCAGTACAGCATGTATATTTGTGTATAATAATTTTGCGGAGTTCCCTATTGTCGGTATCAACCAAAAACTCAGGGATGTTATGCCCGTTTCGCTAGCACTAGACGGGGGAGTTTCTTTTCTGCGGTGAAGTGCCTCAGCTAACTTCAGAAAAGAAACTAGCACACTCCAGATTACCCAAGCTGTTCTACTCATACGCTGAATTGATTGGGACAGGTATCGAACCCAGAATCTTGCGATTCGTTGGTGCGTGCTCTCCTGAATGAGCCAAACCGTCCAGTTTTTGTATAACAATCAGTAAAGTAGTATTGAAAGCAATAACGGCTATGATAGTGTGGCACAAAGTTTCTTCGTTCCATATTTGGGGAAAGATGAAAGCTACACATCTAGGTCTTGTTTAGAAAAATCAAATTGTACACAAAAAATGTTTCCCTTTCAAAATACGTGGAAATCCCCGCATTTGCCTCTTTTGCAACGCACATAAAAGGACAAACAAAACGATCAAAACGACAGAAGCCCAAATATTTTATAGCCCGGATCTTAACTGCGATAATACTTGATTGTTTTGCTAGATATGTTTTATGAACAGATAAAAGATCAAAGGAATGCAAGAAAAATGCTCCTATCGAATATGCATTTTCTTACTCGCTGGAACGTAAATAAAAAGACATTTTCATATTCTGAAAGCGATTTCATAAACATTATGTTTAGATTTGGTAAACATTTTCTCTGCGTACATTTGTTTATGAAACACACGTTATATATTGCAATGCATTGGAGATATGCTTGCATACAAAATATTCACAGAGCTATTCTCTAAATATTGCATTCATGAATTCACCAATTCACAATCAAGCTTTGATGCATACAAAGTTACGGTATATACAGATGGTTATTTGATTTTATACCGGCTAAATCCGCCTCTTACAAATGTCTGTAGACAATCCATGATTTCTCTCTGATCCTATGGAAGCCGAAAAATAGAATCTACATTCACTTAAATACGATATTCATAAAAGAATTCATATATATATATATATATATATATATATATAATATATATATATATATATATATATATATATAATTCATACAATTAGCTGCACACGGCTTCCAGCTAAGCAAATGTTTGCTGGATGTTTTCGGGTATAACTCGATGGTTGCAGCATAAACCTGGAGGTCGCCATTTCAGCTAATCTTAGTAATGAGTTCGAACTCCAGTCGCGTAATTACATTCATTTTCAGACTAATACCATTGGGAAAGGTATGAGTCCCCTCATCCTCTTATAGGCTATGCAAGATACTGTGCTAAAGTTATTGTAAGGTTAGGCGAAGAAAGAATGTAAGCTTTGAAATTTCAAAACATCATATCTCATGTAATGAATAACCCCTTGTTTTTAAGATTAAATGTTGGAATACGAAAAAATTGTTCCTTACATGGTTTTATGGTATATCGGGAATTCAAGGGCAAAAATTCATAGGAGTGCAACAGTGATACATTCTTTTGCTATGGATGACCAACAATGTAAAAATCAAAATAACTACATAATAATAAACCGATCAAGGTTAATTTTTAAGTGGTGTATTGATTAGAATCCAGTTTTTTCTGTCATACACTGCTTGTTAAACTATTAAGAACCCAGTGTTCCTTACTAACTTTGTATAGATGGAGAAGAACATGGATTCAAGCCTTTCTCAAAGGTGTTAGTGCGAAGTGAAACGGAAACAGCTTCGTCCTGGATTTGAACTCGGGGCGTCGATTTCATTTTCTACGACGCTAAGCACGCTACCACTCCTGATGTCACTTGCGTATCACCTTGTAGAGATTCTTACATGTTCCCTATGAAACGAATCTATTTTCATCGTTATTTTCTATTCTAGAATTGGTCAATTCCTTCAAAACAATACACACATGCATGTAAAAGAACAGGCTACAAACAGAACATAACTAGAAATGCCCTGGGAGGTGCAAGTATGAACAAGTTCACATCTTTTAATATGCACCAAAAATCAAATTTAGATTGTAATTATCAACAGCCATCTAACAGCTATTGTCCAACACGTGGGACCAGAAGTGAAATAAAAAAAGACAAAAATAATACTGCAATTACAAAGCACAATAAAGACCCAGGAAGGGTGCTATGCCATTAAACAAAGAAACAAAGAAACCAATAGAAACCAAATTTAGCGCACACGAAAATATCGCCATAGAAGTCAATAAAGAAGAATTCCAATATTAGAAGTTAAATAGATAAGATAAAGATTAGCACTTCAAGGTAAATGGTGAACTCAACCAATTTCCCATTTTATTACTGTCATCTCTTATGATAATGGGATTGTGTATGTGTCTGTCTGTAACCGAAACTATGTCACTATTCAAGTCACGATTTCCTTTGTTATTTACGTTACATTCTCTATGATTTTAATTTTATTTAAACCACATTTATTAATACAATTGTTTTACATTATTATTACTGTTGGCCATGCAAATGTACTTATATATGCAACAAAATAGCGGTTTACAATGGGAACGGGATGGCTAATTTGCATATTGATATTGAAAATTTGATTTTAATAAATATGTGCTAATTATTATTGATTTTTATTGTTTTGTTTTATCTTAATGAATATGAGCAAAAAATATCGGGGATAAATCTTAAGAAAAATCCATTAACAAGAAGAAATAACTATAATTTTATTCTTTACTTCCTATTTCCACTAAATAATTAAATTAGGAACATTTAGCCGGGAGTGATGGAAGAGTAAGTTTCAGTTGTTCTATTTTTCGATAATACTCACCTCTGTTTCAAATATATTTATCTGCATTCTTATTTAGTTTCATTAGCATTTCTAATTTAATATAATATTTTATTACATTAAAACTTAAATGCTTGCACCAGTGCAAATATTTGCTAGTATCAATAATTCATCGTCTCGAGCAGCAATAAAGTTTGGGTTTGGTTTCTTGGATTTCCAAACTTTCCAAACCCTTTTCTAATTCTTTTGGGACTGTTCTAAGTGCACCAACTACAATTTGTATCATTTTCACTTTCATATTCGATAACTCATTCAGTTCTCTGGCAAGGTCTAGATATTTGTCCATTTTTTCATTTTCCTTTAGCTTTACCCTGTGATCTGCTGGCACTGCAAAATCCACCAGTTGACAAGTTCTTTCTTTTTTTTTATCAATACTAGGTCTGGTCTTCTTTATTATTATTATTTTATTATTATTATTATTATTATTATTATTATTATTATTATTATCAAAGTGTTTTTTTTTAAATTAGTAGCTGCGGTTAAAGGCATATATTCATGTGTGAGACTCCATAAATATTGAGTAAGATTCATCGTTTTATTTTTTAATCTTAAAATTAATAAGCAAAGGGGAATAACTCCGATAAATTTACAAATTTAATAAACTTTCTGGGTTATTTAATGCCAAAACCATGCTTTTAGAACAATAGTGGTACGATTTTGCCCATAATTGGTGGATGAGGGGAATTAAACTTGGAACCTTGTGATTCTAAGGCAGATGCTCTACTGACTGAGCTAAGCCAATAAATTGGTACCTCCTTCTGTCTTTCACTAATTTATCTCTTTTTGCTTGCAATGCAATTCTGTAAAATGGTGTTATTTTCGTACATTAGGATCCATTACGTTTTAGGCTATGTTCTAAATTAGAATTATTTTGGGTGACAAATAAAAGGAGAACAAAAACGCTAAGAGACAATTCATCAGATCATGTGGCAATGGTGTAATTAAAGACTTAAAATATCTTTTACACATTACTGTATCATTTTTTTTTCTTTTATAATGAGGGTATCATATAATGGCTTTAACATATCGACCAGTTTCTATTTTTATGCATCTTTATTTTGGGATAAACTCGTGTTAAGATTTCTTGATAAATTCACCAAGGCCCTTTTTTCAACAATGAAAAAAAAAAAGTGTGACATTTTCTCATCGACATATAACTCTCTCAAATCATTCCACTTTCTGTTATTATTCAGAAGAGAAAAATAAGCTTCAAAGTTTTAACTAATTTTGAGGACAGGTATATTATTGACTAAATTGAAAAAGATTAAAATAAGAAAAATTGGGTATGGTCACCATTTAGATAACGATGACTTCGCGATAGAGAATGGAGTCTACCAGGTGTTGGAGTCATTGTCTGACTTTTACTTTCTTATCACTGGATGCTGACAATATTAATACATCTGAAACCCTCCTCCTCCTCCTTCTGATCATCATCATTATCATATTCATCATCATCATCCTCATCTCATCATGTGTCTAGATAGTACATATTCTTTGACTCTCTCTCTTGTCTCTCTTTCTCGACATTCGTCTCCATCGACTATCGCACTCGCTAAGTCCTCTTGAAAACATCCAGTGTCCATAAGGATCTGATGATTTTTAGTTTTCGCTGTTTAGCCAACACGCAGGATTTCATAGGAGAACTTCGCTTATGAGTTCGTCTTTAATTTTCCAGCACTGCTCAGGATGACTAGTTGTCTTACTAGATCACCGAACTTAAGCCTGTTCAATACTTAGATGGATGACCATTTAAGCAACAGCAGGCACTGTAAAGTAAACTGAAAATCAAAATGACTTGATTTGGCATTAAATGACCCGAAAAGGGTTGACATGCCGTAAAACAAAATAATCAACCAACTATTGTTCGTCTTATTTGGATGACTTACATACAACTATTCTCCCTCCAGCTATGGATAAATGGAAGGGCAGACTGGATCATTAACCTTTGTATGGAAACTGATTAAGAGATGGAAGACTCTGAATTCAACCTTTTAAACTTCGTTTAAAATGATCTTCTGTTACACCCAGCTAGTGTCGGAAGGGTTGGTAAATACATACTCAGATAGTTTGTATGATGGGAAGTAAGTAGCCATACAACTGCTGATTTGTAGGGTGGTGGGCAGCATCTTTTTGTAATTCTCATCTAGTCTTGTTACCAAGCGTCTCCCTTAGATTCTAAGTGGTGCATCCAAATAGTAGTACTGTCAAGGATACAGTTTAGAAGAATTACCGTTGCTGCATGCCACATATCGTTAGGTCATCTTCCACTCATGTCTGGTAAATTTGTTTTCTCAAATACCTGACACACCCTCTATATAATTAAATAATGACTATCTCCGACAGTTTGAAAAATGCTGTACACGAAGTTTAGTTCTTAACTATAGTTTCACCGATTTTCTTTGTCTGGTGTAAAAGCAAAAGGAGCACCCAGTAAGTTTTCAGTGCACTTCAAATGCAATTATCTACAGCACAACAAACATTCTAACGATTTCTCTAAGGGCGAGGCACCGAAAGGCCCGTCTTTATATTCAAATTAAGACATCTTTCTCGTCTTTGTATTCCAACTACTTTTATGGATACACTGGCTCAAAGGTGGCACAATCGTTTGAAGAACGGATCACGTCAGTTGTTAAAGACGGGGCCTAAAATCAAATATACACAGACGTTTGAGATTGTCGTTGCAAGCAGACAACTAATCACGCTGTCCCTCGATCAAGACGCATTTGAACATTGTTTTATCGGAGCGTACTTCGATTGGTGTTTATTTCATTTTTCTCATGAACCAGAGTCGAACTTATACATCAACCGCAGCGCTCAACAAACCTTCGTCTGTGTTATAAACATTTTTTTTTCAATACCATGGGTTTAGTGTTGTTGTTGTCCTTTTTTTTTGTTTTGTTTTTGTTTATTAGAATTGTTGGTATTTTCATTAATCTACAGAAGTAGACAAAAGGGATTGTGAAAAAAAAATGCTTAACCTCTTTTTCATTATTGCCTCAGATTTTAATGAAACTTTTGTTGAACTTTTCTTTGAATTCGCCCAGTCCGTCCACTTATTAAGTTCGTAAACAATACGCATACGCAGACTTGGAAGTACGGCGAACAATCCGCCGTGATAGAGAGGAAAGACGATAACAATCAAGAAGACACGTATATGACACATTGTGCACGAAGCTTATTTACATTTATTTAGAAATATACACAGACGACCCCTTCCCACCCCAAATCACGCTAATTCCACTCTATGACCCCACCAACACCACCACTAGGGCAACACCTCATAAAATATTCCTACTACTATCCTAAATATTTACAGTAGACAGCTACCACCCCCTTCCCAATCACGACCACAAGACTCTCGTCAGTATGAGAACGGAATCCTTCAATACAATAACTTAGTCCATGTGCTAAAGATCGTCTGATAGACCGAAACGTTATAACGTCGCTCCCTATTATAAACATACATCCAGTACAATATCCCGTGTTTGTCTACTTTCTCCACATTTATCTAGAAATAAACAATTATTTTATTTCTCTCCCATTATTTAGGGTTAGGGTTAGGGACGGATTTTCAACCGTACGTTTAATGTAATATAATAAGGTGTAAAAAGAACACAAAAATGTAAGAACTTACATGCAGATAACTGTGGAAATATGTTTGGATGAGTCAGCACAAGGTTATCTGTCGGTTTCTGATTGATCAACAGGTGCAAAGTGGCAAAGAGTAAAAGAGAGATACTGAGAGGAGAGAATGAGAGTTAGTTTGGACGAATCTGTGGAAGATAGCAGATGCAAGATTCGTGTCTGTTTCCCAGAGCATTCTGACATGGAGATAAAGACTCACACAGTGGGAATGTCATCCAGCCCAATATTAGAGCAACAACCAGATCCCAGCCAAGAAATTGATAAGAAGAAGATAAAATTATTACGATTACTATTAACACGTCATCACGTCTATCAAATAGAGCCCGGAACGCTACAGTAATTTTGTGCATGCGTATTGATACCGAAAGTAATAAGGGAACAGAATTGTCAACGTACTATACACACTAAAGAAGTACAACCCATGAAACTTCAATGGCTAAGACACACATAGGAAGGGATTATTGCCCTTGATTATTGCTGACATAATTCTATTGTAGCGAAATCTAAAAAACAACTAGTTGTCTCTTTGTCAACATGTGAGGCCAAATTTGTCAGTCTCGCCGTAACTGGACAAAAGCCCTTTATTTACTGAAAAGTGTGTGGAACCAGGGGTCGTTAATAACCTGTAACTATTTATTGTGATAATCAGTCGAGCATACTACGGGCAAAAACCCTCATACACCAGAGATCAAAACAATTGATATAAAATATCAATTTATAAGGGATGAAATTAAAAAGGGGTCTATACTCTTAAAGTATAAAGAATATTGCAGATCTGTTCACAAAACCATTGAACAAGATAAAAGAGGAAATTCTTAGAAATATCCAAACAACAATAAACTTCTTGAAATTTTCTTTTCCTTTATTCGATATTCTAATTTGTAATTAGTTCTTTACTAACAGCTATTAAACACTTGTCTGTGTTTAAGGAAAAAAAGTAAAATCATGACGTACAATGATAGTCAACTGTTCCTTTAAATGGCTGATATTCTTAAATTCATGTTTTCCTAAAAATATAAGATATTTCTCATATTTTTCTCTTGAGAAATTTATGATTTTACGTTGCAACGAATCGAACGTTGACAACAATAATCAAAAGTAGAAGAGAGGTAGTGAGAAGAGAGAAACATAATGCACATGTTTTTAAGAATTAAAAAAAAATATAAATACCTCTTTTCTTAAAAGTCCGTTATGACTTATTTCCCTTACAAGCGGTCATATATTTTTCAAAAAAATGTTCTTCTTCCTTTTATAATAGACATGCTCTGATGATGATCTAAACGGATTGAAATATTGCAATATAAGCTAATAAAACAAAAGTACTTAACTCTGATATACTGTCAGATTCACTTCATTATTTTAAAAACAATCAAAGAAAAATCACTTCATGTATGTCTAAGCTATTGAGGTTTCATTAAAATGTGTTGTAATAATACAAAAGGCTTGTACATTATTATATCTATAATGTATAATTTTCAGCATATTTTATTCTTTTTATATTTTATTGCTCTTTAGTCTATTTACCCATAGATGGAGGGATAATATTTGAATTGCTTTCTCAAGGGTATTTCTACTATGTGAAATTCTACCGGTCTCGTCCAGTAATTCGTGTCGCCGTGTCGATTTCCGACGACGGTAACCATTACACAAAGTGCACCTCTAAATAATTATATATATATATATATATAATATTATATATATATATATATATATATATAAAAAGATGTTGTGGAAACTTGATGTTTATTGTCGACGGTGCAACTTATAGAGGACTTGAATTATTTCTTACTCCAATGATGAAATTCTGAAATGCAGAAAAACAAATGGGAGTGCCGAAATGGTGAATGGTTAAAATTGTTTTTTGTTATGTTGATTGAACTGGATTTGTCGTTAAGTTATATATGTGTTGTTGGTATGTTGTGTGATTTTTTTTTGATTTTATATTTATTTTATTTTATTTTATTATTTATTTTTTTTCTAAGGGTTTGTAAGGTAAGATTTGTTAAAATTGTAAGTGAGCATATGTATAGCTCACATTTCTACCATATATATATATATGTATATATATATATATATTATATATATAAACAAAGTATAAAAAACATCTTTTTACTGTAATTTAAAAAAAGAAAGTTTTCTAGATTTATTTAGTTGTCTTCAAATCGCACATAGAAATTATATATATATTTTTTATTGTAAATACATTTGTGTCCATCCCTATATTATATTCATATTTAAATGATATGTATTCAAACTAGCCTCTTTAAAATTAATTGATAAGTCTTGAGGCTATAACTGTTATATTCAATACCGAAAAAAAGTGCTTGCTTTTCAAAAGTCTTAATTCAAGTCTTAACCGTAAATAGGCATTAACCCGTTGGATACCGTTGTAATAGTACGTTGTGAAACATGTCAAACCGTGCACATTCAAACATTTCCTATCAGAAAACGGTTATCAAAGCAAATGATATTAAATACGTTGGAATATTTTAGTATATAAGGTGTGCTGCAATACATCACTTAATTTATAGACTAAGCAAGGCCACGTGCTTTAAACTTCAGCCAATCAACATCGGAAATACGTGGTTGGTTAACTACTTAATCGCTGATACTGGCAGACGTCAATTTGCAATTATTAACGAAGGACCTTTCAGACTGAGGAGCACCAAGGAACAACCAAAGGATTCTTCACTAAGGATCGCGCTCTGCTTAACACAAAGGATCTCCGCTGGACAGCGCTCTTGTTTAAAGCCCAAAGGATGGCCCAAAAACCGGAGCAAAAGATCTATTTGAAAACGCTAACATGGATGATATTTTATCCTTCTTGAGATAAATAAACATAAACTGAAAATTATGAATCAAATATTAAATTCATCAACGAAACTTTCTAGAAAAATACAGAAGCAAAAATAAAGGAAAATTGATTAGCAGCTTTTGTCTTGCATTCTAGCATTTCGTTTAAAAATAAATTATTTACCAACAAATCATATATACTGTTAGGGAGAGTTATCTCCCCCTAACGATTCGAGCCGGACTCTCTGAAGAGGAGGGAAAAAAAGGACTGCAGATAAGCTGCACGTGTATCCTAACATCAAGCCCGAACTCTAATCCAAACCCATCCACTGTATTCCCTGTCAATGAAAAATAAATAGAACAAATATTGTTATTGTTAACATATTCTCTGTTTTATTATCATTTCTGTATATCCTACATCTCGGGATACAACATATACAAAAACAAATTGATTTGGCATTAACTCACATGAATTTTTATGCCGTTAAAAAAAATAACTTGACATAACTGTTGCACTAGTGGTCTATACAGTTAAGTCGTCGGGGTGGCCTAAAATCGGTATCAGCCAATCAGCGAAGGTAACTATCCCCTTTACACTAGTGTTAGTCCATGGAGATTGTTTCAGCGTCTAGGACGGAGCGCCACATCTACCATCAGCTCCTTACTTTACCGCAGAGATCCATGTGCTACTCATACGCCGAGTTGTCGAGGGCCGGTATCGAACTAGGAACCTTGTGGTTCCTAGTCGGGCGTTCTACCGACTGAGCTAAACCGGCCCTAATATAATTTATTTTATTTATGTGTATTTAGATATCTATATCAAAATGATCAGATTGTGTTACATATGTTATTGAAAAGGCAAAAATGTCACAGTGTAATGGGTTTGGTCATACACAAATCACGTTAATCAGTCTGACTAAGAATAAAAGCTCTTTTAGGTAAATTTGCAAATCAGTAAATATTGGGGTTGCATTTGTTCTGATACCAACCATTATACTGTCTCAATGACAATAACGATTAATGTTAGATGGTTTCTTGGATTTATGGCAAATCAACTTTATTGGGTTAATTAATTCCAATATCGTTCTTTTTTATGCTTTCTGTTATTCCTAACTATTACACAAAATAATGGCCGATTGAAGTGCTCGGTTTTGAAATGTCATTTTAACATAGAATTTGTCATTTATTTCAGGTGAATTTTTGCATATAAAATTATTAATGTGTGTTTAAAAATAAAATTTAATCTATTTTCAGATAGAAAGTATTTTTGAAAAAAAAAAGGAGCCTTCAAAGATGAACATGCCTAAACATGACCTTCGCCTTCTTATGTTGCATGAGTTTAAGCTTGGGCACAATGCCTCCGAAACTGCTGCCAATATCAACAAAGCAAGGGGAGATGAATCCACAAGTCATCGGACTGTACGAAATTTTATTTCATTTTTGAGCACATTAATTATTATATATGCAAAAATTCACCTGAAATAAACAACAAATTCTATGTTAAAATGACATTTCAAAACCGAGCACTTCAATCGGCCATTATTTTTGTAACAACCTAATAGTTTAAATAATTTGCAGTGATACGCTTAAACATTACCGGGCATAAAAGGGTCGCTATTGTACAAACCTGCTTGGTAAGCTTTGGGTGGACATCGAAAATGCTATACTTTTTAAAAAAATATATAATGTGCTTATGAAGGCGTGTGGTGTAATGGTTAGAGTCGTGGAAATGGACTCGTCGACCCGAGTTCAAATCCTGAACGAGGCAGTTTGCATTTCACATAGCACCAATACCCTTGGGAAAGGTATACATCCAACTAAGAGTTGGATAAATATGGGTAAATAGTAGTGCAGACTGGGCTCTTTAACCTTGGCTAGGTAACCAGTCTAGGAGAAAGGAAACTTTGAATTCAAACCAGTAAAACTCAGCTTAAGAAATTGACTTGTGTCACATCCTACTCCTGCTCGTGGAGGGGTTGGCAAATATATATAATGTGCTTAATTCTTCGATTGTATTATCTTAATTTGAAATCCACGGAAACGTCTTCCTCAACAGTGTGTCGCAACATCCCAGTTAAAAAAAAAATCACACTTTATTATTCGATTGAAACCAGCATTATCATACTAATAGAATAGAGAAGTTCATCATATCGTGCTGTAATGGTTAGAAAGCCAGTTTCACAGACCCATTGCTACTGAACCGTGAGTTCGATCCTCTCTGCATGCCCCATACGTGGGATCTTGTGTCACACTCTCTCCTGGTGAACCTGTTGTGGAAATAGTGTACCTTGCGTGTTGTACTAAATTAGCAAATCATAGTGTTCTCGATTCTCATTGGTGCTCCATACTTAAGACCTTGTGCCTCAACTAAGTTAAGCTTAGTAAATAACTTTTATCAGAATAGTGCTATTGTATGCTTAATCTATTCAGAGGTAAAAGTTCACATAAAGCGATAATATATCAATACACCATTAAACTTAAAACATTGGTTATAATTTGCATCAGCTACAGTATCACATCTTACTAAATGCACCTCTACTAATATTTTATGAATTTCTTTTTATTCTAAATCAAACATACCAGGATCGCACTATTTCTTGCGTATAAACCCCGAGTCAGGACTTTATTTTTATCTGTTAATGAGTTCTAAATGAAAACCTAAATAGATTACGTTCATGGCCTCGTATCTTCATGCAAAAGGGAATCTATATAAGGATCCAATAATGTTTAAATGGCTTGACTGAGTGATATCAACTTTAAAGGTATTGGCTGTGCATTCGACGCGTGGGCTCAAATGCCAAATCTACGCGATTGCACTGCGAGCCGTGAAACGGTACACAGTATACAGTTAACTCATAATAAATTACATATAAGTAATTGACAAATTATATATATATATAAATATATGTGTGTGTGAGTATATATATATAAGTCGTCGTCGGGACGGCCTAAAAACGGTATCAGCCAATCAACGAGGGAGTCTATCCCCTTTTCACTTGAGCTAGACCAAGGAGATTATTTTAGCGTCTGAGGTGGAGTGCCACACCTACCGTCAGCCCTTACATTACCGCACAGATCCCGGTGCTACTCATACGCTGAGTTGGCGAGGGCCGGTATCGAACTAGGAACCTTGTGGTTTCTAGCCGAACGCTTTACCGACTGAACTAACCATATATATATATGTGTGTGTGTCTGTGTGTGTGTGTGTGTAGGGTAAGTAAAATATGCAAATGATTCCGACGTTATATACAAATAGAAATGCGAAAAACAATGTATTCCAAAAGATACATTTATTTGAAGATGGTGACATTGACATTAAAACGTTTTGGTTTGTTTTAAACCTTCATCAGGACATTAGAATGAGTATGATGTTGTCCTAAACAACACATACATCCCCCACACACATACACACACATATGTATATGTATATATATATATATATATATATATATATGTATATGGAGTAAATATGGAAATAAATCCGACAATATTAAGAAATTTGAAAAAAAAAGTGTTCCGAAAATAGGATGAATTTATTTATCGACGTTTAAACGTTTCGGTTTCTTTAACCTTCATCAGGATGTGTCTTGGGGTGAAGAAATTGATGGATGTTTTATAGATGACAGGAGATGAAAATCTTTATAAAATCTTTTGATATAAAAGATTTTATAAAGATTTTCATCTCCTGTCATCTATAAAACATCCATCAATTTCTTCACCCCAAGACACATCCTGATGAAGGTTTAAAGAAACCGAAACCTTTAAACGTCGATAATAAATTCATCCTATTTTCGGAACTCTTGTTTTTGTCAAATGACTTAATATATGTATATGTATATATATATATATATATATATATATATATATATATATATATATATATATATTTTGGGAATAAAAGGCCTTAAATACCATGGGTATCGTGGTTATGGACCATTTCCACTCGTGAGTATGCTCACGAGATTCTTCAGACCACTGATATATTTTATTTAGACAGGCACATGGCCAAACTCATTTTATATTCATACATTTCACCTCCCTCATTCAGGGGTGGTCATATTGCATTCTTTCTTTTCAAGTGGCTTTTTTATTGGTGGAAATTTTTTTTTCCATCGTTTGTCTGGTTGGCGGTGTTTTTTTTAATTTGTCTGCTAGTCTCTTTGGTAAATTCCTAAGTTTATTTTGACTGATCAACAGGATTTTAATTCTACAACAAACTACTGGTAAAGAATTAGGACCCACCTAGAATCACCTTGTACCAAGAAACTTGGTACCGCACCAAAGTATATATATATATATATATATATATATATATATGAAGATAGGAGGGTTGGAGTAAAATCCGACAGTATGGTGGTCCACTTTTCCTTTTACCTTACCTATATATATATATATATATATATATATATATATATATATATATATATATATATATATATATATATATATATTATATATATATGAGGTAAGGTAAACGTCAATTTTGACGGTACGTGTAAAGCAGTCTCCATATAATCTTTTTTCATAAGTTACCTACGTAAATGAGGAAGGTGTGTACATAATATTCTATAATAGTTATGGTTTCTTATTTGAATGTCTTTCTTGGAAATCAAATTTCCGGTGGACCAGTAAATAAATAAAATATTCAAAAAAGAAAAGAGAGAGAGAGGGTGAAAGAGAGAGTGAGAGAGTGTGTGTGTGTGTGTGTGTGTGAGAGAGAGAGAGAAGAGAGAGAGAGGAGAGAGGGGCGGAGAGAGAGTGAGAGAGACGATAGATTATATTGCCGTGATTTTGTAATAATATTCGGAATTAATGTCATCCAAATATTTAAATGCAGATGTGGCCTTTTCAGCTTCTTTATTTTCTCAGTGGCTTTTGGAGTCAACCAACACACCAACGTGAATGTAATTCTAAACAGTTGTCTTTCTATCAATTCAGCTCTTAGGCGTCTTGCCTGCATTCGATTAGTGAGTAACGATATCAGATGAATACTTGAAGAGCAATCAGCACAGCAACATATTGTAAAGGTTTAGATTAAAAATCAGAAGTTCCACTTAGGAGCAAAAGTAATATCTCCCATTTTTAACTTTCAATTAGAGATATCTATGATTGACGAACGTCTAGTTTTTAGAATTGTGTCTTGGAAACAATTTCAAATGACAATCGCGAAAATTTAAGTTTCATCAAACAGGATAAGGGGACATGATTAAAGACGATATAGAGCAGATAATTAAAATGAATTGAGTTTTCCCTTTCGATTGGGCTCGGATTTTGACACGTGCTATTTGAATGTTAGTACTTTATAACAATTTTTTTTTTAACTACTGGCGCCATCTATATGTCCGGCCCGGGAATTATTGAATGATGTGGGTTTTTTTGGTTTTTTTCATACTTTTTTTTTCTTTAAATAATAAAAATAAAAGGATAGAAAGATAAAGGTAAAAAGTAAGAATGAAAAATAAAAAATAAAAATGATTTAAACACACATTAACAAAACGTCATTTCCCACCACCGTAAGTAATTATAATAATTTATTTGCATGTTAGTACTTTATAAAAATCAACATTTTTTTCTTATTACTGGTGCCATCTATATGTCCGGCCCGGGACTTAGAGAATGATGTGTTTTTATCCGTTGTTTTTTTTTTTTTTTTTTTTGGGGGGGGGGGGGGGGTTAATACCAGTTCAGATAATACAAAGATCTTTTTTAAACGTGAGAAACCACGCAGAAACTGATACTTATGCAAGGTTCAGTGTAAATAAAAATGCGTGGTTCTGTCCGTATTACCCATTTAGGGCACTTTGAGCACCGAGCAATTAATTCGGCTCAGCATTTTTAGACTAAATGACGTGTGCTGTTAGGGGGCGCTTCCATAGGACAACGGGCTTTCGTTTACCTCACTGACATTATCAGAAGCCGAGGACCGCTGAACAAGGTTAGTATACATTATTCAGGTCTTCTACCTGAACGGATTAACACAATGTCTTTTTAACGGGGAAAGCCACACACAAACCTAAGTTCGTGCAATGACCAGTGCAAGAAACTGTGGTGTCTCTTCGGTAATACCCTTTTAGCGTGGTTCAGGCACCAAACAATAAGCCAAACCCTGCCCCTTTTAGAGGACATGTGCTGCCTGAGGATCCTCTCCCCTAAACCACGGGGCTTATTTTGTCTTAATAATCTGATCAGAATCCAAGAGCCTGGACAAGGGGAGTATATTAGAGTTATGGGTATATATGCGGTGATAAAACTCCGAGTCTGAACTACCCTTCATTACCATTACTCCTATGTCCATTTTAACTTAGACTGGAAGTACGTGCTAGTGTCATACCTATGTATTAAAAAAGGGATATATATATATATATATATATTCATATATAGCCCGTTTTTTTTCTTTAAATAATAAAAAATAAAAGGATAGAAAGATAAAGGTAAAAAGTAAGAATAAAAAATGAAAAATAATTTAAGGACACATTAACAAAACCCCATTTCCCACCACCGTAAGTAATTATAATAATCTATTTTTTATTTGTTATTTTAATTTTAATTTTTAATTTTTTTTTTTTTAATAACAAGACGATTGTAAAAAATACACCTCCATGTGCGTATTCATATATACACATTCTATTGACTTTAATTAAAATAAATAACGTTTAATATATTGATAAAACCACATTTAATCGCTACAGACTCTATAATGATATAGTGAAACCCCAGCATTGTCATAAACCAGTAAAACAATAGCACAAAGCGGATTTCCTAAAATGTTTATATTTTGATCTTGAGAAAATGCAACTTCCGCTTTTTTTAATTTTTTTGAATTTTCGAATCTTGAATCAGCGTTCTTTGACTGCGGTCCTGTAACCAACCGTTTATTGCAAACAAATACACACGTTCAATCAACTGCAATTAATCAATATCTTGATTAATCCAGTGGATTTAACCCTGAAGATCCTTATAGTGAAACTTGAGTAGGTTATTACCGTGCATCTTTTGATAATAAATTTGCTCTACTAACGTATTGAGCACTTTATATTTGTTATATCGCTGTCTTATCATTGTGAAACTTGAATCAACTAACCACTGTGACCATTTTCACAGGTAAGTCACTTTTTCCACTAATACCATATATATATTATATATATTATATATATATATATATATATATATATATAATGCTGTGTTGTTTTTGCTATGGCCGGGGCTTGTAGTTGTGTAGCTATTAATGATTGATTTACCTAGATGTGAAGGTGCGTTAAATGTTGAGATAAATGTAAATAAGAGATTTATTTTTAACTTTTTTAAAATCCCACGCAACTCCAGGTAGCTCATCTAATTCTTCATAGATTTCCCTTGCTGTAAAGATGAAGCACAATTTAACCCTATCAATGTATCGTTCAACTCACCTTATTTTTTTGTACAATTTTCTGTTAAGTGGCCAGTTTGTACGTGCAGCTATAAAGTGTAAAACTATGTTGGTCGGGGTGCCAAATGTAATATTATGATCTGGTCACGGGACCAAATGTAATACGATGTTGGTTTGCTGCACGCCTCTAAATGTAGTACGATGTTGTCGCGGCGTCGAATCTAACGCGATGGTGTTCTTTGACCCACAGGAAAGTTGAAGTGCTTGTTCCGGGCTGTACCTGAAAATGACCAAGTTCATCAAGGTTGTTCCACAATTAACACGAACGCGTTTTTAACAATAAAAGACCTTTATTAATCATACAGTGATTAAAAATCATGTACAACCACAAAGGGATATCGAGTTGAGGTTGAGTCGGTATTTTGTGGACTGACTGGCGATATATGCTGTGTTCTGATTCAAATTCAGGACTTTGAGTAACAAGACGACAAAGCAAAGACGGTGACAAGGGCCTGCTAGGGAAGCAGTTATCCAATCTGGTCAAGAACCAGCTGTCCGATCTGGTCAAGGACCAGCTCTCCACTCTGGTCAAGAACCAGCTCTCCAATCTGCCTGGGACCCTTTTGGGTCCTATTTTATGGGTTCCAAACCCCCGAATCCAGGGCTCTCATTGGCCAGCCAATAGAAACGCCGGACCAATGGCCCTACAGTGTAAACATCAGGAGGTGTATGAAACCCCACCCACGCGGTCGCATTTGATTGGACGGCCAATCAAAATCATGGCATTGGGTTACTTATCTCGGAGGTGGGTAACAAGTCTCCGCCCCAGTTCCCTGATTGGTGAGGCACCTGATAATATTCTTGGTATTGTATAAATGGTCCTGTCAATTGCTATGATAATTGCCAGGAACTGGCCTAAGACCACACGGGTAAATTGAGATTATCAACATTTTAAAGATTTAATCTTTAAACTGTTTTTGCTAAATAAATGCCCTTATCTTACACAGTCCCCACAAGAACAATAATATATATGGATGTCATCAGTCATAAAAAGTCAGACATATCAACCACTTTTAGCCTGGATAAAGTGGTACCTATCTTTTCGGAGTCTCCATGTAAATGATAATATGATAAAACAGACTTCTGCTTTACATCAACCTATTTCTGCCATTAGGATTGGTTTTGTTCAAAAATTATTTATCATCTTGCTTCGACGCTACAAAAATGATAATATATTTATATGAAAACATTTGTATAAACAAAAAGTCATTTGTGTTATATCAACCATCAACCGACTTTTAGCCATTAGAATTTCTTTGTGTCAGAGTAATTAATTTTATATAGTGTTGACTTTACCACACCACTGACTTGTACTCTAATCTAAGTCGCTTGTACGATTCTAGACTCAATTGTTTTGTTTTTAAGTATCTAATCGGATATCGCCAATCAGTCCATAACACTACAGTGTTATAAAAGGCTGCTGCTGCTGCTGTGGAAGGATTAGATAAATTATTTTAAAGGAAGTGTATTTCTTTAATATTAAACATGGATGAGATGACTTCAATTTAAACATAATACGTGAACGAAAGTTCATCGATGAGGAATTGCTAAGGGAGGTGCAGCTTGACAGAAAGTACAGCGCATTGCAGAAGATGTAGCAGGATAAACTAAAGAAGAAGAGAGAAATCCCGGAATATGTACTATAGGAATATTTATCAGGTATGTTTTCAAAATTCTTTTTCAAACTTTTCAACTTAACGGGCGGAAGAGGTGAATCAAAATGCAGAAAGTTACCTTTTAGTAAAAGAAAAATGAAGGGAATAACCAACGGAAGTGTTTGCTGTTAGCAAATTTATTATTAAAAAGCAGACCAAATGAACCATACTACAGGTTGGTCCGAATAATGTTTTAACTTTCATTATTTTTTTGTTTTAATAATATAATATATGAGATATGTTAGAAAAGGTCCAGGACTGGTGTCACAAAAAATGTATTTCAAATTCAAACTAAAAACTATCCCCTTCATAGTACCCCACCTCTGGAGTCTAATGCACTTTCCCATCCTTCTCTGTCATGGTTGCATGCACTTCTGCAGGGAATCTTCCGGGATTCTCTGTAGCTCTGTCATCGCGCCCTTTTTGATGTCGTGCATATCCTCAAAACGGGTTTTCTTGATGACACCCTTGAGCTTGGGGAAGAGGAAAATATCACATGGAGACAGAACGGGCGAGTAGGGAGGTTGCTCCAGCACAGTGATGTTTTTCTGGGCCAATAACTCTCGGATACTTAGGGCAGTATGGGCAGGTGCGTTGTCATGGCGAAGCACCCCTGAGTTGTCCTGCCACATCTCTCGCATATTCTCGCGTACTGAATTAAGCAAACGCCACAGTATCTATTTATAAACTCCAGAAGAAATAGTTTGAAGGGAAAATCTAGTAGTTTGTACTTTGAGTGTGTAATAGATCTTTTGTGACACCAATCCTGCAACTTTTTTGACATATCTCGTTTATGTTATAAAATCATTCTACCTCAAAAAAAATCTCTAAAATTTAGATTATTTTCTTGAACTTTAGTTTGTATAATGTATTTTTTTTACCTTTAAAACAATATGTATAAGTGACGAGACTTTTGCACTACACAGTAGATAACTTTGTGGGTAAAAAAAAGCTTGTTTCTCAGAAGATACAGGTGTTTCAGACGTTATAGAAACGGGTATTTGAATATTGCCATGAGAATAAAAATGAAACCATTCTAATTATGGGGGCGGGGTTTAGAATACTCAATCCGTATCCCCCTGCAGATGTGTAAGATACCCTCCCCAAAAAACAAAAAAATAACAAAGGTATGACCTGGCTATAACATATAATGGAAATTCTCTAGTTCTGGAGATGTGGGGAGTGTGGAGTATCCTTTCATTGATATCCCGTCCAGGTACCCTCTGACTCAGTGGGCTAGTACATGATAGGGCCTCATCTATAGGGCAAATGTATCAATTTGTGTTGTTAAAATTTTTAGTCTTCAATTCAAAAGGAACCGTGTGAAAAAAATATATCCCTTTAATAAACAATTCCACAAGAAAAGTAAATCAGCGCACACAATTAATGCGATTCGCTAACCCCAAGGCTGGAGATGTGTGGAGAACACATTCATTGACTCTCAGGTCCACTCTGACCAAGTATTCTGTGACTGAGATAATTTTCTGATAACTTTGTAATATGTAGATTCTTTTGACAATTATTTCATTATGTAGTACTGCTTACAAGATTTGCTCCAGATACAACACATAATCTTAAATAAATTACCACGACCATATCACTCGGCAAACACCATGTGCGACATGGGGAACACTGGACAGCGGTTTCAATTTTTTTGGTCTCATCAGCAGTGTATATCACGATCTCCGCCACTAGCTTAGCGGTAGAGTTTCAGGCTCTGCCTTCTGGTGTCGCTGGTTCGATTTCTAGTGGCGCAGATCGTGGTATACGCTGCTGATGAGACCCAATAAGGTCAAAACCGCTGTGTTCCTCATGGTGTTTGCCAAGCTGTTTGGTTGTGGTAATTTAATCAATATATATATATATATATATATATATATATATATATATATATATATATACATATTTTATATACATTTAAATAAACATAGACTGAGCCAGGTAGGTTCTGGAATTACGTAGGGTGGTACACCCATGTACTTGAGAATGGATACAGCCGGGATGTTAATAAGAGTAGATGACTAGAATAAGTGATTATTCCCTGATGAATTGCTCCGGCATGAAACTGAAGTTGGAATTTTTATAACTCTCGCTTAAATATATATATATATATATATATATATATATATATATATATATGGGGGGGGGGTCTTGTCCATACGAGAATTTGCTTCTCCAGCAGTGTCCAGTCTGTATTATTCGACTTACTCGGATGGTTTGTATTATAGGAGGCAAGTGGGCATACAGTTGCTTCCTTATGTAGTGCTGCTTCCAAGATTTGTTTGACACCACGCATAATCATTGTGTAGCTCCCATCTAGCTTTTCTTTCTATGTAGTTCGTTAGAGTCCAATTTATTCAGCGTTACTGTAGCACTGATACGGCTACATTTTGTTTCATATTTGACGGGTATTAAACATTCCTTTTTTGAACTCAATTTTTAAAACACATTTTAAACTCAATTTTTCTATTTAAATTTAAAATCCTGGACGTAGTAATTGCATTTCACTTAGCGCTAATACCCTTGGGAAAGGTCTGAATTCTACTCTCCCTCCAGCTATGGGTAAATAGTAGGGCAGACTGAGCTCTTTAACCTTGGTTAGGCAACTGGTCTAGGAGAAGGAAAACTCTGAATTCATACCTGCTAAACTCCGCTTAAGAAATTGACCTTGTGTCACATCCTGCTCGTGCGGAGGGCTTGGTAAATATATATATTTAACCCTTAAATGGGGCCCTAACAAGTACTAATACTCCAGACCAGGGTGGACCTGTCAGTAATGCCGATGAAGGGGTATTTCAGACTCCCCAGATCTCCAGAATTGGAACTTCACCATTAAATGCAGTTTAATGTCTGAAACCAGGACACTGAAAATATAGTAAAATATGGTCTTCTGCACAAATAATAACGGTACTACACTTTGATTGTTAGATGTTCCGGTCAGTACACCGATTATTTTCATCATTTCTAACAGGTATTCTGCTAGTATTGATATATTTAAGATTAGATAATATGGGGGAAAATCAATCAGCCGCTGTTCAAGAGGCGAGAAAGGTTTTGATAAGAATGAAAATTCGCATCTGTGTGAAGTAATCAAGCATTACGTTGAGAAAATGTTAATCTTAACAGGAGCGAAATAACTTTTAGCATTTTCAGATCACCGGTCTGCGTTCGCGCTTGCTATCTCTTTTCACTTAATTACACCCGATATATTGAAAGCTTTGCGCCTACTGTTGTTACATTACGCCTCACGCCAACCCATAGACGAGGATTCCTGCCAAAAATAAATAAAGAAAGAAAGAAAGAAAGAAAGAAAGAAAGAAGTCAGAGAGAAAGAGAGGGAATAAAGGCACGAAGAAAAAAAGAAATGAAGAAGAAAAAACCAAAGTAATTTGAATAAAGGAATTGAAGAAAGGTATAAAGAATACGACGAAAGAAAAAATAAAACAAGAAAGAGAGAGAAGGAGAGAGAATAGGAGAGGTAGAAAGAGAGAGAGGTTGAGAGAATGAGTTTGTGTGAGAGAGAGAGAGTGTGTGTGTGTGTGTGTGTGTGTGAGAGAGAGAGAGAGAGAGAGAGAGAGAGAGAGAGAGAGAGAGAAAGCGAGCAAAAGGTAATGCACAAGGAAAGAAAAGAAAGGTATAAACAAAGTAAAACGTTGAAGGAAATAAAGCAAAGAAGAAAGAATGAATGAAAGAAAGAAAGAAAATGAAGAAAGGAAACAGGGAATAAAAAGATGAAGACAGAAAGAAATACAGAAAAACACGCAAATAACTAGTGTGAAAGAAGGAAGAAAAGAAAGGCATTAACAAAGAAAAAAGAAAATAAAGAAAGAAAAAAAAATAAAGGCGCGAAAAAAGAAAGAAATGAAGGAGAGGGAGCAAAGAAGTAATATAAAAGAAAGAAGGAGAGAAAGACATAAACAACGAAAATTATTATGAGAGAAAGAAGAGAAAGACAGCAAGAAACGAACAGATTGACAATAATCGATAAGCTAACCAAATACGATGACTGCGTTTCGATTAATGGTTTGGTTTGGTTTCTTCGTTTAATTGCATATCTAACTTATGAAAAATAGATGGAAATTAATCCGACAGTATGAAATTTAACATAAACATAAATGTTGACAGAAATCTGTTTCGACCGCTTCAATAGATCGGTCATCATCAAGAGCAACATATGAGAGAAAGACGGGATGAAACAACCGTTAGAAGAAAAGGTACAAACAAAACGCTATTATTCAATGCTGGAATTTTAAAAAATGCGTGTACTGTGTTAGAAATAAAATAAATTTTATTTAAAAAAATCAGAAGCATTATAGTTCATAATAAAAATCAAAAGAGTTTGATGTAAAATTATATAAAAGTGTATAATGAGTATCAAAATTGTTTATGATATATTCCAGCTATTAAAAAAGTAATTTACAAGTCCACAGCGTAATTGAAGAAAGATGTAAAGTTTCAAATCACTTGTGGTGTTGATAAATCCGTAGTGTTGTAGATGAAAGCCTTCAGAGGTGTCTTCTAACGGTTGTTTCATCCCGTCCTTCTCTCATATGTTGCTTTTGATGATGACCGATCTATCGAGCCGGTCGAAAACAAATTTCTGTCAGCAATTATATAACATCATTTGTTTTTTCAAAAATGTTAAATTTCATATCTAACTTATTAGTTTATTTGATGTAAAAGCTATCTTTCTAAGGGGAATAGTAGTAGTACTATTTAACCAACTCCTGGGGGTTGAGGGGGTTCATACTGTAGTCATTGTCTGCCCCTGGAATGAACTTGGGTATAAAGGGTTATCTTCCCTAATTAGGTGACCCTACTAACTGGGTATTTAGACTAAGCCCGAGAACCCTCTGCCTTTCTCTCATCCACTGAAGATGGACTTTACCCCCCCAACTATCTTTGTTTTTTTTTTTTTTTTTTTTTTTTTTGTTCTGTTTGTTCATATGTTGCACCTGCTGTTATAGGCTGCCATAAGTAATCTTTCTTTGCTCTTTTTTGTGTATTCTTCGACTCATTGGATTGTGGCATCTAAATCCTCTATGTTGGCAAGACCTCTTCCTCCCTCCTTTCTTGATACTTATAGGCTATCTCTATTGTCTCAAGGGCGTAAAGCCTTGTGCATTGTAATTCGAAGGCAGTTGCAAAAGATCTTAAATGCTTTTCTATATAGGAATTACATTATATATATATTAATTAAATAACCACGACCAAACCACTCTGAAAACACCATGTGCGACATGAGGAACACTGGACAGCTGTTTCAATTTTTTTAGGTCTCATCAGCAGTGTATATCACGATCTCCGCCCCTAGCTCAGCGGTAGAGTTTCAGGCTCTGTCTTCTGGTGTCGCTGGTTCGATTTCTAGTGACGCAGATCGTGGTATACGCTGCTGATGAGACCCAATAAGGTCAAAACAGCTGTCCAGTGTTTCTCATGGTGTTTGCCGAGCGGTTTGCTTGTGGTAATTTAATCAATATATATATATATATATATATATATATATATATATATATATATATATGGGGGGTCTTGTCCATACGAGAACTTGCTTCTCCAGCAGTTTCCAGTCTGTATTATTCAACTTACTCGGATTGTTTGTATTATAGGGGGTCATACAGTTGCTTCTTTATGTAGTGCTGCTTCCAAGATTTTTTTGACACCACGCATAATCTTTGTGTAGCTTCCCTCTAGCTTTTATTTCTATTTAGTTCGTTAGAGTCCAATTGTTTACTGTAGCACTGACACGGCTACTGTTTGGAAGAATTTTCGCTATTTCCAATCAGTGAGATCAGATTTCCATATGATCGATGACATATGTAGTGCATTTGTATTATTTGATCTGTTGTCCTCATCTTTATTATTATATTCACGACATTTCCAAAATCCAAATAATACAAATTATGAAGCCTTATTTAAAAAACTTCAGACAATAAAATCTCGATTAGTTCTTACCTTTCCTATTATTTCGCGTAGATCAAAATTTACTACATATGTATATGAAGTGGTCATCTAATTCTAGAGGCTTATCCACTTGTGTGCAGATGCCTCCATATCGTTTTAAAACACATGAACTCAATATTAACTGATTTTACATAAAAAACAATGTGTCTTGCCGCCTTGTCTATGCCGTGGAGCAGTGATTCGCCGAGTGAAGTTATATTTGCGATAAAGGGTAGATCATATGTGTTGTCCCCATCTCTTATAGACCCAGTGGGAAATCCCCAGTTTCTTGTCTTTCTCGAGGGTCAAGTCTTTTTCTTTTATCGGATCTAATGACGTTCGCCGTACGTAATCTAGGCATATTATAGATATATATGGTGCTAATATGTTTCCTTGTAGAATTCCAGCGCCAAATTCAAAGAAATCTGTGTCACCATTATGTGAAGGGGCATTTGCTTTTGTATCTGTGTAGAGAATAGCGTTAACAGTTTCTTTGGGGAGACCATATGCAAGTCGTATTTGTTCTATTGTTGGTTTATGTATGGAGTCCTTATAGAAATCTACAAACATGCACCAAACCCCTTCTTCTAATATATATATATATATATATATATATATATATATATATATATATATATATATGGTTCCAAGATTTGATTTAAGACACCAGGCATAATCTTTGTGTAGCTCCCATCTAGCTTTTCTTTCTATGTAGTTCGTTAGAGTCCAATTGTTTCAGCGTTACTGTAGCACTGATACGGCTACTTAATTCTCGCTATTTCCTATCAGTGAGATCAGATTTCCAATATATATATAATATATATATATATATATATATATATATAATGATGTGTGTCAGAAAGTATCGAGATTTTTGTACTTTTTGACATACCTTTTATTCTGAAAAAAATAACATGCTATTCATTATATTTTCAGAATACAACGTGTAAAAAAGTACCACGTTTAAATTTTAAAGCTGTATTTACCAAGATAGAAATGAAGAATGAATGGAACGTTAATTTTTTTTAGAATAAAAGGTGTGTCAAAAAATACAAAAATGTCGTTACTTTTTTGACACACCTTGTATATATATATATATATATATATATATATATATATATAATATATATGTATGTGTGTGTGTGTGTGTCTGTCTGTGTGTGTGTGTGTGTGTGAGTAATTATATTATATAGAATTAAACATTTAGGAAAGATATTTGACAATGTGCTCGACATATGCATCTAAAGTGAATATAACAGCCGTAATCATTCTTAGGATAATTCAATTATCTGATTTCCACATAAAATGATATCATTAATCCCATCGTCTCATAACTTTATAAGGCATTAACAATCCAGTAGATACATAATTAAATGCAAATCAATTTGCCGAATTCAAGACATGCGTGAACAATCACAATAAATTTACACTTGAGAAATCTTTAGAAATAAACCAAATCACTCAAATATTAATCCTTAGATTCTCCGACAACCTTTTCATCCAGATTTATTCTTGGAAATATATATTTTAATTATATTTGACTTGATATATGCTTTTCATTAGAAAATATTAGATCGTCGTCATTAGTGGCAAAAAGTTTGCTTTTATATATATATATATATATATATATATATATATATATATATATATATATATATATATAAGTTAAAAGAAAGGAAATGAATCCGACAATATGAGTAAGAAAAGGTGGAATGAAAACATCACACAATGCTGTTAAAGAAGAAAACAATTTATAATATAATCATAGCTGATACTGATCAATATTTCGATTTTACAAAAATCATCATCAGAGCTCATTCACTCCCGTAGTTGTTTGGGTCGGAGAGGAAAGTCAAAATGAGAAAAAAAACCTTAATACTGCAAAAAACGAAAGACGTTACAATATTCACCAACGTGGGCATTTCGCGCCATATATATGTCGGTCATGTTCCATGTATATCTTTTGACAACAAATGTAGCGAATTTTTGAGATGTTGGCAACAAGGCGAAAACAATTTAAACGGAAGGGGATGGGTGTTAAGAAATGTGACGGTTGGAATTCAAAAGACTTTTGGCGTGCCTTTTTCTTGAATTTTTAGAATCCGGTCCCTTTCAATATATTCTACCAAATAACTCTAATTTTTTCCGTTATATTGATGACACCCTATTCATTTACCCGAAAAATTGTAATTTAATTAATATTATTGACAAATTAAATGATGTTGAACCCTCCATCCAATTTACTCATGAACTGGAACATAACCACTCCCTACCATTTTTAGACACACTTATCATAAATAATAACAACAGTTTAGAATTCAAAGTTTATCACAAAAATACTAACAAAAATGACTACATCCATTTTTATTCCAACCATAACACTAAGATAAAAAGTGGTATCATAATTGGTTTCTTTCTAAGAGCTCTTAGGATATGTAACAAGCAACATTTAGATGAAGAATTCAATTTTATTGAGAGGTCTTTCCTCAAATTACAATACCCCTTAAATTTCGTACCCGTGCCAGAAAAAAGGCATTTAAAATACATAATAAAAACAAGAATAATAATATCACATCTCCAAACAATGACACACAACATAATAGTAATAACGTCTCTGATAGATACATCATACTTCCAAATAATCCTATTACTGATAGAATAAATAGAAACTTAAGTAAGATTGGTATAAAAACTGTCGCTCACCCCACGAAGACAGTGAAGAACATTCTTCAAAATAAAAATAACCCCAGACACATACATTCTGAAGCTGGAGTCTACACTATTGACTGCTTAAAATGTAAAAAGAAATATGTAGGGGAGACTTCCCGATCCTTAACTAAACGTCTATCGGAACACAAATATCACATTAAACGTGGTTTCCAAAACAATCCATTAGCTAAACACATCTTTGATCTCAATCATACCTTTGATTTCAAAGGTGCTAAAATATTAACCCACATACATGATAAAACACTGCGTAGAATTATGGAATCTTGTGCTATTCTTACCCATAAAACCATACCCCAAAGACAAGGTTTCTTTAATATATCCCCTTATCTAGCGACTCTTATTATCAGAAACCATAAAATCCCCTTCACATAACTTTTTCCGTTATTTACGTCCCATTAAATTAAATTTTGGTTTATTGTTTTGTTTTATGAATAAGATCTTTTCCGTTTTATTTTGTTTTTGCTTTCGGTTTAAAATAATACCTTACATTAGATCCAAATCGCTTAACATTATCTAAAATAATAACCAATTCCGCCCATAACCCTTTTTACTTTATATATAAAATCAAAACACAATAAATATTTAATCATTTATTAAATACAGAACTTAATAATAATAATAATTAGAAATTTAAAAATAATTAATCGTAAAATAAAAATATATAAAAACTCCTTTTCTAAAATATTAACATATTCCGCTCATAACTTTTTCACTTTATATATAAAAACTAATTACAGTAAATATCTAATCATTTATGAATTACAGAACTTAAAAATAAAATTTAAATAATAAAAACATTTAATCGTAAAAAATTCCTTTACTAAATGTCTTTTGAATTCCAACCGTCACATTTCTTAACACCCATCCCCTTCCGTTTAAATTGTTTTCGCCTTGTTGCCAACATCTCAAAAATTCGCTACATTTGTTGTCAAAAGATATACATGGAACATGACCGACATATATATGGCGCGAAATGCCCACGTTGGTGAATATTGTAACGTCTTTCGTTTTTTGCAGTATTAAGGTTTTTTTGTTTTGTAAACTCATTTTGACTTTCCTCTCCGACCCAAACAACTACGGGAGTGAATGAGCTCTGATGATGATTTTTGTAAAATCGAAATATTGATCAGTATCAGCTATGATTATATTATAAATTGTTTTCTTCTTTAACAGCATTGTGTGATGTTTTCATTCCACCTTTTCTTACTCATATATATATATATATATATATATATATATATATATATTACGTTTCTAAAAGCGAATGTTATGAAATATTCCGACTGCAGTTTCTTGCCGTAGTAAGTCTTCAGGGAATTCCCGGAAGAATTGCTACGGCAAGAAACTGCAGTCGGAATATTTTATACAATTCGCTTTTAAAAACGTATATTGAGCTCTTTTTATTGAGCACTTTTTAAATCAATTTTTATTAATCCAGAAGTGAATGTGGTTGCTTCATGGATTAGCTAAGATCCGTGATATATATATATATATATATATATATATATATATATATATATTATATATATATATATATGGAAGTAAGATGAGGAAATTAATCTGACAGTATGTGGAGAAAATGTAAAAACAAACACGGGATGTTATGATGGATAGAAATTTATAGTCGATGTTCGAACATTTCGGCTTACAATGGAAACCTTCTTCAGGGCTGTGAAATCATTTAACAGACGAGGATTTATGTGGATAAAAGACGATGGATATTTTGTATGCGTTGAAATTGGAAAATGTGTGGAAAAAAGGTTCGTTACCTTTCGTTGATTGTCTTTTATAGTTGAATGTTGATGACCTGGTTGTTGCATGCGAAATTTTATTCAATAACATCCACGGCATACCTGTCCATTAAAAAACTAAAAACTGTATTCTCCAACTCTTGAAATCTTTCAACGATTTGAATTACACCAATCAAATGTTCATTAATTTGACATTTCTGGGTACAGAATGCTAAAGAATACAAATAAAATTCGCATGTTCTCTATTTCAAAATGATTCTACTTGTTACATAATCTATGCGGTGCATAAGATTATTGTCAATCCCCTGTATTTCTAAAGGGATGGACCTTTTCATATCACGGGCGAGACTTTCCATGGAATAGTACAGAAAGACCGCGAAATACGTGAAGTCACGTGGGAGCTGGTTGGGTCCTCAGTTTCAGTTTAGACGTCAGGCAGAGAAGATGTACTGCCTTAACTGGAACTCACTGCATACGCGCGCTATGTTAGTCAGATGTTTAGTTATATGAAATGTTTAGTTAAGTAAATAAAAGCTAAAGAAATAACACGGTTTTTTGATTAATGAATGTCTTGGTAACAAGACTGATATAGAAGAAGAAATGAATTAAGTGCGACCGACCACCAAGAAGAAGTCCAGATGTTAGAAGAGACGCTAGAAGAACATAAGATAGAAAAGATGAACAGCAGAAGAATAGAACATAGTAAAGAAGGGTATACAACATACAAAGATTTTCAGGACAAAAGAAAATTTGGTTGGAGAACACCCAAACTTCCGTAATTTATGCAAATTCTTACCTGGAACACTATCAAATTCCAGGGTTCATTTTGAAGCTATTTTATGTGGTTATTTTATTTAATTGCATATCAAACCTTATGGGCTATTATTTTAGTGTATATGATTTTTAAGCAAATAGTTTCTAGGTAAATATTTCTTTTGTTGGATTTTATAATGTGGTAGAAATACTTTTCTTTATCTTTATGTGTATGAACACATTTCGAGAAATATTTAACTGACGGCCACCGCTTTCTAGCACCTATATGTTAAAAAGGGTTGGGTGTTTGCCATGAGATCAATTTGAATAATACAATCGAGACAATCTTGTAGATGCTAGGGCTTGACATGACCAGCCGATTGATCGGTTAGGTCTCACCGACCGATCATCTAAGTCAAGAAAGGACCGAAGCGGAGTATTGCATGTCACGGGAACACTTAGTACCGAGTTTACAGACTGCTCAACTACAACAATACTGTCTTCAAGTATTACGGTTCACCACTCACGACCAACAGGAACTCCCATTAGGGATCTTACCTCTCTGCAGAAGTTTAGTCGGCGTATTCTATGCTCCAGACGATAGGGCGGTTTTCTGGACTATCTATAAAAGTTTCTTAAGTGCTTAAAAGTATTTCCCTACTAGAATAAAAGCAAATTAATTCTTGCATAAACATATCTATCTTATTTACAAAATTAATTAAATTTGAGTGTTTCATCTTGTAAGATGAAATAAACTTATTTTATCGAACCCTATCTGCATTTTCCATAACACAATACAATGTTTACAGCAATTCCTGTACAAACAATAACTTTTATTCCTGTTTTTGTGAAGCATCTATTTCAGAAATGTCAGAGTGCTTTTCTCGGAGAGATGTAATATTATAAAAGGTTTTGCTGCATTATAATATCGATGAAAAGACGAATTCAGATCAACCAGAAGGATTTATACCCGGGATAAATTTCGAACGAATAAACATGACCAGATCTTCCACTAAGCAAGATTTATCCTAAGCTGCACAAGACCAACATAGGGATCTTTTGACCTTTACCAAAAGAAAAAAAATCAAGTAATTGGAAAGATGTTTGGGAGTCCAGGGTGGCTTTTCAAAATGTACGGAATTATTGCATGACATCCTTAAAAGCAAGAAACAAATTTTGATATTATGAGATTAAACAGATATATATATATGAATATATGAAGCAAGGCACGGAGAGGAGTGAGGCAGATAGGAGAGTAGCCACAACAGAGACGAGAGCCAGAAAGAGAGAGAAAAGCCAGCAGCCCCAGAAAGCATCACAGTGTGTGTACATTCAGTGCACCAAACACTGTCATTCAAGAATTGGCCTGTAGATTCACTTGCGCAGATAAAATGTTTTACTTTTTATTTTGGACACTACGCCATCGTCCTTAGTGGACGGAAAGGATCCAATATATGAACAAACACTTAAGTAAGGAATTTCAAAATACATGCATTTCATTGATTGGTTTCGTGAACAAAGATTAAGGGGATGGTATATGTTGTAAGAAGATCCTGGCACGGTACCCAAATATGACAGTCCTATACAGTCGTACAAAATATCACACCTGAATCCTGGATATCATACCGTATTGTATTGGGGCCCCGGGGATTGTTCACAGTATTAGGGTATGAATTATGACAAGCACTACTGGATGAGCCTCCGGTCAGCTGCTCTTTCAATACCCTCTGTAGAACTGAGATCGATGCAACTCGGTCGGAATGTCTTTGTGATGGGTTGAGAAATTAAAAAACTGCTGTGTTTGCTGGCAACTCTAAAAAAATCAGTCAACACACCATCAACTATAACAACTGTTTTTATTCATATATGTTGAATAGTAATATATGAATATGTTTTGCACATTTGTTTGGTTAAATAAAAACACGATGAGCTTCTTTTTGGCGTTTTGTTTTATGCGAAATTCTGGAATCAATTTTAGCAGCAAAAGTCAATTTTTCTAGTTGCAATCTTCTTAATTAAGAAATTTCCGTAGCCAGTGACAAATTTCGTTTTTCGGTCCAAACTCGGCCATCCCTGGGGCCCGACTGCTTGTGTCGGTGTCTGCCTGTGTGTCTCCCTGTTCTCACTGTCTGTTCCCCTTTTTAAAAAACGAGAATTATTTTTATATAAACAATTGTATCTATCTCTGTGTCATCGGACTGAGGTGAACGTCAAGGCAACGCTTTTGATCAGACAGTCATGTCAAATCTTTTAATATTAACACTGCAATCTTTCCTGTATATATAAACAATATGCAAAGCCAAAAATGTACTCGATATTTTTGCATTTTGCACCTAATCAAACCCAATGACACTAATACAAAAAAAATATTCTACACATTTCCTTTTTCGTTAAAAATTAGTTGACGCCAACACAAGAAGCCATCTTGTTACAATGTTTACTGCATCAATGTACGTGACCTATGCGGGATAGACAGGCACGGTTGCAAATGAAGTTCTGGTCTGGATTTAATGGCATTGAGGGTGGCCGTGCGAGTGTTTTCAAAGTAGGCAGCTATGCTGGATAGCTTATAAACTGTACACAAATATATTTTTACCATCTCGTTCTCAAAAGACAATCTGAATAAAAAGCTAGATATTTAATCCATATTTCTGATTATCAATAAAAAATGCCAACATACTAAAAGAATAGAAAACTGACAAGACAACAAGACAATTGACAACTGAAATTGTTTGTGTGAAGTGACGACCAAACGCAACCACTGTGATCAATTTCTGCAACCGTAAAAGTCTCCTGACACAGTCTTTTACCTGCAATACTATCAGAGTAGTTCTTGCTCAATCCGTCAGATTTATAACAACCATATATTCCTATATATATATATATATATATATATATATATATATATATATATATATATATATATATATATATATATATTGTTTTCTACCAAACTATCGCTATGAATCCAAAACTTTGTCGACATTAAATGAACCACCGAGGTTGATATGCCGCAAAACAAAACAAACAAATCTACTCCGATCCAGTATAACAGAGCTCAACTCCGATCCAACGAAAATAATAGTTGAACAGTAAGAATATAAGAATAGAATCATTACTATTCCAGCCAACTCCTTTCAATTGACCCCGAAACGTTACACCTTCGCTTTTGGGTCTGTATCAAGTAGCTATCAACAAGTGTGTGTGAATTTGGTCTTGCGTGCTTGTCTGTATTTGTAAATTAACGAGTTTATAGGTGACTTCACACCTTCACATAAGTAAGTATTTACCCAACCCGTTCGCCACGGGTAGGATGTGACACAAAATCGCAAGTATTGAGCGTCCAGCAAGGATTGAACTAACTATTCAGTAGTTATTATGATCAGAGTTAACGAACTTATACTAGTTTGATGGTGTAGTTTTCATAGATCTATATTTGTTGGATTGTTCTGATGTTGCATTAAATTGCTGATAGTTTCGATGAAGTATAAACGCACAATGTTTGAGAAAGTGAAACTTTAGGCTTTGTCGGTTTGTAAATACTAATATAAATGCAAAAATGTATAATTACTATGGATTTTTCCATCCGTCTGTTTGTCTTCTCTCGTATATTGCTTCATAATTTAAATTGAATAACATTACATGATTAATAGAACCCTCTGTCCCATGATAGATGTGTGGCGGAGAACGAGAAAGGAAAAAGAGCAAGACATTGTCTTGCCTGCCGGGATCGAACTTGCGTCCACCCGCATGCAAAAACAAATGCGTTTTTGGCACTGGACGGACGCGAGGTTCGACTGATGTGCCCGGATGTTTGGCTAATATGCCCATAAAATAACAAGTGAGTCGAGCGCAGGGCAGTCAGCAGTCAGCAGAAGCAGAAGCAGTCGACGACGAAGCGCGTTTCAGTAAAGAAATGGATTTTAGTCGAACAGAAACAAAACTAAATAGGAAATGTGATTTTGAACTGCTAAAGATTATTTCGACTACGACGACTGATTTTCCAGCTGCTAGACGAAGAATGTGTTGACCAACAGAGGGTCTGGCTTGTGAGAAGACGGAGAGCTCGCTTGTTCTTGGTTCCCACTCGACGGAAGCTTGTTGATTCGAAGGTCTATTTCGCCCCCCTTCGATTGTTCCCTATTTTATAAGTTGTTATGTTCAGTGCATGAAATATACACTCAAATAGATCAACTATTATGCGCCAGAGATTCTCATGCCCTCCAGAAACAAGAATTACAAACTTTAAATCATCAATCATACGTTTGTGTTTATTTCAATTACCCTAAATTGTAATAAGATTCTTAAAGCAGAATTAAGATTGATATTGATATCAAAAGGAAAATTCAGCTTTATGTGAATAACAAATTTTATTAAATACCAGCGAAACTGATAGAGAGACGACGGAGGGAGAGTTAAAAGAAAGCAGGTGGGGAGGAATGGGTTGGAATGATAGGGAAGTGTAAGAAAGAAGAGACAATGGGTGAGTAAAGGTACTGGGATAAATGAGTAGTGAGGGGTGGAAGGGAAAAGATTAGGTGTTTGACAAATATATAGATAAATAAGATATATATATATATATATATATATATATATATATATATATATATATATATATATATATATATATTGTAGGCATATATTATTGAATAACACGGAATACTTCTTCTTCATGATCTTCAGTTGTAGTTTTTCCAGTCTTCTGGCTATTTATCTCAGGTTAGGATCCAGTTCTTATAGATTTTTCCCATACTATCTACCTTAGCGCTTTCGACTGTTTCCTCAGTTGTCATCAAAGATGCTCCCATTTGGTAGAGCACTGTAGAAGGGACATTAATTGAAAATTCACCGCTTGGCTTATAAGCTGAAACTTGACTTGTTTACAACTCTAGGGTCCTCTGGTGTTAATAATATCATTCCGCATAGAGATGTAACAATTAATTGTTCACACAAAAAATTGACAGCCGCTAATAGCCGCATGGGTAAGAAACTTGGCAGATGAGATTTCAGTCAGGTTTCGATCCCGGCTAGAAGTTGCTGTTAAGCCACACTGATGAGAAGTAAACATCGAAACACGTGTATGTGGATAACTTATATATATATATATATATATATATATATATATATATATATAACTTATATATATATTAGTTTTTTTTTGGTGGGGGATTCAAAGAGACAAAGAAAAGTCCCAATTTTGATTGTGGGAAAAAGAATTTAATCAAATAAGATAATAAATATTGGAAAGTTCTGAATACATATTTGTAGAGCCGGTTTAGATAACTGAATAAGTAACACAAATGACCTACCTAGGTTTCACCGATATATATATATATATATATATATATATATATATATAGAGAGAGAGAGAGAGAGAGACAGAGACAGAGACAGAGACAGAGACAGACAGACAGAGGGGGAGTGACAATATCAAAAGCGAGGGAAGAAGATAGATACAGTATGTGCGTAATACTTTCATTAAGGGAAAGTATCCTTGTTTTGAAAATCAGCATTCGATATTCTGGTTTTAACGAGGCTGGAACACCGCCCGCATGTTCCGCATCTAAACACAAAATCTCGTTAAACCAGAACAGGAAATAGAAATATAGATAGACATAAACAGATTGAAATAGACAGGCAGACAGACAAACGGATAGATAAATAGTAAGTAAATAAATTAAGTGAAGTGGCCTATTGCACTGGTGTCTATCCCCTTTTCGCTATGGCTAGACCAGGGATATTATTTTATGCGTCTGAGGTGGAGTGCCATACTTACTTTACGCCCAGTTTCCTGTGCTACTCATACGCTGAGGGGATGAGGGCGCGTATAGAACCCGGAAACTTATGGTTCCAAAGTGGACGCTCTACAGATTGAGCTAAAACGCCTTTATGATAAATAAATATAGATATAGATAGATAGATAGAAGGAAATGGACTTTAATCGACAGATCGATCGATCGATCGATCGATCGATAGATAGATAGATAGATAGATAGAAGCAGATTGGAACTCAATGAAATGGACTGTTATTGAATAAAAAGGATTGAGATAGATTGATATATAGATAGTTACATTGATAGAGTGATTGATATACAAGATGTGTCAAAGATTATCGAGATTTTTATACTTTTTGACACACCTTGTATTCTGAAAACAATAATGTTCCATTCATTTTTTGTCAGAATACACGGTGTGTCAAAAAGTACCAAGTTTAAAGCTGTATTTACCGATATAGAAATGAAGAATGAATGGAACGTTATTTTTTTCAGAATACAAGGTGTGTCAAAATGTACAAAATATCGATACTTTTTGACACACTTTGTATCATAGATACATATAATATATATATATATATATATTATATATATATATATATATACTTTTTTGACACATATATATATATATATATATACTTTTTGACATACCTTGTATCATATATATATATATTATATATATATATATATATATATATATATCAAACCGTCTCCTTTTTTCAAACCTCAAATTTTAAACAGCCTGTATAACAAGGACTTCCTCTCGCTTTTCTCATTATTCTGTTATAAAAAATTCTTATTAATTTCCATATACCAACAAATGCCCTGAAGATGATCTAATTAATAGATCGAAACAATGCAATGTCGGTCAATAAACTCACCACTTAACTCATTTAAATCTGTTTTTTTTCATTCTTTCTTAATATACTACATATACATATATATATATTCATGGCTTCTTAAAAAACTGATTCTATTCCAGACATCTCCGCATGTTTGGTCAATGTGCCATCATTATAAAAAAAAATGTTTAAACTGAAATTGAACATTAACAGTTTCTCCCAGAAATAGAGTTAACATTGCCTTACCAGTTGAGCCACGGCCTGATCTGAAATGTAAGCATGTATAAAGCAAATAAAGTAAAGGTTATTTGTATGAGTAAATTGTGCAGAAGACGAACAATCTCTCTCATTAAGTTCATCAAATGCTATAAAAGTGGCCGGGAAAGATAGAAGACAACCGGGTGAATACAAATAGGACAAATATACATCGGAAAGTTCTAAACGCTGAATTTGGGTGCTGTCTTATTGATTGCAATAGGACGAATGGGCGATTTTATTTAGAGAAGATGGTATGGCCAATTCAATGACAAACTCTGGTGCATTGCAACTATCACACCATCAATGAAATTCAATAGAAAGGGCACTGATAAGAAACAGCCCGTATTATAGGACAAACTCCTGAAAATTAACCTGGTGCTATTAAAATTGAGGGGATTAGAATAATTAAAAATAAAGTAAAAAAAAAAATCTCCCATGAGCCCTCAGACAGGAAGAACCCATTGAACGGGTTCGAAACAAATCCCGCCTGTCGCGGATGTTAAGTTGGTTGGCCCGTTCGCGCACGCTGTCGTGTATGCAACGACAAGCCACGCCCGACGGAGACGGCGAACGCTACTAGTGACAGACGACCGCTATGGCAGGCTCCGGCGGAACGAAAAGAGACGCCTTTCGTAATACCGTGGCGATTCCGGTCGCGGTTCCGGCTTAGAGTCTTTCAGCCGTTATAGCGCGGAGGCAGCATGGCACCGCCGCTCCTTCAAGCGAGCACGTGAACCGTTGCTCCGATCCCGCGGTTCCTCTCGTACTGGACGGGATAGCCGTGGCCACGGCCGACAACACACGTGCTGATCGGTAGGATAAAACTAACCTGTCTTACGACGGTCCTAAACCCAGCTCACGTTCCCTGTCAAGAAAAAGAAACCACTTCCTCCCACCAAGATAATTCTTATCAGAAATGAAAGTAATCTCTGGGGGTCACAGTCAAGTCCGACGCAATGTTCTTCCAACTGACAGTCTTCAGTCTAAACACATTCCCAACTGTATCACGCTCGTCTCAACAACAATATCCAAATGTATTGCTTTTCCCACTCGTCTCGACAACAAAATGCTACTGCAGTCGTTTCTCTCGCCTGGTCTGGGAGGGCATGTCCTTAAATACACATCAATCCTCACCACATCCGGGCTCCTCACTCTGAATTGTCCGTGCAGCACGTGCGACACTCGTCAGCACTGCAAGTACGCCTCAATCCTCACAACACGACTGCTTACATCCGGGTTACTCTGCACTGCTCGTTCACAACACTTTCGCATTCTGAAGAACGCGGACTCGACTCTAGGTCAGTCCTACACGTCAGACAAAGCCTAGCCCGCTTCCTTCGAGAATACGGCAAGTCTTCACGCCCGTCACTATCTCTGTCACACCATGTTGCACGAGGTAGATCTCTTCGCTCACTACATATATCTCAGCCATTCAGTATCGGGTCTTGATTAGGATCAGACACTATTATTGGGAGAAATAAATTTTCTCTCCATGAGGTAGCTCTGACCCATGAATAAAGCTTGAATCCTAAAACCACCTTTTGTCTTTGTCTCATCCTTTTCCATCCTTTAATTCCTTTTCAGCTCGATCACCATATATAATTGGGTTAAAAAGAAAAAAACTTGTGAATACTGGTGTTTTTATATGATTCCGAACCACTGGCAGAGTTTTAAACCTTGTTCGTTCTAATGCTAAATCTAGGATCTTCCAGACTCTTCCGTGAGCTTCGCTAAGTTGATGACGCAGACTTCGTTGCTCACACTGAAGAGGACATGCAGGAAATATTGGATCTATTCTCTGAAACTTACCCTGCCTTTGGACTCACCATCAATTTGTAAAAAACTAAAGGGATGCTCACTCCACCACCCGGTCATCAGTATGTGGAACCCAACATCTACGCCAAGGGAACCAGACTAAAGGTAGTTGACTCATTCGTTTATCTTGGCAGTGCTCTATCCAGAGATGGAATCTTTAATGATTTAATGAGCCAGAAAGGCCTTTGTTGGGCTGTAGAGACGAGTGTGGTCGACAGAACGAAGCTCAGTGTGTACGAATCGTGTGTTGTGTCTTTACTCCTATATTCATCGGAGACGTGGACTACATATCGTTGACACATTAAAACCTTGGAGATATTTCATCAGACATGTCTCAGGAGAATCTTAAACATTGGGTGGCGATCACTCCCTCCAGACGCCACTGTCCTGCAACAAGCCAATGTGTCTAGCATAGAAACGCACATCATTCGAAGCCAAATGTGATGGGCTGTACATATTCTTAGGATGGATGAAGGTAGACTCCAGAGGCAATTGTTTTACGGGGAACTCCAGAATGGTAAACGTTCGAGACACAAACCCAAGAAACGTTTCAAGGATATCATAAAAACAATCTTGGCAGGAATTTCTTTAGACTAATATTTTGCACTATTTTGACAGAGATAATTAAAGAAAGAAAGAGAAGAAAATGGACTTGCTACTCAGAAAAAATATAAGAAAGAGAATAGTGGGGGTGAATAGTAAGAGGGAGTGAGTGTGCAGAAGCGATAATGCTAGACTGTTCCAATGGAACATATTAAAAAGATGAAAATAAAAGAAAAAGAGACTGAGACATAGTTAAATTAAGATTATTATACAAAAGCTCCCTGTAATCCATTACAGGGTGGACTTTTAATTTATTCTGCTGGACGACGGCCAGTAACAGGAGCAAGTTAAGAGATAGTTAAATTAAGATTATTATACTTTTGTATATTGAACTATTTTGGAATAGCTCTTAAGTAAACATATCAAATGTAATAATTAAATTATCATATTGTGGTATATCCACAGGTCCTGCTAGTTACCCTCGTTAAGTTAAGGATTGGGAAAAGACGGCTACGAATCGTTCTAACATGAAGACTCGTTTATAGTGGATGTAGAAGGTTTGAGGCAATGTGGCTCGATCATTCCATCCTGGAGCGGGCCCTACGGAAGCGGTACAAAACGGAGGTCCTGGATATATTCCCTACATTCAAGCCTGACCATATATATAGTATGTGAGGCAGGACTTGACTGACATGGGCTGTTCTCTTGAGTCAAATGCGGTCCCAATGTGACAGACGATTACGTGAAAACATGTGTGTGTACGAGTGAAAGTTGGGGGTCTTGCGTGTATGTTATATGACAGGGCGTGTAAAAGCAAAGCTGGACTTCTGAGCCATTTGCGTGCTCACAATCGAAATTTGTAGAAGTGGCCTTCTTCCACACACATACACACACACACACACATGCACATACAACACACACACACACACATATATATATATATAATATATATATATATATATATATAATATATATGTATAATGAATAAGATATAATGAAAAAACAGACGATGTTTACAACTGAAATAGGCTCATCAGAAGAGAAGTGTGCAAACCGTTTCGGGGCCAATTCTCTTGACGGTTTAAAACCGTCAAGAGAATTGGCCCCGAAACGGTTTGCACACTTTCTCTTCTGATGAGCCTATTTCAGTTGTAAACATCGTCTGTTTTTTCATTATATCTTATTCATACTGTCGGATTAATTTCCATTTTATTTTCACATATGTATATATATATATGGCGCCGCTGGCATACGTGAATATATATATGTGTCCTGTGGACGCACATACATATACACACAGTTGTCGTGTCTGCAACTATATGCTAACATATTTCCATATGAAAAACAAAACCAAACAAACTCATTATATGCATTCTGATACGCAATTTAAAAACACCAAAGTAAAATTCTTTTTGGCCATGTTTTTTCCTCAAAATCTTTCTTTGCCTCCCAGAGGATTGCTATGTAATTACCTGCGTGAAACTAAGGTCGCAGATAAATAGCCATGTGATTAAATGTATGTACAAAAATCAATATATACACAATATATATATATATATATTTATATATATATATAATATATATATATATATATATATATACTAGTACAAAATAAAAACGCCCTCTGGGTGATGTAAAATAGATTTTTGAAACATATTGTCTGAGGGGTGGGAGTAAAAAATTCAATGTCGGCGAGTAAAATCATCAAATTCATTAAAGGATTAAAAAATAAAACAATTTGAAATGTAACCTTTAAATATGTATTAAAATAAAACAAACTATATATATAGATAAGATTTTTGGATGTTTGTTTATTTAGAAACGTTGCTGATAAAGTATATATTAAATTTTTACTTGAAGGCACTTACAACGCATGTATCGCATAAAATTCGATACTTTTTCTTATAGAAAATAAACTTGACAAGTGTAATCCCAGTAAAGAATGGCTTGATGTGTAGAATACCGTACAGACTGTTTCGACTTTATTAAGTCTCATCAGCGGTATATACTAACGATTTCCCTCCGACAGAAATCGAAACCGGGACTTCAGCTGTGTATGGCCGAGGCGATAAAAGTGTTTCACTAGTGTTTCACTGCGTCTGCTGAAGTCCCGTTTCGATTTCTGACGGAGGAATCGTTAGTATATACCGCTGATGAGACTTAATAAAGTCGAAACAGTCTGTACGGTATTCTACACATCGAGCCATCCTTTACTGGGATTACACTTGTCAAGTTTATTTTCTATAAGAAAAAGTATCGAATTTTATGCGATACATGCGTTGTAAGTGCCTTCAAGTAAAATTTTTTATATATATATATAGATATATAATACCAGTCATGTATTTATTAAAACTTGTTTTAAAAAACAATGAGGCTGTCTAATGTTGCATGTTCAAATTTTGAGGGTATTTATTTGATAAATAAACTGAAAATTTGAACATGCCAAAAATCATCATAGAATAAATGTTATGACGATTTTGTGTAAAGTGATGTAAGCAGTGACGTAATTTTTGTTACAGACAAAAACCAGAAGCGAATCTCCATTATTAATAGATATATATATCTTATTATAATGGAGATTGTGTGTTTTTCTGTCTGTAACCGAAACTATATTAGTACTCAAGTCACAATTCCCTTAGTTATTTACATCACATTCTCCATGATCCTATTTCTATTTAAACCGCAATTAATAATAAAACTGTTTGACATTATTAATACTGCTGGCCTTACCTAAATACTAATAACATCCAATTGTATTTATATATACAACAAAATACCAGTTTTCAGTGTAAACGCAAAGTTAATTTGCATATTGATATTAAAAAAAACTGATTTTAATAAAAATGTGCTTCGTATTATTGATTTCTAATTGTTTAGTTTTATCTTAATGAATATGAGTAAAAATCTCTTCAATAAATCCTTAAAGAAATTCATTAACAAGAAGAAATAACTGTAATTTTATCCTTTAACTAAATAGTTAAATTAGGAAAATTTAGCATTGAAAAACGGAAGTGATGAAAGAGTAAGTTTCAGTTGTTCTATTTTTTGCATATACCCCCTCCGTTTCAAATCTTTTTATTTGAATTCTTAATTAGTTTCATTGGCCTTTCTGATTTAATCTAATATTTTATTACATTTAAACCCGGAGGGTGCATATATTTGCTAGTATATATAATTATTATTACTAATATTATATAATGGCTCTATCACGGATAATGAACACTCTCCTAATAATACCGCATGAATTGGTGCACCAATAACTCGCCATACACCATATACTGTTGTATATATGTAGCGTAATTATTATGGTCCTCGGGGAATTTGGGGATTGAAAAGAAAAGGGTATTCAGATTTCTGGAGAAAGGAAAGAAAAAGAATTAAGAACATAGGTTAAAGTTTAGAAGTGTAAATAGTCAACGAGGTGCCAGCATATGACCAACGAATGACCCCGGAACTAGATTTAAAAATAAAAACGGAAGTTCCGGGTTTTGACCGGAAACGGAAGTGGTAACCCTCCCACCCCGAGAAGAGAAACGGAAGAAAAAAAAACTCGACCTTTTCGGCAGAGCCTTCGTCAGAGTTAGATGAGGCTTTCCTGATTCCCCCGTATGGGTTTCGCATAGTAGTGCCGAAATTTGATATTACTCTCCCCCCCCTCTCTCTCTCTCTCTCTCTCTCTCTCTCTTCTCTCTGAAAAAGAACCCACAGGACTAGAAAGGAACAAACAACCCCTTTGTGACTATACAACTTGCGTGTTGTTTCTGAACTGACGACGACTACTACTACTACTAACGACTACTACAATAACTCAAATTTGGCCCTATGCAATATATATATATATATATATATATATATATTATATATATAAGAACAAATCTTTGAGAATAGGAAGGCGATCTTAAAACTGTCATATCTTTACCAATGGCGGCCAGAATAACTCGTGTAAATCATCGGCACGATTTAGTGGAAACATACCACGACAGTGTCGCTAACGTCTGAGTAAATTTCATTGTGCAATAATAATTGTCTTTGTACATGTGCCAGTTACATTTGAAAAACAGAGGAAATTGACTGGGCACAACAATGACCCTGCCAAATAGGCCAAATTTATAATTTAAGAAATGTCTCTCGTTGAGCGGTAATTATTAAGTTAATCTCGAAGCCAAATTTTATTGTTGTGATTACGTTCCTTATTAATTTGACTTTGTGTAACAAGCTCTGTAAATGCCTATGAATGACAGAACGGCTCGTTTGGATATATTTTATGAATCAGTAACTCTGACCAATGATGAGAGAATGACTTCGATTATCACTAGAAACTTCATCAACTTTCACCTCTGTTATTGATATAAAAATGTATATACTAGATATCATAATAAGCCAACAATATACACATTGTTTGTTTGATTTGTTCTTTTTACACATGTCTGACATGGTTTTTTTACAACTCTGACATCAGAATTGTTTTTACATGTGTATAACAGGCTTCTGTTGATAATTAGAAACATTTTCAGCACTGTGCTAAACTCTATATATATGCTGATGGTTGTGTAGAGTAGTGTATTTTTGTTGCGTGTCGTGTACTCTTTTCTGAGATCTGCTTCTATCGGCACTCTATTCTTATCAGGTCGTATGTGGTAATATTGGGGTATCTATTTTCTCTTTCCTGTTGGAGATTGTGCCTCTGTGTTTCATTTTTCAAAAACAACGCGGAGACATATTTTGTACGTAAAAACGTTTATTACCCTGATACATAGTCCACCCACACGAATTGTAGGTTTAGAAACTAACAGACATGTCCTTGCCAAGTCATCTGCTTGGCTCTGACCAAGGCTGTTTGTATTTCGCATTCGCTATTACACATGGGAAATGTATGAATCCAACTATGCAGCCATGGGTAAATAGTATGGCAGACTGGGATCTTGTGCGTAGCTTGGGTAACCAGTTCAGGAAAAGGACAACTTCGAATTCAAACCAGTTAAACCCCACTGAATAAATCGACCTTGTGTCAGATACTACTCAGAATTTTTAAAATTAACATACGAATTTCGATAATACCAATAAAAATTAAGGAGAT
>CM042141.1:72457446-72459946 GCA_023376005.1 Doryteuthis pealeii | reverse complement strand
CGATTCTCTTTTCAGTTCCAATATCTGATTCCAGTAAGGATATTTTATAGTAATGCTACATTCGCCAGTTTCATTGATGACATGTAAATTTACGCATCGGATTATACAAGGAATATTAAAATCGAGATTTATATATTTTGTTTAAAGAACAACAGGGTGATTTAAAGGCTCATATCTCCGCAAATACCTCAAAATCAAGACATCTAAAAAAGAATATATAAATCGAATAATAGTTCTTCTTCTCCTTCTTCTTCTTCTTCTTCTTCTTCTTCTTCTTCTCCTTCTTCTTCTTCTTCTTTCATTCTTTTTGTTGTTGTTGTTTTTCTTCTTCTTTTTTCATTCTTCTTTCATTCTTCTTCTTCTTTCATTTTTTGTTTAAAGAAGGTACTATTAATAGCACGAGAACAGTGTGTTTTAAAAGCTCACATCTCCGCAAATTCTTCAAAATCAACCCATTTTTGATGGTTGAACCTAACTTATTTGCATTCAATCCTTTTCTGTTGTACCTGATTTTCTGTTCCTTTTCCATTAGCTAGTTTCATTCAATTATATTGTAGTTTAAAGTGTTAGATATTTTCCCACAAAGACAATATATGCTGTTTTTTTTCTGGATGCTACATAAACGATAGCATGTTGATTATGTACGGTAGTATAGAATTAAAAATGGAGCTGATAATTCAGAATCATGCAGAATACTCAAAAATGATAGACACGTTTTGACCTTTACCTGACCTTTCTTTAGCAGTTCTCTGATTAGTCAATCGAATCGTGGGAAAGGGGTTAGTAGACGTATACATTCAGATTTAGTTAGGTGACTATAACGGAGTTGACGTATATATGGCGTCTCTCTACCACGAGCTATTTCTCTCAATACGTGGGGTTATAACCTGGGTTGAAATAAAGACATCAAAAATATATTAAGTATTGTGTTCATTTGTAAGAACAAAAGAATGGACACATTGACTAAGACCAGTCCAGGTCAACCCAAGGAGATTAGACGATAGATAGAAACCAGCCCAAAATTGCAAAGAGAGAGAGATAGACAGACAGACAGATGGACGGCTAAAAAGATGTACCTCGTGTATCCAAGTTAAGAGAGAAAGCAGGAAGAAAACATAAGCAGTTATCTATGTAAGGAAACATTTTACGAAACAAGATAAAATTGTAACGTGTAATCAGTAATTGATAGGTTTTATTCAAAACTCCGGAGCATCTCACTCATTCTCTCCTCCGTTGTTTTACTTTATTCTTATCTGAATCCTTCTTCTTCGCCTTCATACTTGTTGTTGTTGTTGTTGCTGTTGTTGTTGTTGTTGTTGTTGTTCTTCTTCTTCTCTGAGATTCTCTCCTCCATCAATTTTACTCTTATCTGAATCCTTCTTCTTCTTCGTCTTCATTCTTATCTTAGTTCTTCTTCTTCTTCTTCTTCTTCTTCTTCTTCTTATTATTATTATTATTATTATTATTATTATTCTCTCACTGTTTATGCTATTTCTTTCTTTCTATCTTTCTTTCTTTCTTTTCCTCTGTCTTTTCATTTTACTGTTCTCTAATTCCTTCTACCCATCTCTTCTTTTTCTACTTCCGTTTTCTTTGTATTGTAAATTTAGAAAACAGAGGATTACTTTGTCCTATTTTAGGTGCTCAATGACAGAAGATAAGTATAAGAAAAGAAGAAAGAAAGCTACCCCTCATTGATTATTTTAACTTGTTCACTATCATCTTTCTTTGCTCTTTTATACAATACTCTACCAAGTTTGGTCCTTGAGGTAAATGATGTCATTAAGAATATTAGATCATTTGTACAGGTGTGAGAAGTGCTCATTAACACATTTCAGATAACTATGGGTTTTCTGAATTTTTTGAAAATGTTATTAATCATTCCTAGCATTTCTATTTCTGCTGGAATAGTGGTTGACATTAAATGCCAGATTCTTACAATTTATACTCACAGGTCCTTACATTTTGAAAGTTAATCTAAATCTTTTATTGACGTGTTTTATCAGATGAGATGATTAAGTCTATGAGATAATATTTATTAGATATGTATCCATTCTGTGGGCTTGCTTGGTGTATAAATATTGAAGATATACTGAGTTTAATGAAATGATTATCTATACCTTGAATCGTACCATAAACATTACTATCTTCTATGAGCAAACGGAAATGTTTTTAACAAATACTGTGAACGAAATCCGTAAAATTTTCATGGTTATCCGTGCTAATTACATTACATGACATGATGATGATGATGATGATGATGATGATGATGATGCACGTTAGTAAAAAATTATACTCAATGGCAATGAATATGAAGTAACACAGTTTGTAGTTTTTCTCGTTCTAAACAGGATCCAAAGAAATGGATATCTGTAAATGTAATATATATATATATATATATATATATATATATATATATATATATATATATATATATATATGGTGTATTTTCCATGGAAATAAAATGGCAGCATGACATTCGAAGCCCATCAATATATAT
>CM042141.1:72434946-72454946 GCA_023376005.1 Doryteuthis pealeii | reverse complement strand
TTATTATTATTATTATTATTATTAGTAGTAGTAGTAGTAGTATTAGTAGTAATTGTCTATTTTCTCGCTTTCTTTCATCAACTGAAAGGAACCAATAAAATAGTATAAAAAACGTTAAGGAAGAACAGACATTTCTTTCTTTTAAAACATATATTCTCTATAAGACTTCCAAGAGCCTATAAACAATAGGGACGGATTGCGAGATAAAGAGAGTCTAATGAATCCATGTAGCCAGCAAGCCATGAGGATAATAACTATTATGGTCACGTTGATGATTACTGAGCTAGTAGCCAACTTTCTGACTTAAAACATTAAAACACGGTATGGTGATTGTTGCACATGAAGATTAATTTCCCACGCACCTGATCGACACAAATTGGCTATGATATCTCACCCCCATTCTTTCTGCTCGATATTCCCTGTGAAAAGAAGAAAAGTCGGAGTTGTCGAGACACGTGACCCCACAGCAGGAAATCAGGCAGAATACTAATTATTGGCCTAGAAGAGTTTATTGATGCATGGGTTCATCAATCAAGCAGTGATCATCGGATTTTGGCTGGGGTTAGCGAACAGACAGTTCACGGACAGGTAACGGGGTAATAATGAATAGATGTGTCCTGAGAGACAGCCTCTACCCTTCGCTAGAGCCGCTGGAAAGGAAAGAAATCATCACTTATCAAATCTGCTCAGCAATTTATAGATTCAGTCGCTTGCTAGAGAGAACAATTCAGATTGGGATTATTATGAACTTCGAATACGTGGTGGCTTAGTTAGTTGCATAATTCCCACCAGGGTCAATTATCATTGTTCAAACGCGATTATATATATATATTATATATATATATATATATATATATATATATATATTATAAAATAACAAAATTCGAAGGCAATACAATGCGTAAAAAATAAAGACAAAAAGATGTTTTATATGTCTAATCGATTTCAAGCAAAGCTTTTATCATCAGAGTGTATTTTCAGAAATGACGTGCTTATGTTTTTTTTTTATTTGTGTGGTTATAATTTCTCTTCTTATTTCCTTTTCTTCTCCTTAAAATGAGGAAAGGAAGGAAAAAAGGAGAGGAAAAGGAAATAAGAAGAGAAATTATAACCACACAAATAAAAAAAAACATAAGCACATCATTTCTGAAAACACACTCTGATGATAAAGCTTTGCTTTGAAATCGATTAGACATATAAAACATCTTTTTGTCTTTATTTTTTACGCATTGTATTGCCTTCGAATTTTATTATTTTATAACATACTTAACAATGCTTCAAGCAAATTACCAATTACTTTTATATATATATATATATATATATATATATATATATATTATATTATATATATATATATATATAAATAATAAATATATATATATATATATATATATATATATATGCTCCCAAAAACTCGGGTAGAGCTCTCTAGGAGTGGCTTTTAATTGACTTTCACTGACGGCGTAATAAATAAATGATCGTTAGTTTACATATTTGATCTCTCTGGTGATCGTAAAATATATACACCGATGTGTGTATTTATCAGTTAAAACACCGCTGCTTAATGGCAGCTGTCGACAGCCAAGAGGTTAAGGAACAAGGCTGATGAAAATTCACTCGGGTTTCGATCATGGTCAGAAGAAGTTGCTGTGTCTAGCCACTCTGATTAGGCGGGAAACGTCGAAACATAGTGTCTGTGGATGAATATATATATATATATATATATATATATATATATATATATATATATATATATATATTATTCTTTTCTGGAGAGAGTATGACTTAATGGTGAAGCGAGTCAGACTTATGAATGAATATAAAGAGTGCTAAATACATTTGTAGAGATGCTTTAAAAAACCGATAAAAACAGAATATATCTACTTAAGCTTTATCAGTACGATCTTCAGGATCTTTCTGATTAAAGCAAGCAGATATAATTTAAAAAAATCAGAGACGTAACGCATCATATAGAGGGAAAGCAACTATTTTTCCTCGTTGTTAACAATCTTAACAAGTAATATCTAGATTTTTAGACTGTTGTCCTCCTCTTTATCATTGTATACACAACGTTTCGGCCGATATTCTCTCCGGCTTTATTCAGGTATTTCTCGTCGAATTCACAAACCTTTTCGACCTCGCAAACCTATTAAAACTCGGGAGCCTTTGTTTCATAATGGGGATAATTCATGGATCTACGAACCGAAACATCCATTTAATCTGTTGGGGTAGTTTCTTCTCATCCTTGTATAAGTCTTTAGCTAAAACGTTTCAACTGCAAATGCACTGTGTCCACCAGTCTTATCCATTATTGTAACTGACCGTATTTGAAGAAAAATACAGAGACATTAGATAGATGGAGCTGTCATTGTCATTTGCCTTAGTGTTCTATAGCTGTATATATCCTTTGATATATTCGGGTATATGGGAGAGAGAGAGAGAGAGAGAGAGAGAGAGAGAGAGAGAGAGAGAGAGAGAGAGAAGAGGGTGGAGATATATAGAGAGAAGGAGGGAGAGATAGATAGATAGATAGAAAGAGAGAGAGAGAAAGAGGGAGAGATAGATTGATAGAGAGAGAGGGAGGGAGAGATAGATAGATAGATGATAGATAGATAGATAGATAGATAGAGAGAGATAGATTGATAGAGAGAGAGATAGATGGAGAGAGAGGAGAGAGAGAGAGAGAGAGAGAGAGAGATGGTGGAATTACTTGGTACTCTGCATTCTTGCTGCTGGTTCTTTGCTGACTGCTTCTTGTCTAGTTCGTCGGCCGCCATTTTATCTGGTTGACTTATCTGCTGGTTTTTCGTAACGTTGTCTTGATTATTTAACAAACTACAAGATTTTGTTTTACTATCTTCTAGCCCATATTGCTTATTCCGCCGCGAGGATGAGACTGAACCAGGAGATGCGGCGATCACGTCTATCCTCCTTCAAAGCTGGATCGAATCTAACTCCAAACTATTCACACGTGTATGTCATGGCGTGTTTTCAAGGGATCAAAACGTTATAATCGTCACCGGTCATTTTCCACGGATACCCTGATTTTAAACTTAACAGACCATAATTTAAATATTCCTAGCTACAGGTCTGTTCACGATTCATGACTTCTCATGAATTGTAACATAAGTCCCCATACACCATACAGGTGAGAGCTTAACATGTGGGAGTTATTTTTGTCTTACCCTGTATAATTAAACATCGATCATTTGTTCCAATAAAAAAAAATCCTTAACATTGAATTTTTATAATTATACTTCAAGAGCACTTTCACTTCTCTTTCAGGTGTATGTATTTTAGAGATAAATATTATTTAAATCATTAACCATATGAGGTTCCCAGACATCCTTAATACTGAACTCATATCTGACGAATACGAGTAACATTGTAGAATAACATCGTAAAACCTGAAAAGATAAAGGGTTCATGTACTCACCTTAGCTGAGTTGTGACATTGTTGGATATTGCACAAACGAAATATGAATTTCCGGTGAAATTAAACAAAGCGAACAAAAGAAGGATGGGAAACAATAAGTTCGGAGATAGTTATCAAATCAAGGGTAGAGATGGGTAGGCGTATCGTCAATAAAAAAGCCAGAGGTCAGTAGTGAACAGACCCCAGTCAGGAGACCCAGTCACGCACCGCCACGGCTAAGGGCGGTGAGACGCACCAGCCACCCCTTTACCTTAACATGGCCAGACCATCCCAGCAGCAGTAGAAGTCATTGTCAATCCTCGGTCATTTGATTGTCAAGCTCGCCACCCACCACGAGAGAATGTAAAGAAATAAACTAAAGTTTGTTACAATGCCCATGTGTTGAGTCTCTACGCCGACTACTAACATACCCGCAGTATACCAGCAACGTATACGATTCAGCGTGAGTTTGAAGATGCCGCTGGATAACATATATAGATTTTGAAGGCGCTATGCAACAACATGAGGCCAGAAGTATGAAGCACCGAGTGAGAAACAAAATCACTAACAAAGATATGGTTGTCTAGTTTTCTTAACATTAAACCATGGGAGGCAAATAAGGTATCAGTTAAATACTTGCAAAATATTATTGTTTTAGATACCTAACCCTTCCGTAACAAGCAGGGTTTTTAAAGTGGGATTTAACAGGTTTAATTTCATAGTTTTCCTTCTTTTAAATCGGTATCATAATGAGACTAAAGAATCCAGTCTGCCTTTCTATCTATCCATAACTGAAGGGCGGATAGTTGGGTGACTAGATTTCTCAAGAATATTAACATTATGAGACATGCAAACAGCCTCGTGCAGGATTTGATCTCGTTTTGCCGTGTCTATTTTCACCGACGATAACCGCTAAATATGATCGCACTAACATTATTCCTGTTAATTATTGTATTGTTATTAATATTATTATCATTTCTGGTATTTTTAATATGGTAGTCCGCCCTGTTGTTTATTTGCGCTTTCTGACAAAAATGAATTCGTTTTTATATATACATTTAAAGTCTTGAGAAACTATCTTTCACAGACATGATTCTCACGTGTAAGTTTCAGACAAATAGATTATATGGTTGTATTCAAAGACCAAATAGACAGAGGTAAGTTATTGGCTTTACAAATTCAAAATATGGTATCTGGAATTTATCCTGAAGCGAGGGAAATGATTCACTATTTACACATTGAATTACTGGCTTCACATATTGATCGCCAGTCCAGACTAGCACAAATGGCATTACTCTTACAATAAAGACAACATTTTTAAAAGGAGTGTATAGAATGGAAAAGAAGCAGCATTAAAAAAAGACTACAACGGATTTTGGTCTGGAAGCATTGAAAAACGGTTACAATAGCACGTCACCAGGAATTCAGAGAGAAAATTAACGCGCTGAGTTAAGGAACCCACGCTGACACCTTTTGGTGAAAAAGAAAATAACAAAGCTGGTGAGGCTGAAATGAAAGAATTCTTTATCATTTACAAATGCCACACCTACCAAATATATATGTATATATCTTCAAGGTGAAAATGTTAAGTTTCCGAGATGTTTAGAGAATACAAAAGAGAAAAATAGTGAGATTGGTTTGCTGTAAAAGGAATTCTCTGTCAGAAAAAAATGTCTCGCGAAAGAATAAACCACCACGTGAACACACCTCATCCGGTGAAATGCTGTGCGGTGATGCTGGATGACTTGTGAAATAAGAGAAATGCTAGTTGTATATGAAGAAAACCAATGTCAGTCTGGCGCAGATTCTAGGATGAATGAAGACATTCACAAAGTCGTGCGGGTATGTTTACACACTACTACACGTCAAAAACTATACACCTCTATAACACATTGGCACAAATCCTGCAATAAAACTTTTCTCCCACTATAGTTCACTAACATAGTATCATGTTCTGTACCACTATCCAAAACCCATACGGGGAACCGCGAGCCACGTGTGACTCACACAAGGGCCCAGGAACTTCTGTTTTTATTTTTAAATCTGTTTCCGGGGTCATTCTTCGGTCATTGCTGGCACCCCCTTGTGTGTTTACTCTTACAAACTTTAACCATTGTTCTTATTTCTTTTTCTTCTCTTTCTCCAGAAATCCGATTACCGTTTTATTTTTAAATTCTCGAATTCCCTGTTGACCATAATAATTACTCTACACAATGTCATATTAATCTTTGGGTATTTCAAGACCAAAGATATCCTTCTAGAAGAACAGTAGTGGAAATATTCAAGCTATAGCTGGGGTCAACTGCCGGAGTATATATGGACCACAACATTTTTTATAAAAGTTGAGTCGAGGATTTTAGTCGTAAAATACATTGCATTGTCGCAGGGTCTTAGAACACGCTGATTGCATTCGCAGAAAAGGAGCAAGACCTCTTTCACCCACAAAACAGGTTCCTAGATATAACACTAATCAGCAGTTTTTGGCACAGTCGATAGGAAATAATTGGTGTACAAGTAATGCCACAAACCCAATCAACGACTGGTCTCAGGTTTTTTAAATTCAGATTTTTCCTTCTGCTAGACTGGTTACCTGTCCAAGGTTAAAGAGCCCAGTCTGCCCTACTATTTTACCCATAGCTGGTTGGGGAGAATATATGGATTTATACCTTTCCCAATGGTATTAGCGCTATGTGAAAAAGCAAACAGCCTTATAATAAAAGAACTCGCCAGACAAGAATTGTCCGTTGAGTTAAAAAAACACATGTTTAAAAGAAAAAAAACGCTGCCATGATATATACTTATATATATATATATATATATATATATATATATTATATATATATATATATATATGGTCATAGATAAGACTGAATTCCTATGTTTTAAAAAAGATGCTGTCATATTCGTATAAAATGGTAAACCTCTAAAATCAGGACACCAGTTCAAATAACTCTGTAGCAATACACCATATATATATATATATATATATATATATATTATATATATATATATATATATATATATATAGGCTCCAATGCTATTGTGTTTGGTAATAAATAACATTTAATAATATACATTTTGACTACACATTATTACACTAAAAGCAATAAAATCCTGGCATATTCAGTTTAAAAGAAAATTAACTTTTTATTTAGAAAAAGTTTCGGGGTGTCATTTTTTATGGGCATTATGATGAATTCAATAGACACATTACATTGTCACAAACCCCACATAGAAATCAGCAGATATACTTAGAAACGGGCATATGTTTGGATAGATTGACATGCTTTGCGATATATTGAGAGAATAGACGGGAATAAGAGTCTAGCATGTTTTATTGTGACAGGACGTGTCTCTTGCTAAATACGTATTACAAGTGATCGATGCGGTTGTCAAGGAATAGGTAGTTTTATCCTGTGATTGATTGATGTGTCGTTTGATAAATACACGTGCCGATCTGGAAGCAGCTATTCGTAGATGACAATAGGGAGAGATTTTGTCTTATTTCATATGCATATATATATATATATTATATATATATATATATATATATATATATATATATATATATATATATATGAGGTTAAGTAAACAAACTGATGTGTTTATTTTTTATATGGCTTTAAGCCGACAATTTTTGGAGGATATGTGCTTAATTGAAGTCATACCAAATTTTGAAAATTAATTAGTTAATCATTAATGAATTTAGGCGGGCATATATTTTCAAATGTATGGCTAAACAAATCGAGAAAATGTCAATCCCTGAATGTACATTTCGACCTATTAGTTCTCATCAGCAAGGTTATAGACATGGGATATATATATATATATATATATATATATATATATATATATATATATATATATAAGGTGTGTCAAAAATTGTCGTGATTTTTTATACTTTTTAACACACCTAGTATTCTGAAATAAAAGGTTCGATTCATTCCTGATTTCTATCTTGGTAAATAAAGCTTTAAACTTGGTATATTTTTGACACACCTTGTATTCTGAAAAAAAGTAATGAATGGAACGTAATTAATAAGTGCAAAATATCTCGATACTCTCTTGACACGCCTTATACATATATATATATATATTATATATATATATATATATATATGAAATAAGATTAGTCGTGCATTTCACACACACTCGCTCTCTCTCTCTCTCTCTCTCTCTCTCTCTCTCTCTATCTCTCTCTCTCTCTCTCTCTCTCTCACACACACACATACACACAGATACAGACGCACACACACTCTCTCTCTCTTTCGTACTCAAACATACACACTCTCTCCTTCTTTCGCTATTTACGCCATACACTCCCACAAACAGCCAACTATATATATCATCATCATGTTGCACTGATAGGACGTATAACCACGACTCTCTCATTGCTCCTGACAGGTTCTCATCACGGCATTCAGAATCTGCACAAAGGTGATTGATATAGAGTTTTGTTGGTCAGCTTAAACCGTTGTGTCAATTCATAAGTGTCTACAAGAGAACGTCACTTATAAGTTCGTCCTTCCTCTTACAGCAGTGCCCAGCATATATTGTACGTCTTACTTCGATACTTCCTGTTATAGGAGGAAAGTTGCCGTATAGCTGGTTTTTTGGGGGATTGCTACATCTAAAATGTATTCAAAACAATACGCAGTATTCTTGCGTGGTTCCAATCTAACTTCTTCTCTAAGGAATTTGTTAGAGTACGAGTGGTGCAACATATAGTATCACTGACGTGGCGAAAGCTTGGGAGAATTGTTGCTTTATCTTATCAGAGATCAGATTTCTATATGATAGCAGTCCATGCATTTCTAAGTAACTGTGAGTTTCTCGTTAATATGGTTATTCAACTTGAAAATAACCTTTTTTGAAGGGAGCATCATAAGATAGCCCCATAATAATACCTTAATGATGGTTAATATATCCAATATATAAAATATCGAAACGCTCCAACATAGGCAAATGTATTTATTCATTTATAAATGCATATACAATACACACACAACACCACACACGCGTGCACACACACATACACACACACACACAAACACACACACACACACACACATATATATATATATATATATACATATATATATATTTGGAGGATAGGTGTTTAATTGAAGTCTTACATAATTTTGAAAATTAGTTAGTTAATCATTAATGAATTTAGGCGGGCATATATGTTCAAATGTAAGGCTAAACAAATCGAGAAAATGTCAATCCTGAATGTACATTTCGACCTTCAGGGATTGACATTTTCTCGATTTGTTTAGCCTTACATTTGAACATATATGCCCGCCTAAATTCCTTAATTATTAACTAATTAATTTTCAAAATTAGGTATGACTTCAATTAAGCACATATCCTCCAAAAATTGTCGACTAAAAAAGCCATATCAAATAAACACATATTTTATTTACTCACTCTCATATATATATATATATATATATATTATATATCGAGGGAGAGAGAGAGAGAGAGCGAGAGAGGGAGAGAGAGAGAGAGAGAGAGAATTTTTTGAAGGCAGTTGACAATGTAATATATGTTGAAAACTATTTTTATTTACATTTTTTATTTCTTTTTTTTTTTTTCTAACATACTTAATATTTTCGGAACAAAATTCCATCATCAGAGTTGTTAGAAGTTTTTAAAAGTACTAGGTGTTTTTTAATAGTACTTATCCCACGTTGGTGTGATTAACTGTTGGTTGATGAACGCTGGAAAATTTGAAAGTTTTTTCAATCGGCTAATTCCGTGTATTTCCGTGGTGTTGTAAGTCCGTTTGTTTTTGTGCTCGGTGAGATTGTTTAAAAGAATTTCAAACAATCTCACCGAACACAAAATCAAACGGACTTACAACACCACGGAAACACACGGAATTAGCCGATTGAAAAAACTTTCAAATTTTCGCGCGTTGATATAGTCCTTATAAGTGAACGTGAAAGTGAACGGAAAACGAAAATCAATATGCATATTGTGAACTTTATATTTAAATCAATGTATTCAACATTATATTAAATAGAAGAGCGGCTGGTATTTCTACACTTGCTGGGGCAGCCATTCAAGGAGAAGGGTCATTCTGAATTCAAATCCCAAACTTTACTCGTCATAGGCCAGTGATATATTGTTATTTCCGCTGTTCTCTTTATACTCCCCGTGTTTTGGAAATTTGAGCGAAAGAATTAGTTGGGGGCCTGTGGTCTAATAGTTTGAGTCATAGGAAATGGACTCGTCGAACCAAGTTCAAATCCCGGACGAAGCCACATTTCACATAGCGCTAATACCCTTGGGAAAGTTATGAATCCAACTACTCTCCAACCAGCTACGGGTAAATAGGCTTTTTAACCTTGGTTAGTCAACAAGGAAAGGGAAAACTCTGAATTCAAACCTGTTAAACTCCGCTTGGGATGGTCACTACAATAATAGTCTTAGTCCTAATTAGTGATCTATTTCACTATTTCTTTTTTATTTTTATTTTCATTTTTTAAAAATGAGATCATGATCCTGTTAAAAATTCTGATTTGTCTATATCTTTGTTATTTCACATATAGACGCTTTTCTTTCTTAATCTATTCACCTATCTTATCACTGTCATGAATAAACTTTGAATTGGCAGGGAAAATCAAGAACACTCTTATGTTTAACGATTAGGACATTCGTTTTTTTATTCTCTCCGTTCAGACCTTGAAGCCGTTAAAACAAGAATAAATACACACCATACTTAATTCCTTCGATAATTTTGGAACATAACTATTCTCGTATCTTTCATTTGGTTAACCTCTCCATTTGAATCCTCGTACCCCAGCCAGCAAATGAGAAAAGGAGACCGAATCACGAAATCCATTATATATATATATATATATATATATATATATATATATATATATATATATATATATATATATATATAAGGCCCTTAAGTTTCTCTATCGTATTTCGCCTACTTTTAAAATTAAAATAATTTATTTAATTAGCTGATCCCAAAATATCAGAAACACACACACACATACACACACAAGCATGCATTATATATATATATATATATATATATATATATATATATATAGAGAGAGAGAGAGAGAGAGAGAGAGAGATAAAGTTTTGAATAGAATCTAACGCGATTTAAAAAGGCATAAAATGTGGAACATATTGAGTTGTTTTACTATAATGGACACACACATACACACATGGACACAGATACTGCAAACACGCAAGTATATACATATATATATATATTATATATATATATATATATATATATATATATATATATGTATGAGTGGGAGAAAGAATGTATTGAAATTCACACACACGCACACACACACACACACACACACACACACATATATATATATATATATATATATATATATATATATATATATGACAAGTAAACAAACAGACGATGTTTGTGATATGGCTATTTTCAGCCGACAATATTTGGGAGAATATGTGTTTAAATGAAGTCGAACCTAATTTATGAAAGTTAATTAATTAATAATTAATTAATTAGGCGGGATTACCTATTAAATTTAAGGCTAAACAAATCGAGAAAAATCAATCTCTGTATGTACATTTCGGCCTATTAGGCCTCATCAGCAGAGCTATAGATACAAAGACCGCCCCGTGTGCGATTCGAAACCTGATTGTCAAGCTGACTTGTCAAGCGTCTTACCACCACACCAAACGGACTTAGCAGAGTTCTTCGTTTTGTTAAGGAGTAGGTATTTATATTCCTCTTAAGTGACCTCTACACGAACTTACGACAAGTAAACAAACAGACGATGTTTGTGATATGGCTATTTTCTATATCTATAGCTCTGCTGATGAGGCCTAATAGGCCGAAATGTACATACAGAGTTTGATTTTTCTCGATTTGTTAGCCTTAAATTTAATAGGTAATTCCGCCTAATTAATTAATTATTAATTAATTAACTTTCATAAATTAGGTTCGACTTCATTTAAACACATATTCTCCCAAATATTGTCGGCTGAAAATAGCCATATCACAAACATCGTCTGTTTGTTTACTTGTCGTAAGTTCGTGTAGAGGTCACTTAAGAGGAATATAAATACCTACTCCTTAACAAAACGAAGAAATCTGCTAAGTCCGTTTGGTGTGGTGGTAAGACGCTTGACAAGTCAGCTTGAACATCAGGTTTCGAATCGCACACGGGCGGTCTTTGTATCTATAGCTCTGCTGATGAGGCCTAATAGGCCGAAATGTACATACAGAGATTGATTTTTCTCGATTTGTTTAGCCTTAAATTTAATAGGTAATCCCGCCTAATTAATTAATTATTAATTAATTAACTTTCATAAATTAGGTTCGACTTCATTTAAACACATATTCTCCCAAATATATATATTATATATATATATATATATATATATATATATATCTGTGTGTGTGTGTGTGTGTGTGTATAGGTTTGCAGTGCAATCCAATGCTATTAGACATGAGTCAATATAGAAAATTAAATTTATATGTTTTACTATAATTCATCAAATCACGCACAGGGCGGCCTTCCTATCTATATTTCTGCTGATGAGGCCTAATAGGCCGAAATGTACATACACAGATTGATTTTTCTCGATTTGTTTAGGCATACATTTAAATAGGCATTCCCGCCTAAATCATTATTAATTAATTAATTTTCAAAATTAGGTACGACTCCAATTAAGCACATATTCTCCCAAAAATTGTCGGCAAAAAAGCCATTCCAAAACATACCGTGTTTACAACTTATCATATCGTCGTGTAATAAAAGTCACTGAAGAGGAATATTAACCTACTCTAAACAAATCGTAAAATCTAGGAAGTGCGTTTGGTGTAGGGTTGTGATATCGGCCTGTCAGCTTGGCAGTCCGGTTTCAAATCACGCACAGGGCGGCCTTCCTATCTATAGCTCTGCTGATGAGGCCTAATAGGCCGAAATGTACATACAGAGATTGATTTTTCTCGATTTGTTTAGGCATACATTTAAATAGGCATTCCCGCCTAATTCATTATTAATTAATTAATTTTCAAAATTAGGTACGACTCCAATTAAGCACATATTCTCCCAAAAATTGTCGGCAAAAAAGCCATTCCAAACATTCCGTGTTTACACATATATATATATATATATATATATAATATATATATATATATATATATATATATATATATAGGTAAGCTTAGGAATTAGATCCAACGGTATTAGAAATAGTAAATAGTATGGAAAATTGAATTGATATATTTTGCTATAATTGACATATCATACTTAAGTCGTTAGAGCGTCTGCCTAGGAGCCACAATGTTCCCAGTTCGATACCGGCCCTCGCAAGTGTGTTATGATATTATTTAAATTTGTATACAAATTCAGTTGTACCAAAAACTCGACTTTCGATTGCTACTTAATTTTATGAATTATCTATTTGGTTTATTTTGCTTAAAATGCTCTCTTGGGGACTCCACGTGGCCTTGTGGCTAACATGCTAGACTGTCACATTGTAGTAAGCGACTTCGAAATCATTTCGGTGTTAAACCCTTAGGAAAGTTATAACCCCTCATTTTACCAGTTATGGGTTAAATATTATCACTACTGTCCATCAACAAGGATAGTTTTGGCATTTAATAACCTGCGAAGGTTGATATGCCATTAAACTACAGGAAAATCTAACTATTCCTTTTACTCGCTTGCTCGTTTTTTTTTCTTTGTCTATCTGTCTGTGTATCCGTATCTTTGTATATCTGCTATGGGTTAAATAATATCTCTCTTATTCTACGAGGACGGCTTTGGTATTCAATAACACAAGAAGGTTTATATGCCATTAAAAAAGAAACCGAACAAAAGAGCTGATACCTTTTATGGAATGTCATAGGATAGGATATCCAATTTTATCGTATCATTTGATAAACCCTCCATGGAAGTAAATATTAATTAAAAAATATTTTCATATTCATTCAATTTTCAATTTAGCATGAATGAATATTTATGTTCTTAACAAATAACCGACTCTTTATATCTGAGAATATTTTCTCATTTGATTATATTGTATTATATCATATTATATTTTATTCTGTATATTTTATTATATGTCACATTATATCATATTATATCAATTAAATTCCTATAATTAACTATTGATTTGTAAGGTGCTAAAATTTAAAAAATATAACGAGTTAAATGAGGAAAATTCCTGATCGTGAAGATAGACAACAATATATTTCGAGCTTCTTTTCGTTGTTATATTGAAACTTCGATTTTCTATCTTATTAAATCAGTAGGATAAATCAAATTCTTCATCTGAATGGCATATCTTTGTTCTTATTGAGATTTTTTTCCAATTCTCTCGCTTGTTATATTTCATTCAGTTGTGTATTCTCAAAATTACTAAAACTATTTTTCCATGTTATTCATTTCGATATGCGACGCTTTGAGAAATCGTTTTTAAAATCAATATCCTCTGCGTATATTAATATTTTCAAAATTTTGTTTGTAAACCTTTAATCGGATTCATATTCAACATAACACCTGAATGGCCTTGAACAAGGTTTAATGAAATTAAACAGAAAATAAACAAATTTCATAATTTCCCAAAATGTACAATATATTAATAAATATTTTTTTATCATACATAAAAAATTAACAACTCTAATCTAAAGACAACGCCCTGTCACCTGGGTGTATAATACACTGACTGTATCCATTGCAAAGGTGTAGAGCCCCTTTCCACCAAAAATGTGTGTCCTGGATACGAAACTAAACTGCATTTGTTGGGGAGTCTATAGTTCTGAAAATCTAGGAAGCATGGAGTGCCCAATTTATTGACACTACACCAAGGCCCACTCTGAACCGGCGTGGTACTACCTTGAAGGGGTACTCCACACTTTCAAAAGCTTCAGAATTAGAACCCCACCACTATGATGTAGTTTAACGTTATACCTCCCACAGTAAGACAATCAACCACCGTCCTCTAGAATATATGAAGGAACAAAAATAGTTGTTAGGGGTCTCTCTGACCACCCGTCTAGTTCAAGTAAGGGCAAATATGTAGTGTTCCATGTAATGGACTGCTCAGCCACAAAGATTTTGTCCTTAAGCACCACTGCTCATGACAAAGGAGCTCAAATTTGGCAGGGTCTTACCCCCCTGTAGATGTTGGCGTATTCTGCAGCCCTAATCTCTAATTTTAAGAGTTAATCTTCAAGCATATTCAAAAGCCGAGAGAGTACAAAAATAGTTTAGAAGCAAAAAGAGTAACATAGTAATAAACATATTAAAGTAGTAAAATTTGTAGTAAAAACATTAAAATAATAAAATTAGTATTAATAGTATTAAGATAGTAAAATTAGTAGTAAATATAGAAGATAGTAAGTGTAGTAGTAAAAATACTAAAATACTAAAGTTAATTATGAAAATATTTATATAAGATTAGTTAAATTAGAAATTAGTAGTAAAATACTTAAATACTAAAGTTAGTTATAAATATTTTAAATATAAGAATTAGTAGTAAATTAGGAAAATTAGTAGAAAATATTAATACTAAAGTTAGTTATGAAAATATTTTAAATATAAGATTAGTAGTAAATTAGAAAATTAGTAGTAAAATATTAAATACTAAAGTTAGTTATGAAAATATTTTAAATATAAGAATTAGTAGTAAATTAGGAAAATTAGTAGTAAAAATACTTAAATACTAAAAGTAGTTATGAAAATATTTTAAATATAAGAATTAGTAGTAAATTAGGAAATTAGTAGTAAAATATAAATACTAAAGTTAGTTATGAAAATATTTAAATAAGATTAGTAGTAATTAGGAAAATTAGTAGTAAAAATAAATACTAAAGTTAGTTAAAATATTAATATAAGAATTAGTAGTAATTAGGAAATTAGTAGTAAAAAATACGTAAATACTAAAGTTAGTTATGAAAATATTTTATAACTATTAGTAGGGGAAATTAGTTAGTAGTAAAAATACTTAAATACTAAAGTTAGTTATGAAATATTTTAAATATAAGAATTAGTAGTAAATTAGGAAAATTAGTAGTAAAAATACTTAAATACTAAGTTATTATGAAAATATTTAAATTAAGAATTAGTAGTTAATTAGGAAAATTAGTAGTAAAATAAATACTAAAGTTAATTATGAAAATATTTTAAATATAAGAATTAGTAGTAAATTAGGAAAATTAGTAGTAAAAATACTTAAATACTAAAGTTAGTTATGAAAATATTTAAAGATAAGAATTAGTAGTAAATTAGGAAAATTAGTAGTAAAAATCGTAAGAGAGTAAAATTAGTAGTAAACATAATGTGATAGTCAAAATTTCTATTCATTAAATACTAATTGATATACAATTAGCGAATATAAATATGTTGTGATGCATTAGAGGATCTTCATCTAATTAACAATGCACTGATTTCACGACAAGTGTAGTGGATTCTATATTTCTCTACTGTATTACTCCTACGATAAATATTCTAGTAACATTGTTTGGTTAATCTCCTGACCTAAGACATTCGTTTGGTTGGCATGTTAATGTCGGGGTATAATATCCTGTCGTCTTAGCTTTATAGTGGCCATAGGAAATTATCTTATCTTCTCTCCAGGTATTATGTAGTCGGTAATGGATTGTTCAGTGTCAGTTGCCGAGAATAAGAGCTGATAGGAAGACAAATGACAGAAAAGAAAGGCTAGGGTATAATTCATGATTTTTCAATGTCAGGAATGAGAAAGTGGTATTAGTAGTTTCGATTCAATTCCCTGGTTCAATTTGACGCATTTATAATAAATGAACCATCTTGCGCAAGGGTCAAATTTCAGGTGGAACTGAAATAACTGAATTAATAACAAACAAAAGAATACATGCTGATTAAACCCAAATATTCACTTGAAATGGGAGGAGCCCCCTTGGCGTAGTGGCTGACATGCTGGACTACGATTTCTAACTTTGGTTGCGTAAAATACATGTTCAACGGGAACTACATTGTTAGCTTCTTCGTTCTGCTTGGAACAGGAATATTTGACTCGTTCTACGAATGCATTCGTTTCCTTGAACCCAACCACTAAATGAGAAATAACACTGAATCATGAAATCCGTGATACATATACTGGGGTTCATAGATCAAACCAACCCAACTTCAGCCTCTGGTGCGTGATATCATTCAGCCTCACTTACCCCTTAGACTGATGAAGATGGGAGAGTTAGCATGTAACAGCTAGCCAACTGAAAGAGAGGCTGAACCTAGTCAACTCGACTTTCTTTCGATTGTTGCCTTTTTCCTAAATTATCTATTCGCACCTCGGTATCATTTGCTTATAATAATATATTGGGGATCCTCGTGGTGTAGTAGCTAACATGTTGGACTGTGTTTTAGTAATAAGCAAGTTTGAATTCCAGATGGGTTATTAGGTTCAGTTTCGGACTAATACACTTGGAATAGGTATGAACCCACTTATCCACCCCAATTATATATGTATATATATATATAACGATGGACATACTGTAAAATCCAACCAACTATCCAAACTCATCTCTTTATAATGGAGATTGTGTTTTCTTTTCTCTGTAACCGAAATTCTATTACAACTCAAGGAAACACTCTCTTAATTATTTACAACACATTCTATATCTTATTATAATGGAGATTGTGTGTTTTTCTGTCTGTAACCGAAACTATATTCCTACTCAAGTCACAATTCTCTTAGTTATTGACATCACATTCTCCATGATTTTATTTTTATCTAAATCTCAATTATTAATAAAATTGTCTTACTTTATTAATACTGTTAACCATGTCTACATACTAACAACATGCAATTATATTTATATATACAACAAAATAGCGGTTTACAGTGTGAACTGGAAGGCTAATTTGCATAGTAATATTAAAAAATCGAATTTAATAAATATGTGCTTAGTATTATTGATTTCTAACTGTTTGGTTTTATTTTAATGAATATAAGCAAAAATCTCTTCAATGAATCTTAAATGAAATCCATTAACAAGAAAAAATAACTCGTTTTATTCTTTACTTCCTCTTATAACTAAATACTTAAATTAGAAAAAATAACAATGAAAGACGCGAGTGATGGAAGAGTAAGTTTCAGTTGTTCCATTTTTTATTATACTCCCTCTGTTTCAAATCTTTTATTATACTCACTCTGTTTCAAATCTTTTTATCTGTATTCTTATTTAGTTCCATTAGCCTTTCTAATTTAATACAATATTTTATTACATTAAAACTTAAATACTTGCACCCGGAGGGTGCATATATTTGCTAGTGATTTTAATTACATTTAAACCTCAATTTATTAATAAAATCGTTTTACATTATTAATACTGTTGGCCGTATCTACATTTATTTACCTCTTACCCCACTTGTATGGGTTGGACACAAGGTCTGGTTTTTATTTTGGACCACCCACAAGCCGAGACTCATGGGTGGCAGGTAGAACAAATTGCGTCGCTCGCGTCGGCATTCCCCCTCAAGGGGGCGCCTCAGACGCTGGGCAATAAATTCAATCAAGGGGTAGGTATTGCCTGGGGTGATAGTCCCCTGGGATCGACGCTATTAACTTGTAAAGATCCAGGGCCGAAGCCACTGGATCCCCGGCGTTGGCCGGATCTACAGGTATTTGCCTCTCATCCCACTTATAAAGACGTGCCATAAGGACATTGTGTTTATATATACAACAAAATAGCGGTTTACAGTGTGAACGGGAAGGCTAATTTGCATAGTGATATTAAAAATTTGATTTTACTAAATATGTGCTTGGTATTATTGATTTCTAATTTTTTAGTTGTATCTAAATGAAAATGAGCAAAAATCTCTTCAATAAATCTTAAAAGAAATCCCTTAACAAGAAAAAATAACTGTCTTTTTATTCTTTACTTCCTATTTTAACTAGATAATCAAATCAAGAAAGATTATCAAAGAAAGACAGTAGTGATGAAAGAGTAAGTTTCAGTTGTTCTATTTTTCGATCAAATCTTTTTCTCTGCATTCTTATTTAGTTTCATTAGCTTTTCTAATTTAATATAATATCTTATTACGTTAAAACATAAATACTTGCACCCGGAGGGTGCATATATTTGCTAGTGGAAATAATTCCCAAACTGACATATTTGACCCATAGATGTGATATTAAAAGGTACTACTACTCCAAGTAAGAGTTGATCCGAGGGTAAGGACAATGAAGGAGTACACCACACTCTACACCCGAACAGGTAAATCACCATCAGAAGTAGTTTAGTGTCATATCAAGGACACTATGTTTGTGTGCGAGAGGAAGGTTGTGTTTACTCCCCTGCAGAGAATGCATATATTTGCTAGTGGAAATAATTTCTAAACTGACATATTTGACACATACATGTGATATTAACAAGTACTACTACTCCAAAACAGATTTCATGAGCTTCAGAAAGAAAGGAGACATCTCCACGTTAGACGGTAAGCCCCTTAAGCCAGTAGAACAATTCACGTACCTGGGTAGTAATATCTCATCCACAGATAACGATATTAACACACGAATAGGAAAGGCATGGATGGCCACAAACAAATTGTCTGTCATATGGAAGTCTGATTTCACTGACAAGCTAAAGCGACATCTCTTCCAGGCTGTAGTCATATCAGTACTGCTGTATGGCTGCACTACCTGGACCCTAACGAGGCGCCTCGAGAATAAGCTAGATGGGAGCTGCACAAGAATGCTGCGAGCAGTTCTGAACAAGTCGTGGAAACAGCATCCTACAAGGGAGCAGCTGTATGGTCACCTGCTCCCTATCTCACAGACTATCCGAGTGAGACGGACTAGGCATGCAGGGCACTGCTGGAGAAGCAAGGATGAACTCATAAGTGATGTTCTCCTGTGGAAGCCAACACATGGACATGCCAGTGTGGGCCGCCCAGCAAGGATCTATATCGACCAGCTATGTAAAGATGCTGGATGCAGCGAAGAAGAACTCCCTGTGGCGATGAATGATAGGGAAGGTTGGCGAGAGATTGTCATGGATATCCGTGCTGCCTGCACGACATGATGATGATGATGACTACTCCAAGTAAAAGTTGATCAGGGGGTAAGGACAATGAAGGAGTACACCACACTCTACACCCGAACAGGTAAATCACCATCAGAAGTATTTTAGTGTCATATCAAGGACACTATGTTTGTGTGCGAGAGGGAGGTTGTTTTTACTCCCCTACAAAGAGTGCAGTCGGCGGATTCTACGCCCCACCGACAGAATGATTTTTACAGACAATAGTTATGTCGTTATTCAGCCAAATAGTATCTGACTTAAACAAAATGGTGATTCATTGATTTTTCCATGCGGGAAAAAAAACTTTCTTCCCTTGGTCATTCCTCGGTGCTTGTTGACTGTTTACGGAAATCAAACAGAGAATATTAGCACAGTTCAGCGGTGGGGTAATGTATGTCAATAATGGTAACAGTGATTTGAATGACAAGCCACATTGAATACAACTGTCAATCCATTTCTGTTATTGAATATATTTCATTAGGTTTTTTTAGTAGCCTTCTTTAGTAGCCTTTTTGAATATGAAGGCCTAAAATCAAATACGTTAAAATG
>CM042141.1:72424946-72427446 GCA_023376005.1 Doryteuthis pealeii | reverse complement strand
GAAATAGCGGATATGTGGGAGAAACATCCACACCCTTTAGACTAAGACTAAATAACCACAAATCCACTATAAATCTCAAATCCCCGCATCGTACAATAGCACTTCATTTTAATACCCTATCACACAACCTTACACCTCAAATGCATTTTTAATAGAACACGCATTTCCAACAACGCAATCTAGAAAACAATCAGCAACTAAATTGATTCTAAAATTACAAACACACGTGAAGGGATTGAACGTAGACATCGGAATTCTCCGTTATTATAAATATTTCACAGACGCTGCCGCTGTCTATGACAATAGAGACAAAAAGCCGTTAAACAGGAATAACATTCATTTGATAAAGGGTATGTATGACAAAAATAATTTAAAAAAATAAGTGAATCCAATACTCCATAATATCGAGTTCATTCATTTATATATTTTTAATGCTTCGTAATAACGCCCAACTTAAAAAAAACATTAATATATATATATATATATATATATATATATATATATATATATATATATATATATATTCCTTTTTCATTATGATTTCTTTTTTTGTTTTTACTCAAATAACCAACATCACTTTACATACTTTTTAAAAAAATCTTAAGCAAGTATGCGTTTGTGAAAACAATCGTGTTCGTGTTTAACATCGTGTGCAGGCATGCAGGCGTGCGTGCGTGTGTGTTAATGAACATACGTATGTATTTGTCTATAAGTGTGTATTTGTCTTAGAAGTAAACATTCCTTAATATATTATTACATGATTAGTTCTATCTTCACTTCGCAATATCTTGGCTTATTTAACGTTTGTTTCTTTCATACAACGTTCTCCTTCTTTTATTCTATTAACCACAAATCGGCTTCAGAAGCTGGTGATTACATGTTGGGGAAAGCCTTGGACTCATATCAGATTTAATTCCTTTTTTTAAAAAAGAATTATAAGGCGCCAGTGTTTGAACAGAAATGCAATTAATATAAAATCAATCCCCAGTGGAAAGTCACAAGAGTCTGTCCACTTAAACTAGAACGTCAAGCGTGATTTCAAACATTTATAATGGTAATCTGTTTGGCTACATTTCTTTTTCATAATAATCAATACAACATTTATAGTACTAGCTGAAATACCCGGTCTAGGAACAGACTAAAAGGATTTTAAGGGTGGGAGAAAAAGAGGAAAGAAAGGAGTAAGTGTGAAATAATTTAACAAATTCTTTATTAAATATTTAAAAAAAAACATTGCTGAGATTGAATATTACAATGTTCATTTATTTTAGTATTTGGTTTTTTTTTTTGTTTTTTGTGGGGTTGTTTGTTTACCTTTAAAATATCATATTATTTAAAGGTAACCCTAAACTCGTAAGTGTTTTGAAACAATTTTATTTTTCTAAAACTTTTATTTGTACACATGAGAAAAAATTAGTTCAGTTCTTAATTGCTTTTATAATTAAAGTGACAAAAATGTATTCGTTTGATTTATTTTCTTTTTTATCCCTAAAAATGTAATAATAAAAAAAGCCAAGAATTATAGGTGGAGAACTTTGCGTATTAATTAAAATGAAAATTATTCGGCTATTCTATTAATCGTTGTATTATTGAATTATATCATTCAACCAGTAAAAATCAAAAACTAAATTGTGTCCTTTTTTTTATTATTATAAACATCTTAAAGTGTATGCAAAATTTTAATTTCTGAGTCGTCGCGCACATGCCAAAACAGACACGAATCCTTTATATATAAAGAAGTGGGATGTATTTTTTACAAAATATAGGAAAGGCATATTTTCTTTTAGTCCGTTTTTACTTTCGATGAATTCCGTTGTTTCTACTTTATGGTATTTCCTTGATAAATTTCAATAAAATATTTTCTAATAATTATTAGCACAGACAATAAAAAGCAAAAGTTAAAGTTTTATCTCATTGAAAGAAATAACAAATATAATTTCAGTTTAATTAAGATGTATACGGGATCATACATTATTCATTACTAGCAAATATATGCACCCTCCGGGTGCAAGTATTTAAGTTTTGATATTATAAAATATCATATTAAATTAGAAAGGCTAATGAAACTGAATAAGAATGCAGATAAAAAGATCTTCAACAGAGGGGGTATAATCGAAAAACAGAACAACTTTGAAACTAACTATTCCATCATTTTCCATTACTCCCCTCTTTCATTGGTAAATTTTCCTAATTTAACTATTTAGTTAAAATAGGAAGTAAAGGATAATATTACAGGTATTTCTTCTTGTATATAAATTTCTTTTAAGATTTATCCACGAGATTTTTGTTTATATTTCTTAAGATAAAACCAAACAATTAGAAATCAATAATACCAAGCACATATTTATTAAAATAAAATTTTAAATATCAATATGCAAATTAGCCTTCTCGTTCAAACTGTAAACCGCTATATTGTTGTATATATAAATACAATTGCATGTTATTGGTACGTAGATATGGTCAACAGTCTTAATGATGTAAAACAATTTTTATTAATAAC
>CM042141.1:72324946-72419946 GCA_023376005.1 Doryteuthis pealeii | reverse complement strand
TTACAGCATCACCAAGTGTTTGTGTAACATCTTGTTAACAAGTTGAAGCGATACTCTTATGGGGTCTGCACCACACTGGGATTTTACCATCTTCCCCAAAATGGAGCTAGTCTTCCTCTAATAGGAATATTATCTGGCTGAGAAGGAGAACACTAACTGATGCAATGGTATAAATAATAAATACAGTGAGGAAAAAAAAATATATATATACATATTTACCCATAGCTGGAGGGAGAACGGTGCTAGTCTTCCTCTAATGGGAATATTATCCAGTTTATGTGAAGCTCACTGATGCCATGGTATTAATAATATGGGAAAAATATTCTCAGTAAATAGAATAGCAACTGGACTCTCCAGATTTTTAGGTAAGAAAATATGCAGTGAGAGGAAAGCTCCTTATTTAAAACTAGTTGGGACAAGGCTACTAATTCCATCCCATAGAATACAAGAAACATGGATTTTTATAGACAGATTATCGATCATATGTCTCTGATGGATAAGGCGATAATTCTCGCTAGGTATAACCGTGGTAGTGATACTCCGCAGGAGTAGGATGTGATATAATGTAAACTTCAACAGCAGAAATTAAGGGGTTTGAATTCAGAGTTTTGCTTCTCCTAGATTGATTGCCATACTTAGGTTAAAATGACCAGCCTGTGCTACTATTTTATCCATAGTTGAGAGGAGAATATTTGAACACATACATTTCCCAAGGGTATTAGTGCTATGGGAAATGTAACCAGCCTCGTCCAGGACTGGAATTCGTGTCGCCAAGTCCATTTCGTCATCACGTGATTTGTAAGTATGAAAATGGATCATAAGGAAGAACCTCCTTATTTAAAACTAGCTATGGTAGAGCAACAAATCCCATTCCACAAAATACTACTAGAAACTAAAGACATAGATTTTCATACATATTAACAATCTCTCTGAATGTTTGAGATGAGGCTTGATGATTAGTATTATCTGCGTTATTCGGACTATTGTCCTCATCTTTATTGTTATCTGTACCAGATTGCTCCCGATTACGACAAGAAGGTTCCCGATTACGTAAAGAAAATTTCCGAGTCCGAAAAGAAGGTTTCCGAGTCCGAAAAGAAAGTTCCCGAGTCCAAAAAGAAGATTCCCGAGTCCATGAAGGTTCCCGAGTCCGACAAACAATACCGGATGAAGATGACCGGGGGCATATCGGCCAAAGCGTTGTACAGCTAACAATGAAGAAGAGGACAATAGTCCGAATAACGCAGATTAACAATCATATGGAAATATGATCTCTCTGATAAGATGAAGCGTGAATTATTCCAAGCAGTGTTAGACCAACTGTATGGCTGCAGCATTTGGACTTTAATGAAACGATTGAGGAAAAAAAGCTAGATGTGAATTCCACGAGATGCAGTGTGATATCCTGAACAAATCCTGGAAGCAGCACCCACAAAAAGAACTGTATAGTCACTTACCTATTACCATACAGACAGCCCAAGTAAGACGAACAAGACACGCTGGACTCAGTTAGAAATTCCAGGATGAACTCACAAGTGACGTTCCCCAGTGGACACCAACACATGTACACTTCAGAGTGTACAGACTCGCAAAAAGTTACATTGATTAACTCTGTGCAAATACAGAATATCGTTAGGACTTACCAGGAGCGATGACCGATAGGGACGAGCAATGGGAGAGATTCATGCGAATCCAAGGTGTCGGCGCTACATGACGATAATGATAAGAAATTGAAATCGTCACTTGCGTGGTTGATCTGATGTCCGATGTTCTATAATCATTGTGTAAATATAGATTGATAGGTTGTTTGAATGGTTGGTTGGTGTTACCGTATATCAGTTGTAACTTTTAAACAATTATAGCTTCATTTATTCCTATCTGATATCAATAATTTGAAAACATATGTTTGGCCCATAGCATCATCATCAACATCATGTCGCGCAGTTTGCACGGATATCCATGAAGATCTCTCGCTAGCCTTCCCTATCATTCATCAACTCTGGGAGCCCCTCCGCGCAGCATCCAGCATCCATACATAGTTGGTCAATGTAGGTCCTGACTGGGCACCACACATTAGTGTGTCCATGTGCTGGCTTCCATAATATTACGTCGCTTACGAGCTCGTCCTTGCTTCTCCAGTAGTGACCTGCATTCCTAGCCCGTATTACTCGTATGGTTTGTGAGTTGGGGGGAAGGTGGCCATACAGTTGCTTTTTTGTGGGGTGCTGCTTCCACGACTTATTCAGGACCGCTCGCAGCATTCTGGTGCAGCTCACATCTAGCTTATTCTCAAGGCGCTTCGTTAGAGTCCAGGTGGTACAGCCATAGAGCAGTACCGACACAACCACAGCCTGGAAGAATCGTCTCTTTAGCTTGTCGGGGAGATCGGATTTCCATATGATGGATAATTTGTTGATGGCCAGCAATGCCTTTCCTATTCGAGTGTTAACATCGCTTTCTGTGGATGAGCTATTACTACCTAGGTATGTGAATTGTTCTACTGACTTAAGAGGCTTGCCGTCATGTGTGGAGATGTCTCCTTTCTTTTTTAATCTTATGAACTCAGTTTTATCAGAGTTCACATAAAGGCCGACGACTTTCACTGTACCAAGTAAAGCTCTGTTGGCTGGGACAGTAGAAAACGCCGTCAGCACCTCTGCAGAAGGGTAATACCCCATAATGGGGCCACCTGTTGGCCGTGGGTGGTCATACATGATGCTTATGGATGTAATCCTGGTAGTTGAGCAGTCCAAGACATTAAATATTCCACGTTGCCCTTTGATTGGCTAGATGCGCAATCGGAGAAAAATCAATGGGCTGGTTACATTAAATTTTGCAACTATATGATTGACTGTATTGCTCTTGTGGCATTCCCCTAACCATTTTATCATATATATATGCTACAAGGCTGTATTGGTGTTTTGTTTATAACGTTAAACTGCATCTCGTGGTGGAATTACAATTCTGGAGCGCTGGGAAGTGTAGTGCCCCTTTATATATAATAATAGATGATAAAAACTTTCTATCAGGGACCCCATTCTCAAAAACTGTTTTAATACTTTTGAGAGGTGTCCCTTGAAAAGGATTTTTCATTCATCCCCCTCATTTCATTCATTCTTGTTTCATCCATTCATTCATTTTGCCATTGATTTTTAACTATATATATATATAATGCGACCCTTGTCAATTTCTTAAGCGGGGTTTAACAGGTTCGAATTCAGAGTTTTCCTTCTCCTAGACTGGTTACCTAGCCAAGGTTAAATAGCCCAGTCTGCCGTAATATTTAGCTGGAGAGAATAGTAGTTGGATGAATATCTTTCTCAAGGGTATTAACGCTATGTGAAGTGCAATCCTCTTCGTCCAGGATTTTATCTCGGGTCAATGAGTCCATTTCCTACGAGTCTAAGCGTTAAACTACTTGCCTCGATTATACACTTTATAAGTAATATAAAATATCATTTTATATATCCAACCCGCCTACCATGGGCAGGATGTGGCACAAGGTCATTTTTTTTACTTTTCCTTTACATTTAAGTTCGATTCAACCGGAAGAATAGTAAAATGGACCATAAGTAGATGGAATTAAAAAAAAATTGAAATAGATCACTAAGTAGGCCTGAGCTTATTCCAGTAGTGACCAGGTTTGAATTCAGAGTTTTCATTCTCCTAGACTTGTTGCCTAACCAAGGTTAAAGAGCCTAGTCTGCCCTACTATTTACCCATAGCTGGAGGGAGAATAATTGGATTCATACCTTTCCCAAGGAAAGGCGCTATGGGAACTGTGGCTTCGTCCAGGAATTGAACTTGGGTCGACGAGTCCATTTCCTAGAACTCTAACCAGTACACCACCGCGCTTCCCTTTACAATCGAAGTGATGGAATATTACGCTCGAATAATTTACAATTGAAAGCAAATAATTTATTAGAAAGAAATAAAATAACATGGAAGATACTGCGAGAGAACAAGAGAAATATAATAAACATTTAATGTAGACTGCTCTGGTTAGAACTGTTTTGTCAACTAATGCCAACTCCGTTTAGCTTAGGGCCAAGGGGTATGAATAGTTGTCTTTTGAGTGACGTGAAGTGCGCTCAATTTGGCAGGTAATGCTAAAGACTGTGAGTAACGCATAATATAGATGTTACCTTTCAAGAAAGCAGATTTTTTTTCTTTTTACAGTAGCAATCATTTACAAATACATTCACTTACACACGGAATTTCAGTCTACGCTGAGAACGGTACTTTGCAATCTTCTTCACATATAGAAGAATTGCTAACTTTAAAAAAATGAATAACGTAAACACACTAAAGAAATAAGGCAATAAGGGAAATGTGATGAAGCAAAAAAGTATCAAAAGTGAGTAGGTTGAAATGGGTAGCAATATAAGATGGAATCTTTTTAGATCAGGAGAACTATAGATACAGCGTTGTAGAAGAAGAAGAAGAAGAAGAAGAAGAAGAAGAAGAAGAAGAAGAAGAAGAAGAAGAAAGTGAGAACAAGTATTGACGTAGAGATGGGAGAATATTCTAATAGATGATGTTATATTGTGAGAAGAGAGGAGGAAAATTTAAGAACGTTCAATTGTTCAATAAACTAATGAGAGAAAGTAATTTTAAGAAAAAGGTATATATATATTATATATATATATATATATATATATATATAATATATATAAAAGAGAGAAAGAGAAGGAGACAGACAGAAAGAGAGAAAGGGAAGGAGACAGACAGAAAGAGAGACAGACAGAGACAGAGAAAGAGACAGATAGAGAAACACAAGCATGGACAGAGACAGAATGTGTGATTGAGTGATGTAGAGGGCTACGTGTTATTTAAGGAAACAGCTGAATATATTACGTTTACCAATAAGAAGAAGAAGAAGAAGAAGAAGAAGAAGAAGAAAGAAGAAGAAGAAGAAGGAAATTTACGAGATACGATACAAGATTTTAATCGATAATGTTTATATGTAAGTCAATGATAATTTAAGAACAAGGTATATATTATTATAAGCCTATATATATACATAAGCGTATATCTATAAATATATATATATATATATATATATATATATATATATATATATATATAGGGGATTTCGCTGACGGCCGCCAACTCAAGCGTAAACGCGACGCTCTTCTATTATATAAGGAATGGGGCACTCTATGACGGCCTTTACATACAAAGCGATGTGTTTATTAAAACAGTTAAAATCCCCTTCCATTCTGTAAGTGAGAGAGAGAGAGAGAGAGAGAGAGAGAGAGAGGAGAGGAGAGAGAGAGAGAGAGAGAGAGGGGGGCAGACAGACAAACAGACAGAGAAAGAGTGAGACAGAGAGAAAGAGAGGCAGAGAAAAACACAATAGAGAATGAGATATGGAGTAATGTGGAGAGTTTTTGCTTCAAAACTTGCAGTTAAACTCTGAGCATTATGCGTAGATTAGTTGTAAATTATCCCGACTAAATCATTATTTCAAAAATATTTTTATGATATAACTATATGCTTAATATTGTAAACTTTTATATGTGTATGAACACGTAAACAGAGTTGTGGAACTTCTACAATTAAGTGATAACATCCAAATGTTTAGAATGCAGTCTAGACGAATCATTCAAATTCTTCATACATGTTTTTTATCAGCAAACTCAATACATTTTGAACGAAATATTTTAGCAGAACACAATATTGTAAGGGTTCAACACTTTCCATAGAGGCTAAGCCTTGCAGCACGGTGCCACTTTCCTGTTTCGTAAACAGAAAATTTATCTCAAGGATGAGGTCTGACGTTGCAAGGTCAGATTTACTTCGATGTACTTGCAAAACTCACAAGATGTCTGTTGAATACCAAGGGGACCATTTTGAAAAGTAATGACTTAAGGTTTCTATTTTGGTAAACACGACTTCATTCTCAATAGGTTTTGAACACATCTCGTATATTTTTACCCATAGATCTGCTTCCAACGGTTCAGTAAGGAACTGGGAGTAATGGCAATCAAGGAGTATTTCACACTCTCCAGATCTCCAGAAATGGAGCCTCCCCAAAAGATTTAGTTTAGTTTCATACCCATTACACCGCTTCTTTGATGAGGGTTCTTACAGGAAGATACAGTCTGCATGTCCGAAGTCACATCGACAGGACGTTTATATACCAGAATAATCAATGCTTAGTGAATAATAATAATAATAATAATAATAATAATAATAATAATAATAATAATAATAGAATACTAAGTCCAATTACCGTCGAAATGGCAAGACAAGACGGCAAACAGTCGTAACTGAATACGAATCTGAGATGCCGTAAAGACCACTGAAAAGTGGCAGTATTTATGGAGCCTCAGAGGACCCTACAAACCAAGCAGTCAATCAGGACTCAGGGAATGGACTCACCCAAATACATGGGTGGACCGTTCTGAATTCCCATAAATACCAGTTGTCTTGACACTGGTGCAGTGGTGCTTGGCCAGTCACATTGCTCAAACCAATTGTTGACTGTCTAACTGACTTACTTCAATAATAATAATAATAATAATAATAATAATAATAATAATAATAATAATAATGGTGAAGCTAAAGGAAAATGAAAAAAGTGGACAAATATCTGGACCTTGCCAGAGAACAGAAAAAGTTATGGAATATGAAAGTGAAAGTGATACCAATTGTAGTTGGTGCACTTGGAACAGTCCCAAAGGATTGGAAAAGGGTCTGGAATATTTGGAAATCAGAGGAAGGGTTGAAACCATTCAGAACACTGCACTGCTTCAATCTGCCAGAATACTCAGAAGATTCCTGGAGACCTGAGGAGACTTGCTGTCACTCAGACTCCAGTGAAAAACCATCAGCTAATGCTGATGTGAAAACTCAAAAGGAGTAAATAATGATAATAATAATAATAATAATAATAATAATGATAATAATAATAATAATAATGGTGAAGCTAAATGAAAATGAAAAAATGGACAAATAAAGGAGTAAATAATAATAATAGAGGGAGGTGATACTTTGATTTGTATAATAAACCATTCAGCCACGACCAAAATATGACAGTGTTTCATAGTCTATGATTTTTGTAAGGAAGTGTTGAAAGATTTAAGTATTTACGGTAACTCGATGAAAAATCATCGACAGTTTGATTGACAAAGTTTCATCCCGAGTTGATCTAGTATCGGGACTCATTGTCTTAGAGAGTAACATGATAACATCAGTTTGTGAAAAATAGAATTTAGTTAGAGTGAAGCTAGCGTACATCGGGGCCAGATGTGTCAGTATTACTACTGAATGACCCCACTTGCGGGTTAAGATAGCATCGTGGACATAAGAAAAGTGTACACTACAAATATTGTTTCTTGTTCCATTCGAAAGAACAGAAAATGGAACCCAGAACAAGGTTCTGTGAAAAGTAGAAATTAGTTAGTCAGAGTTGAGTTAGCGCATATCAGGGCCAGATATGTCTGTATTGCTAGTGACTGTCCCCACTTGCGGGTTAAGATAGCGTCGGGGACATAATAAAAGTGTATACCATAAATATGGTTCCTTGTTCCATATTAAAAGAACTGGAACTGGAATCCAGAACAAGAGAGATAAATCCAAGCAGAAGTAAGCGGCCACATTCGAAATAGGAAAATATTGACCAGAAGGAGAATCAGTAACAAATTTAACGAAAAGTAGTATTCAACAACAGAGGGTCAATTTTTAAGCGGATTTTAACAGGTTTTAATTTTCTTTAAGTCTCGTTCTCCCATGGTTAAAGAACCCAATCTGGCCAATTATTTAGTCATAGCCTGAGGGAGAATTGTTGAATCCATATGCATCTCAAGCGTATAAGCGCATAGTAAAATGCAAACAGCCCCATCGAAGATTAGTATTATCTGCGTTATTCGGACTATTGTCCCCATCTTCATTGTTATTTGTACAACATTTCGGCCGATGTGCCCTCCGGCCTTCTTCAGGTATTTCTTGTCGGACTCAGGAACCTTCTCGGACTCGTGAACCTTCTTTTCGAACTCGGGAACTTTCTTGTCGTAATCGGGAGCCATCATGGAACTTTGAACCTAACCCTTTATTTATTCCACGGGGGTATCCTGTTTTCATTCCGCTAACCATAGGTGGGGTAGGAGTTGTGTTAACTATTTTTCTAACTGCCTCTACTCAGGATTGAACTCGAGATCCAGAGATAACTGTCACTTAGAATTGTCTTAACCTAAATACCCGAAGAAGGCCGGAGGGCATATCGACCGAAACGTTGTACAAATAACAATGAAGTTGGGGACAATAGTCCGAATAACGCAGATACTACTTATCTTCAAGCCTCATCTCAAACATTCAGAGGAATAGCCCCATCGAAGATTTGAACTCGAGTTTCCATTTATATTTCCAACGACGATGCTATTCGTATACATACCCACCATACAACATGAAATAACTATTTTTTTTATTAAATTATTTTAATATAAAAACATGTCAAAAAATCGTCTAAGACTGTGTTTACAAACAACTGGAATTTTGCGATGAAAAGCAAAAACTATCCTTTTCCAAACTGATCTCAGCTGGGGTGCTTATTAGGTACTTGATCCGAGAGTTCCTTTACACTGATGTTGACTATCTGGCTCCTACTGAGGATGATATACAACATATCATGGGCCTATTTACAGCCTCGTGCACTGCATTTGGATTAAAAATAAGCTTGACAAAAACAAAGGTAATGTTTACCCCCGTAAGAAGTGGACTGTGTATCAAGCCAATTATAATCATTCATGGTACCTGTTTAGATGTTGTTGAAACGTTTACATACTTGGGAAGTACACTGACCTGTGATGGCTCTTTGGATGCTGAGATTCACCTAAACATCCAGAAAGCATCAGTGGTCTATGGAAGGCTTCAAAAGCAGTTATTGTCTAATACTGCACGAGTAGGATGTAACACAAGATTAATTTCTTAAGCGGAGTTTGACAATTTTGAATTCGGTGGTTTCCTTCTTTTATACGGGTTGTCTACTCAGTGTTAAATATCACTCTCTGACCTACTATTTGCCTAGCGATGGAGAGAGAATAATTGAGTTATACCTTTCCCAAGGGTATTAGCGCTATGTGAAGTGCAAACAGCATCGATCAGGATTTGAACTCGGGTAACCACGCCTATTTCCTATGACGGTAATAACTACACTAGGTGCCTCCACTACCACGATATAAGTCGTATATGCCACACCAAAATAAACACTTAAGTATAGGCAAAGATTGTGCTGCCCCCATGGGACTGTCTAAATGACATTAAAGTAACATATGCATTTCAATAGAGAATAGTTGCCACGGAGATGAAATCTTTAGGGAATAAGCATACCTTTCATTTCATTGGTGGAACCGAATAACTGGAGTGATTCCTACTCAAAGACAGTAAAAGAAACATGCATGAAGACAATTATCAGGAACAGTAATGAGGAAGGATGAATGAGAGTAAAAGCGAAGAATTCTTCACGTAATATACTTAGGAACAGAGATAGGGAAAAGGTATTACGTCAAAATAGGTTTAAATAATAAAATAAACACAAAAAGCAAGGAAGAAAAAAAAACAAAAGAAATTTGATTATGTAAAAAAAAAAGTTTTTAAATACAAAGAAAGTGATGGGTTTTAAGAATGAAGGCAACAGAAGTGAACTTTTTTAATACGAAAATAGATATTTCTGTAAGCAGGCTTATGATAACAGTAAGGTATGGTAAGTAAGTTTGATGAAAGCCTTTAAAAACATATAGAAAGAAGTAAGAATCTACTTAGAGGTGAAATAAACAAAAAAGTCTCTAGAAAAAGATTACAGAGGATAAATAAAATTTACTAAAATAAAAGACAACATTTCAGGCAGCGAAGGTGTTTCAGAACAGTGTAATAGAAAAGAAATATGGTTGCCAATACTTTCTCATGTTTTACTTTAGGTTTATTTGTACTTGATGTTTTTGCTACTTTAAAATGGTTCTGCTATTCCCTCATTCTAAAAGATTCCCTCTCTCCAGTTTCGAGAACCCTATCACTTTATTTAAACACAAAGACGACCACATGATCATAACTGTTATGCGTCGTGTCGAGCCAGAGAAGCAGCAAACCGCAAAAATCAATTTGCTAGGAAAGGGAACACAAAAAAAAATCCTTACAGAGTAAGAAAAACAATGTAGATTACAAAAAAATAATGATAATAAAACGGTAAGTAAATAATATACACTAAAAAAATAGTTTTAAAAGCAAACCTCTGAATCATACTAACCCTGACAGTGCAATTCTGATTATTTTTCTTATGAGGTTTTTGTGTTTCCGTAAAGTAGTTTCTCTACCTTCTTTTCATTCATGACTAGATTCATTGACAGCTGATTTTTTCACGAATTGCAACGATAAAATTGTATAAATCATTGTTGTTTACTCATATATATATATATATATATATATATATATATATATATATATATACACACACATATATATATATAAATATATCACAAAATACACACATATATATGTATATATACATATATATAGACCTATATATATATATATATATATATATATATATATATATATATATATATGTATTTATATCACAAAAAACACACACACACACATACATACATATATATATATATATATATATATATATATATATATATATATTAATAGACTTTTTCGTTCCTGGTGGGCGAAGAAACGTTTGTTTTTTGTTTCTAATCTCATTTTCGCAATATCTCCTGACTCTATTATTATTTTTAAAGAAGTGTTTAAACAAATTTATCAGTTTCTGAAAAAATAAAAAGTAAAAAATAAAGAAAACTACCAATTTTAGTTTAAACCCACGGTTGCCAATTTTACCCAATAGAAAATAACAAACATTCTGTTCAAATTTAAATTCTTTTATTTCTTTTTTTTTTTAAACATAGGATTGTTTTCTTTGTATAATAAATATCCTGCCTTTCCTAAGGGCATTAGTCTTAAAATGAACATAAACTCGCAACTGAATTTCGAACTCGTTTATTAAGGATGCTGGAGTCCAGCAGGTTAGTCACTATGCCACATGTTAAAATGTAAGTAGTACCACTGAACATGGGAGAAATACGGGACATTAAAAGAGGGATTGGTTTGGTTTCTTTGTTTCCTGGCATATAAACCTCCGTCAAAATCCTTGACGTGGTAATTGCATTTCACTTAGCGCTAATACCCTTGGGAAAAGTATGAATCCTACTCTCCCTCCAGCTATGGGTAAATAGTAGGGCAGACTGTGCTATTTAACCATGTTTAGGAAACCGGTCTAGGAGAAGGAAAGCTCTGAATTCAAACCTGATAAACTCCGTTGAAGAAATTGACATTGTGTCGCATCCTGCTCGTGCGGAGGGGTTGGTAAATATGTATAAATCTCATTTATCGTCAAATCCATTCTTGTAGTAGGAGAACCGTTATGGTAATATTTAACCCATTGCTGGTGAGATGAGGGGTTTTATACCTTTCGGAATGGTATTAGTCCGAAAGGTAATGTAATAACGTGACTGGAATTCGAACTTGTGTAATATGATAACACAGTTCAACTCGTTCGTTCCTACGCCACACCCTCCCCATTTTAACATCGATACACAGACTGATATATACGGGTTGTCTGGCAACCCCACTTAATTTTAGTCCATATATGCAAATTATAAATCATTTGAATTCAGATTTGAATTCGGCGTCTCGCATAACCATTTGGCTGACCTGTCAACCCCATTTAAGCGAATCTTTTGACAATTTTAATTTCCAAAATTAACATTTAATTGCAGACAATTTATTCTATCTTCAAGGTATGTCTAACGTGTTAATAATGAACCTCTGTTTATCAATACAAATATAAACAATGAATATACTGTGAATCTTCTTCAAACTACGTCTACTGTGATTACATACACTAGCAAATATCCGCCCTGTCGGCTGGGGCGTTAGAATATACCGACTGCACCTCTGCAGAGGGGTAAGACTCCCCTAATGGGGCCACCTCTAGGCCGTGGGTGGCTACCCGTGATGCTTAAGGACGGAACCCAGGTGGATGAACAGTTCATGACTTGCAATACTCCACTTTGGCCCTATCTTGGGCTAGACGGGCGGTCGGAGAGGCCCCCTCCGATCAATTGACTGGTCACGTCAAGCCCTATCACCTATATGATTTTCCCAACCCTATTGCCCTTAGGGCAAGCTCCAACCTCTTTTTATCATATGGGTGCTAGAAGGCGGTGACTGAGGGTCTACATGTCCTAGGAATGACGTTAAACTCTATCTGATGGTGAGGTTCCAGTTTTGGAGGCTTGGGGAATGTGGAGCACGCCTTCATCACCATTGCTCGCTAGTCCGCTCTGACCCGGAGTGCTAGTACCTGTTAGGGTCCCATCTTTCAGTTAAATAGAAAAAATGTATTTATAAAAAATTGTATTATCCATTAAGAATTGATTTATTTCAAAACTTTATTGGCATTAAATAACCCACTGAGGTTGATATGCCGTAAGACAAACCAAACTAAACTAAACAAACTAGGAAATATATGCATTCTCTGGGTGCAAGTACATACATTTTAATGTAATAAAACATTATATTAAATTAGAAAAGCTAATGACACTAAATAAGAAAGCAAATAGAACTGAAACTTACCCTCCATCACTCTCGTCTTTCATTTGCTTAAATTTTTCCATATTAACTATTTAGTTAACATAGCAAGTAAAGAATAAACTTACAGTTATTTCTTTTGTTAATGTTTGAGTTTTATCTCAGAGATTTTGCTCATTTTCTTAAGATAAAACCAAACAATTAGAAATCAGTAATATTATGTATATATTTATTAGAATCAAATTTCTAATATCAATATGCAAATCATCCTTCCAGTAACACTGTAAACTCTATTTTGTTGTATATATATATATCCAATTGCTTATTCTTTGTGTGTAGATCCGGCCAACGCCGGGGTTCCGGTGGCTTTGGCCTTGGATCCTTACAGTTGATGCCGACGGGATCAACGCAATTTTCACTCACCAGCCATGAACTTCGGTTTGTGGGTGCTCCCACATAATAGGGCCTTGTACCTAACCCGTACAACGTGGGGTACGAGGTAAATACCATGTAGAATGGACAACGTATTAATAATGTAAAACAATTTTATTAATAATTGAGGTTTAAATAAAAAAATAATACATGGAGAATATGATTTAATAACTAAGGGAATGTTGACTTGAGTAGTGATATAGTTTCGGTTACAGACAGAAAACACACAATCTCAATTATAATAAGATAATATTCCCTCCAGCGATGTTCAAGCACCTCTTGTACATAATTATAGATTCTTAAATTTATGTTTAGATCTTAATATTTGATGATGATGATGAATGATGAATGAATGAATATTTATGTACAGTTGTGTAGAAATGAAAATGGCTGTTATAAGTTGCAGCCCACGGCCTTGAAGGAGTGACAAGGCTTGACCTCATCCTGATCCTTTCCGGTGGATACCGTGAGAATCGGAGGAGGACCCCTCTCGTTTAGATTAGAAATAGATTTTAGCCAGTCGGTCAAGAAGGTTGTCTGGTGGGATTTCGAAATAAATATGATCTAAGTTAAATCGAAGTCTTGTGATTATCTAAAAACTACCAATGACACAGGGTTCTGATAAAAAGAGAAATCCCAATGGAAGACCAGACACGAAGTCCCCAAGAGAAGTCTAGACGCTAGAAGAGATGTTAGAAGAAGACGTAAGATAGAAAAGACGTCAGAAAAGATAGAAGTAAGTAAAAGAAGGGTATACAACACTCTGTAATGATGCACCTCTCTGTGATGCTAAGCAGTCATATTTCTTTTAACTTGCACGACGCCCACATATGTTTTACCCATGTGATAAGTCTTCAGTATAGGCAAAAGAAGACAAATGTCGCATTTAGGTACACCTAGTATAAATTTAGAGCACTTCACTTTCACAATTCTGTGTTTCGACAAAACATTGTTCAAAAAGTAGCGAGACTGTTGATCAAAAGACTATGGGGAATTTACACCAACTCATCGAGACTTTAAAACTTCAGGCGCATTAGTTCTGTATACAAGCTGTACGTATTGGTATCTTCATTTCATTTTCAGTGTAAATCATCCACTGGGAATTGAGCAAGGGACTGATATCTCCTTTTCATTTGGACAGTATAGTTAGAATAGATCAATATCTATATTGATTAAGCTTGCGGTGAATGTTTATTGTCGCTGAATATGAAGGCGCTGACCCATGTTTAAATTCTGGACGAGGCTGTTTGCATTTCTGGTAGGACTATTACACTTTGAAAATGTATGAATCCTATTCTCCCTCCAGTTATGGGTAAATATTAGGTTAGACTGGACGTTTTAACCTTGGTAGGACAACCGGTCTAGGAGAAGGAAAACACTGAATTAAAAACCTGTTGTACCTTACTTAAAAAAGGACCTTGCATTGCATCCTTCTCAGGCAGAGGTGTTGGGTAAATACACATATTGATTGATAACAGGTATATCATTAAAATGGTTTGGTCTCTTTGTTTAATACCATATAAATCTCCGTTGGTAATCTAAGGCCAAATTCATCCTTGTAGTAGAAGAACTGTTATGGTATAATTTAACCCATAGCTGGTGGAATGAAGGGGATAATACCTTTCGTAAAGTTATTATTCCAAAAGAGAACGTCATTGTATACTTTAGTTTTTCAATTGATAACTTAGTTTTAGTATAATGTTTTTTGTTGTTTTGTTTTCCTCATTCCTACACACTCGCCCTGGGAAAACTCATTTCAGCACCTGTAAACCGCACAGAAAAATCACATACTATACAGGTACGGACTGTGCAATTATTGTAACAGTTAAACCATATGAAACAGTTCTGTTATATCTACTAAACAGTTTATATATCAGATTGGAATGAATGTAATGTCCGATTTTAGAGTATATATTATAAAAAAAAAGAACCTATGCCTATAGAAATATCAATAATTAATATAAACTCCATTACTTCAACTAGAAAATATATGCACCCTCCGGATGCAAGTATTTAAGTTTTAATGTAATGAAATATATTAAATTAGAAAGGCTAATGAAATTAATAAGAATGCAGATAAAAAGATTTGAAACAGAGGGGATATAATTGAAAAATAGAACAACTGAAATTTACTCTTCCATCACTCTCGTCTTTCATTGTTATTTTTTCTAATTTAACTATTTAGTTAAAAGAGGAAGTAAAGAATAAAATGACAGTTATCTTTTCTTGTTAATGGATTTCATTTAAGATTCATTGAAGAGATTTTTGCTTATATTCATTAAAATAAAAACCAACAGTTAGAAACCAAAAATAAGCATATATTTATTAAAATTACATTCTTAATATCAATATGCAAATTAGCCTTCCGTTCACACTGTAAACCGCTATTTTGTTGTATATATAAATACAATTGCATGTTATTAGTATATCGATATGGTTAACAGTATAAATAATGTAAAACAATTTATTAATAATTGAGGTTAAAATAAGGATAAATTCATGGTGAATGTGACGTCAATTACTAAGGGAATTGTGTCTTGAGTAGTGATTTAGTTTCGGTTACAGACAGAAAAACACACAATCTCCATTATAATAAGAAGATATGTATGGAATTTGAACTCTCTCACTAGGATTTCGCAGCCCAGCACATTAGTCACAACACTCTATTTTTCACAGAGATGCACAGACTGATATCAACGCGTTGCCTGGCAACCCCACTTAATTTTCGTACGTATATGCAAATTTGAAACTGTATGAATTCTGATTTGAACTAGGTGTCCCGCGTTACAATTTGTCTAATGTGTCAATCCCATTTAAGCCAGTCTTTGACAAGGTCGAAGTGTAATTTCCTAAATTGACATTTACTCGCAGATAATTTATTTTATCTATGGCATTCTTCAAGTGTTTCTTGTTGAACCCGGGAATCTTCTCGACTAACTCTGGAAAATTCTTGACAAACTCGGTAGACTTCATATGGTAATTAAGAGCCTTCCATTCAGGGCAACGGATATTGGGCTTTAGTTAGTACAGTTCTTGTTACATAATTATGGATCCCTAATATATTTTTAAGGTAGTATAGAAATCCTTATGGCGATCAGGCCTTGAGAGTGAGTGACAATGCTTGACCTCACTCTCACCTTGCGTTCTGGGGATGGAACGTGAGAACGGAAGTCAATAGAAGCCCTTCCGGTTTAAGGAGTAAGCAACTCAGTTAGTTGCACTGACAGTTCAGAGTTAGGACTTAGAAGGGAAGCTAGCAAGATGTGAGCTCACTGCGTGATTGTCTGGTCTGGGGATCTGGAATAAAGTAACATCAAAAGTAAATCGAAGTCTTATTGTTATTACTAAAAGCTAACAATGACACAAGGCTTCTGATAGAAATGATCCCCGACAAAGACCCGGAGTCCCCAAGAAACACCACGACAAGACCAGACCAAGATAGAAGATAGATGATAGACGATCAGAAGACGGCCGGAAGAATAGACCAGAGTAAGACGTAAGAAGTATACAACGTATAGATATTTAGTGCCGTCAAAGAAAAGGCACTACGTAACATATATCTATTTGGTACCGTGACGACGCCGCTACGTTACATTCTAAATTACAATCACTTGTAAGTTGCAGTTTCAATCCTGATCACGGGCTATAATAACAGAGAATACTTGACAAAGCTTAACACTTGTACCCGGTCATGGTTAACTGGATGAGAACAGTCTACCCTGGTTGACGGAATAAAAGGCTCGGTTAGAAGTTCAGTGAAGGCTCTCGATTACGACATGATGGCTACCCAGTTCAAAGAAAGACATTTCAAGTGATAATAAAAATCGGAAGAATGTCAGAGTGCAAATCGGCCGCAACTTTGGGTATATAACAATATAGATGAAAACAACAGTCAGAAAAATACAAATAATACAAATTATCAATCCTCATCTAAAAGATCAGATAAATAGTACACCTATATGTATAATATATACTTATTTAGCTAGTTTGTTTGAAGCAACTCTAAAGTAAAGCCCCTCCATGTCCAGTCATATTTCTCTGACTATTTCTCTCTCTCTCTCTCTCTCTCTCTCTCTCTCTCTCTCTCTCTCTCTCTCTCTCTCTCTCTGCATTATATGTTTTTAACGGTCATAATCACAACATAAACTACTGCAGTTAGCTGTAATTAATCAATATCTTGATTAATTCAGTAGATTTAACCCTAAAGATCCTCATCCTGGAAGAAGCTGGTGGCATTTCACATTGTGCTAATACCCCTGAGAATGGTATGTACCTACATATATCCCCCTCTATCTCTGAGACAATATAGTAATCTGTCAAGGAGTAGGAAACCTCTAAATTGAAACCCGTTAAATCCTGCATAAAAAGAGATATTGTGTCACATGCTACTTGGGTTGTTATATATATATATATATATATATATATATATATATATATATATATAATGTGTGTGTGTGTGTGTGTGTGTGTGTGTGTGTAAATACGATGAGGAAATTAATCCGACAATATGAAACAAACTATTTTAAGAATATAACAAGCACAGGATGTTATGATTAGGGGAAACAATTTTATGTGTCAATACTTAAGCATTTCGGTATAGTGTACCATCTTCAGGACACTGTTAAATAATGTTTATGTGTGGGAGAAAATGAAAGATATTAAGTGTATAGTGAATGTGTGAATATGATGTTATTAACCGTTAATTTTTATATGCGCGTTTGTTTACGAACACCAATGACGTGATCCTTGCATGTGCAAAAATGGAATGTGAAGATCATAGGATGACGCATGCGTGAACGTAAATAGGCGGAAATAATATCTATATTGATTAAGATTGTAGTATTGGTTATGGTCGTTGAATATGAACAGAGTATACAGCACTCTTGAACCTTTGTATGTCAAGCGGTTTAGAAGGAAAATTCTGAATTAAAATCATATTAAACCCTGATGGATCTTGTGTCACATCCTGCTCAGGTGTGTTACAATTTATGAGAAGTCATAAATTGTGAAAAGACCTGTAGCTAAGAATTTGAATTAAGGTCTGTTGATTTAGAATCAAGGGGTCCCCATGGAAAACTACCGGAGACTGTCAATAACACTTGACCCCTTAGAGGCACACGATTGCGCGCCATCACAGACACGTGATTTAGTTAGTTAAGCAGATTTGACCCGATTTTAAAGGGTTTGGTCTCATCCCCGCGGCGGAATCAATTATGGGCTAATAAAACTTGATCAAGTAAAACCGAGTCTAGTCGTTAAATAATTAAGACAATGACCAGACCAGACCAAAGAAGAACTAACAAAGAAATTAAAACTCAACTGTAGACTCTAGATCAGCCCAAAGGAAATGACGAACGAAGTAAAAAAAGTTAGCTGCAATAAATCCGCGCCAAGGAGAGTAAGCAGTAATAAGAAATATAACAAGTAACCAGCCAGCGAAGTTATGAAGTAAGATCTCACTACCTATAATCTAACATCCCTCTCTCTCTCTCTCTCTCTCTCTCTCTCTCTCTCTCTCTCTCTCTCTCTCTCTCCTCTATTATATACCCGAGAAAGTCAGAAGCTATTCTAGCTATGGATAAAATGAGTGCAGATTTGACTCCTAATGTCGGTACGATAATCAGTCTAATTTTATCTATTAAATTCCGTTTAAAAAATAAACTAGTGTCACGGTCTACACAAGCGATGGAGTTGGTTATTAAAAACTATACTACTTAATTTAAAAGACGAAACATTAGGATTTTTATCTTGGGAAAGTGTCATTTACTTCTTCCGTTGTAGGATGATTATCTGTGTGGACACAAAATCAGAAAAGGAACACAACAAATCTCTTTTTGTTTGAATAACTTTAGTGTATTCCTATCTTTCAAGTTTGCTGAGATGGCATGAATATTAAAATTGTTAGACGTTAATCTTCTCTCCCCAACCCTAATTCGTTGCCTATGAGCACAAGTTAGCTTCAACTCTTTCATTAATATTTTAAAAAATACCGACTCGGTAAATTGAACTAAAGTATCAAGCAACTATTTTTTTTTGTTGTTAGAACGTTTTATCTTCTGTTACAGTCTACTCTTTAATGCTATTTGGACAAAGTATTTTTTCCCTTTAGAAAGTGTAAATATATTCTCTGAACTCGCCCACCTATACACAGACACACGCATATATATATATATATATATATATATATATATATATATATATATATATATATAAAGATAAATGTAATGAGTCAGACTTAGCCCTGATGCGTCGGATCTTAGCCCTGAAGGGCATTAAGCGAAACTAATAGTAGGTTCGTCTGACTTATTAGATTTATCTTTATTATTTGCTCTACTTTTTACTTATTAGCTATTTTCCTAGTGGTTATATGAATATATATATATATCTTATATACATATATATACATATAAATTGTTTTTTCTTTTGGCCAAATACTGTACCAATAGATTATTTTTTGTTGGTACGACTATCTTGGTCTTTTCTTTATTTCAAAAATTTGTTTCTCCCTGGTTGATGTTTGGTAGTATATTTTTACAATCAAACTATTTGCTGGGCTTTTTCTCACTGCAAGGATTTACCACCACGCTTGGTATATTATATATATATATATATATATATATATATATATATATATATATATATATATACACGCATATATATATTATATATATATATATATATATATATATAAACATAGTACTTTAATCATATATATTATCTGATCTTATGGATCCATGTTAGTTATGAAGAAGCCGAGTGACAACGCAAATAAAAGCAAAGTATTAGCCACAAAATAATTATCACCTACTGAATTAGACAACCGTTTGCACTCATTCAACTGGAAATAAATGGTGCATCTTAATACGTAGAGAAATGTTCGCTTTGAAATCAGTGATTCAAGATAGAAGATATTCTGTGTTCACACAACAATGACGTGAGATCAGTGGCTTGGGACGTGTGATGTCTTCTACACCGATAGGGGATTAATTAATGTCTTTATCAGTTCGAAGCCAGTTAGTATTATGGGAGAAATATGCATATTCGCTAATATCTTAATATCACCTTTTATTCGATAACCGTAGCTAATTCGTCGGCCAGCGTTAGGGTCCTTGTTGCAATTTCCAAGTCACCCGGTCTTATCTAGAAAGGAAATAGCAGGAAAATGCAACCGATTGAAAGATATGAAATAAGCATTGCTGGTTCTGGGGATTCTGATGTAAAAGGTAAGTTGAACTTTAGGACTCTTTAATGTGCAATACTATTCATTGTGTTATAAAGCGAAATAAAATAAATGTATACGTATTTACCAAACCCCCACACGAGTAGGATGCGACTATGGCCATTTTTAAAAAGCGTTTGAAAGGTTTCAAATCATAGTTTTTCTTCTCCTAGGCTGGATGTCATACGAAGGTTAACTGCTCAAGACGTCTAGATAGAAGTCTAAGCATTATTGTAAAAATAGTCTCTACAACAGTCTAGACCAGGGGTCACCAAACTACGGCCCGGGCGCAGGATCCGGACCATGCAGGCATTTTATCAAGCATGCTGAGTGTACTTAAATTTCTTTGTAAAAACGCATGAAACATCTTATGCATGCGAACAAGCCTTTTCAAAATTAAAATATGTGAAATCAATCCATCGAATGAAATTGACTGATAAACATTTGAAAGCTATTCTCTTGATTAGATGTAGCAATTCCAAACCAAACAGTGACGATATCTTGAAAGACAAACTTCAGTTTCACAAATCTCACTAAACCTTTCTGCTAATGTTGCGTTCTTTGATAATGTTTTGAAAATAAATATGTGGGTTAAATTATTTTTGTGTATCTTATTCCACTCATCCATAAATGTAACATGGAAAAATAAATCTTGTTTTACATCTTTTTCTCGAAGCTATCGTTGTGGCTGGCATGTATTAAACGCAATAATAATGTGACCCGCGCTCCTTATTTTTTCAATTATCCGGCCCATCGTGAAAAAGTTTTGGTGATCCCTGGTCTAGAACATCGTCCAAAATGTACTCTAGAAACTAATCTGGGCAGCGTTCACGAAATTATCCTAGATTTTATTTTATTTGTTTGGTTTGGATTTTACATGTCAACACTTGTTGGATTTTTTATGCCGAAGTATTGTTACATAATCTATGCAGTTGCATAAGATTATTGTCAATCCCCTGTATTTCTGAAGGGATGGCCCTTTTCATATCACGGGCCGGACTTTCCATTGAATATTACAGAAAGCCCGTGGAATACATGAAGTCACGTGGGACCTGGTTGGGTCTTCAGTTTCAGTTTGGACGTCAGACAGAGAAGATGTACTGCCTTAACTGGAACTCACCTGCATACGCGCGTTATGTTTAGTTACATGAACTGTTTAGTTAAGTAAATAAAAGCTTAAGAAAATAACACAGTTTTGTGGTTGGTGAATGTCTTGGTAACAAGACTGATCTAGAAGAAGACATTAATTAAGTGCGACCGACCACCAAGACGAAATCCAGACGTTAGAAGAGACGTCAGAAGAGACGCTGGTAAAAGAGCGTAAGATAGAAAAAATGAACAGAAGAAAAATAGAAGTAAGTAAAAAGAAGAGTATACAACAGTATTTCTTTTATTCATTCTTGATGGGTATTGATTTTTTTAACTCAGTTTTTCAAAACTCATTTTTTTATTATTAACTAAGGGATGGGACGCGAGCTGGTACTACTACTCAGGGTCAGAGTGAACCTGGGACTAATAGCAATAAAGAAGTCCTCCACACTTCCAAGAGCTCCAGAATTTGGATTTTATCTATACATATTGTTTAATGTCCTACACAGGACATTAAGATCGTTTTTAGCACATATATGATAATATGGGGTTTGCCATAAGAGGACTAGGGTTGGGGTAATTATAAGATAATTATATAAATGCTAGGTTTTGACCTGATCAGACGATTGATCGGAGGGTAGCTCTCCCATACACTGTCTAGTCTAAGTAAGAGCCAAAGTGAAGTGTTGCATATCATGGACTGCTCAGTCACCAGGATTCCGTCCTTAAGCATCCCGGACCACCACACACCGCCAACGGGTTACCTCATTGGGGGGATTTACAGAGGTACAATAGGTGTATACTTCTGGAGCGCCGACAGAGTGATGAATTATCCTAGACCCCACTGTAAAAATTAGTCTAGGCAACATCCTCAAACAAAGTCTAGACAACCGTAGATCAAATAGGATAATTTGGTTTAGTTTGGTTTTACCGTATATCAACCTCATTTAATGCCGATAAAGTTTTGGAATAAATCAATTCTTAATGGATAATACAATGTTTTTATAAATACATTTTTCTATTTAACCCATAGATGGGACCCTAACAGGTACTACCACTCCGAGTCTGAGTGGACCAGGGAGCAATGGTGATGAAGGGGTGCTCCACATTCCCCAGACCTGCAGAACTGGAACTTCACCATCAGAGAGTTTAACGTCATTCCCAGGACATGTAGACCCTCAGTCACCGCCTTCTAGCACCCATATGATAAAAATGGGTTGGGGCTTGCCATAAAGGCAATAGGGTTGGGAAAATCATATAGGTGCTAGGGCTTGACGTGACAAGCCGATTGATTGGAGGAGGCCTCTCCGACCGCCCGTTTAGCCCAAGATAGGGCGAAAGTGGGGTATTGCAAGTCATGAACTGTTCATCCACCTGGGCTCTATCCTTAAGCATCACGGGTCGGCACCCACGGCCAACAGGTGGCCCCATTGGGGGAGTCTTACCCCTCTGCAGAGGTACAGTCGGTGCATTCTAACGTCCCAGAAGACAGGGCGGTGAAATAGGATAGACATCGGGTTTTCAACGATTTTCTAAAAACAGGTGTATACCTGTGGGCACATTATCATTTGATGGTTGGTTGGTTGGTTGGTTGGTTGATTTTAACGGCATATCAACCCGTCTTGGGTTATGTCTTGCCTAACGGTTAGGAAGTAATATATGTTGTGTATTTATATTTGTACTTTTTTAGTAATTGGTTTTAACAATGTGTTAGCACCACTGGAGATCATGTATGGTATTGATTAAGTTCATGTCTATATTCTATGGTATACTTTTTATTTACCTCATAAAAGGACAGAATGTCCTCCACGTTGACATTTTCAAATAGATCTTTCATATTGTTTGCATTAAAATAACGGTTTCTGGTGCGAGCAAAAAACCTGCATTTCATGAATAAGTGTTTAACGGCCAAAGGTGTTTGGCATATTTCACACTGTGGTTGTTGTTCTTGTTTGAGTATATAGGAGTGTGTTAGTCTTGTGTGACTAATGCGTAATTTGGACATATGCGTAATCGGGACACGATTATCATTTGAATTTTGTGCTCACTCCAGCAATGGGTAAATAGTAGGGTAGACTAGGCTCTTAAGCATTAGTTAGATAACCAGTCTAGGAGAAAGAATACTCTAAATTCAAACCCGTTAAACTCCACTCACGGAATTGACCTTGTATCACAGCTTCCTCATGTTGATAAATAAATAAATAAATAAGTATATATATATATATATATAAGATTTTTGGATGTTTGTTTTTAGAAGCAATGTTGAATAAATTATTATTTATATTTTTGCTTGAAGGCAATTATAAATGCATGTATCGTATAAAATTCGATAATTATAGAAAATAAACTTGACAAGTAAATCCCGCAAAGGATGGCTCGCCATGCAGAACACCGTACAGACTGTTTCGACTTTATTAAGTCTCTTCAGCGATGTATACTAACGACTCCCCTCCGACAGGAATCGAAACCGGGACTTCACAGGCATAGTCAGAGACCATATCCGTTCGGCCGCCGGTACATAGCGAACAATCCCTGCGAAATTAACCTTGTCAAGGAAACTAATACACGCCCCTGCCATAGCAGGCAAGTAGACGTTTATTTAGTAAACAAACCCGGCCGTTAAGCTCTTCGGCGAAGTGAATAAGATTTTTGGATGTTTGTTTTTAGAAGCAATGTTGAATAAATTATTATTTATATTTTTGCTTGAAGGCAATTATAAATGCATGTATCGTATAAAATTCGATAATTATAGAAAATAAACTTGACAAGTAAATCCCGGCAAAGGATGGCTCGCCATGCAGAACACCGTACAGACTGTTTCGACTTTATTAAGTCTCTTCAGCGATATATATATATATATATATATATATACTAGCTAAAGTACCCGGTCCATGACCGAACTAAAAAAAAATAGGAACACCAGAGAGTATTTTCAGACATATTTACATCCAAAGTTAAATAGTTATGGAAAGTTTCGTGAAAATCGAATCATTAATTGATTTTTCATAGAATTTTTAAAAAATCCTCTTGTCGTAACTTGTTTTTGGCTACGTTAAATTTCAGTTGATTTAACGGTGCAAAAATGAAAACATTTTTTTTTTCAATCATGATTTTCATTATTTCCGTAAGCTGAAAATCTTTTGTTTTTAATCATCAGGAGTTTGTTTAATGTTTCTTCTTTCAAATGGAAAATCTTTTTTCAAGATAATATTAATTTTATGCAAGTTTAATTGTGTTAATTATAGGGGGGGTAAATTTCACAGGGAAAATTGGTGGTACCTAATATTTGTCGAAAGACCATTTATCTTAACGGTTTTTAGTAAGAAAAAAGGGAAGTGGTGACTTAATTAAAAAAAAAATCTGTCTATTCATTTATTTATTAAATAACAAATTTTCTTATTCAAGTTACATACATTAGAATCATGTTTATTTTATGTTTAGTGTTTAAACACTAAAATTCATATAAGTTATTCAACTACCTTTTAAAATGTTATTGTTGTTATACATTTACTTGTTATTGTAATTTAAAAATAAAAACTTTTATATAGAGTGATGTTTGTTTATTATTAAAACATCGTAATTCTTTATTATTCTTTTACTGTTTGACAAACAGTAAAAGAATTTCGTAAATAAGTAAACAGTGTTTGTTATCTACGAAATGTAAGTTAAGTTTCTTCAAATAAGTAATTACTACCTCGTATTTTTTAATTCATGTCTAGATTTTTGTAAAAGCCTTTTTTTTTCTAAAACTCTTGTACATACGAAAAAAATTAAATACCGATTATAATTAAATACCGGGTACTTTTGCTAGTTAATAATAAAAACAAAGTTGGATTATTATTAATCGTTACATCAAATGTTTCGTTTAATATTATTTCTAAAACTATATATGTATGTATTTATTTAGTCATTTCTTTATTATTCGTTTACTGTTTGACAAACAGTAAAAGAATTTCGTAAATAAGTAAACAGTGTTTGTTATTTACGAAATGTAAGTTAAGTTTCTTCAAATAAGTTATAACTGCCTTGGATTTTTTAAAATTCATGTCTAGATTTTTGTAAAAGCTTTTTTTTTCTAAAACTCTTGTACATACGAAAAAATTAAATACTGACTATAATTAAATACGGGGTACTTTTGCAAGTTGATAATAAAAACAAAGTTGGATTATAATTAATCGTTAAATTAAAAATTTTCGTTTTTGTTATTTACTTCGCTGTAAAAATAATTCCATCAATAAAACCACATACAAATTACATATTTAGAAAAATAACTATTTCTAAGATTAGATCGGGGATACACGAGAAATTCCGAGCTGAAACGATTAGGGCACAAATTTGTCAACTTCAAATTACCAGCAACGGCGACATTTTACTGTTGATACAGGCAGCAGTCAGCGGAATTTTTTAAAATATTAGCAGCAGCAGCTATGCCACGATTATCGCAAATCATTTGATTTTTGTTTAATTAATTAATTAGATCCCTTAATCAGTAAAAATCAATAACCAAATTTGACATGTTTCTTAGTTAGACGGATATTAATGTGTATGCAAGATTTGGAATCTGAGTGACCTCCCGGTTTGGAGTTATGCGTCGACACGTACATACCAAACTTCCTTTTATATATATAGATATATATTTACGTGTGGGTCTGTAGGTGTATCCATTTATTTATTTGAACATCTATTAAATAAAGATTCAGTTACATAAAAAACATACACACACATAAACCCATGTGAGCAACACAGCTCCTTACACATACACACATCTCATATATATATATATATATATATATATATATATATATATATATATATATAATCTACTTGATCCATCCGTCCTTGTATTGATCATAAACAACGTTTATGTTCCTTGTAAATCTATTCAAATCTGCCTCTTTCCTGTCCAGGAAATAATCATTTTATGAATTATATCTGTTATTGTTCAGGTCCTTGGAAAACCTTCGAAGCGTTAACGTCTAAGTAAAATGACAAATGATTTACGAGTCAAAAGACTCAGTGCCATTCCGATCTTAAAAATATATATAACGCATCATAGACGCTTCATTGTCATATCCATCTCGCTGAAATTCTTCTCGGTAAGTTAGCCTCCCCTCCACACACAATCCCACAATTCAAAATAACAGTTCATTTCCCGTGTAATAAAAATATTAAATAATGTGTGAAAAAAAAACAAACAATTGGAAATTGCATTATTACTTATTTGCTTTTATTTTTTTAAGTATCCTTGCTGTTTATAAACGAGGTTGCTCAAAAATTAATGCCATTTTGTTTAGGAGAGGTATAATTACCAGCAGAGGAACATATATCATACATCAAAATTAAGCTGGTCCTCTGTGAATCCCATCCCTACTTCTCTACATAGTCACTGTTTCTCTCAATAGCAATGTTCCACCTTAGAATGAAAGCGTGTATCCTTGCTCCGTAAAATTATGTTCACCCTTCTTTGAGCCACTTCTTCCCTAAAGATTTCACTTCCTCGTCACTGGAACAATGTTTGCCTCTCAAACGATCTTTCATGGGACCGAAAGATGATATTGAAGGGCAAACCACACACACACACATACACACACATACATATATATATATATATATATATATATATATATATATATATATATATATATATATAATCAATTGTAATATTATGGATTTGTACTCATAACTTAAAGTTTCATGGTTATGCAATCATCAGATGAGTCAAATGGTTGAGATCTTAAAAACCAGTAGTCAAATGGTTGAGATGTTTTAAAGAATGGTTGAGATTTTAAAAACCAGTAGTTTTTTAGCATTTATATAAACGTAAAGCGTTTTCACACGCTGGGATAATATAAAGCTAAAAATTGTTTTTTTTTAACTGTGGCTTGTTTAACGTTTATGTGACGTGGATCGTGTTCACGTGATGAAATGTTATGACGTTAAATCTGTGTTTAAAGAAAAATGATAATAAAACAAACTTGCTTTGGTTTTGATGTACACGGTGTTCGGATGAAACTTCTTTTTTTTTTTTTAAATAAAAAGGAGTGCGAAAATTAAGGGATCAATTAGGGTCAGGTGGTAAGTGACACAGTAAAAATTTGTTCAAATGCCTGCATTTCGAAACGATATATATATATATATATATATATATATATAGAAGAGAGAGAGAGAGAGAGAGAGAGAGGAGAGAGAGAGAGAGAGAAAGTGTGTGTGTGTGTGTGTATGTGTGTGTATGTGTGTGTATGAGCGAGAGAGTGTGTGAGAGAGAGGCTTTGATAGGCCATATCCTCCATATATGTGTGTTTGTGCGTATGTGCGCGCGTGTATGTGTGTATATATATATATATATATATATATATATATATATATATATATATATATAATGCTATAATAACGTTATAGATTTTGAGTTTTATCAATATGTTCAACTATGTGAATTCCACGGAACTGTAACTGATAGACAGAAACATAAATCAATCAAGACTGAACATATATATATATATATATATATATATATATTATATATGTGTGTGTGTGTGTGTGTGTGTGTGTGCACTGTGATGTGGGTGTGGTGGGGGGGACTTGATATGGAAAATAAAGATGATGTGGTGTATTCGGTTCGATAGAATTATTTAAAAAAACATTGTTTCTTTTGAGAATCAATCAAAATTAGCCCCCATATTTATTGTTGCGGCATCTTTGTTTTGAAAATGTCACAAATAAGACAAGCGGGCACCAAAGCAGAAAGTTTACTGAGGCATATACGTCAGAAAATCCTGGCTAAAAAAAAACAATATTCGAGACAGCCTTTCCTCTAATTTTTTTTATCGATTAGCCTGTATGGATGCACGACATTCTGCACCAACATAAACGTGGAATGGAGGAGGTTAGTAAGATACAAGGTTCTGATGCGTAAGCACCAACCACACTGCATTAAGCAGCCTTAGAACATAAGGAGCCTTTCAATCCGTTTTATTTGGTTCTGTCAAATAGTGCCAGCATATGAAGTAACCAAGAAGTATGGATATACGTATTCATTGATTATTTTAAATAGAATTAACATGTTGTTCGGTCGGTTGGTTTTACGACATAACAGCTCTTCTTGGGTTGTTTTATACCGAAGTTGGTTTAGCAGTTAAAAAAATACGAAAATGACACATATGAGTAAGTTCGTTGGGGGAAGGAACTGCAATTTTAGAATCTGGTGTTTTGTCAAAAAGAACTGATAAAAACTATCGAGAATGTTGCCCAAAAAAGGCGAGGGAGAGGTATGCTAATAAAAGATATTCAGACTATCGATAAATATAATTGTGAGAGGAGGTTTTCCTTTCAAGTCAACAGAGTATTCATACTTTATTCTATCAGTAGTTCCGAGTAAAGGTACAGTATATATATATAACGCACAGGGCGGCCTTCCTATCTATAGCTCTGCTGATGAGGCCTAATAGGCCGAAATGTACATACAGAGATTGATTTTTCTCGATTTGTTTAGCCATACATTTAAATAGGCATTCCCGCCTAATTCATTATTAATTAATTAATTTTCAAAATTAGGTACGACTCCAATTAAGCACATATTCTCCAAAAAATTGTCGGCAAAAAAGCCATTCCAAACATACCTTGTTTACAACTTATCATATATATATATATATATATATATATATATTATATATAAAGATAAATCTAATGAGTCAGACGAACCTACTAAAAGTTTTGCTTAATGCTCTTCAGGGCTAAGATCTGACTGTTATCTTTATCTTTATTATTTGCTCTACTTAGGTAAGGAGCACTTTTTACTTATTAGCTTTAGTCTCCTGACGGTTTTATATGAATATATATATATATATATATATATATATATATATATATATATATATATATATGCATACAAATTGTTTTTTCTTTTGGCCAAACTATTGTACCAATAGATTATTTTTTGTTGGTACGATTATCTTGGTCTTTTCTTTTTTCCAAAAATTTTTTTCTCCCCGGTTGATGTTTGGTAGTATATTTTTACAACCAAACTATTTGATTTTTTTTTTCTCACCGCGAGGATTTAACAATAAGTTTGGTATATATATATATCTATATCTTATATATTATATATATATATATATATAATATATATAAAGGCATCCCCCTTCCCTCCTATTCTGACCCTCCCAATTACCTTTCCAGCATAAAGGCAGGCTGGAATTTCATTTTTCCTGAAGTAAATTTGACAAAACTTCGTTACAAATCGAGGTGAAATATCATTTGAAAGAAGTTGTTTTCTGTTTTATTCGCAATTTCCTCAATTTCCCATCATCTACCCCACACACATATATTATAAATATATATGTGTGTGTGTGTGTGAATAAATGAATACCTTATTCAGTTATAAATTTATTTCGGCATTTTTGGTCTGTTTCAATCTTATTTCTACTAAATAGGAGATTTCAAATCCAGCCCCATCGCTATGATTTTACCGTCTCACTGATTTTTGTTTCAAAACAACCTTCAGTTCTTCGCTATACTAAATCAGATATAACTCTCTTTTCTTAAAAATATAGCAAACCATATTATGAATATCAATGTCAATGTTCACTATATTCCGAAGTGCTTAGACCATACATATCCCAGGAGCTTAACTACTTTTCCCATGATGCACCACAGTGCATATATATATATATATACTAGCAAATATATGCACCCTCCGGGTTCAAGTATTTAAGTTTTAATGTAATAAAATATTGTATTAAATTAGAAAAGTAATGAAACTAAATAAGAATACAGATAAAAAGATTTGAAACAGAAGGGGGGTATAATAAAAGATTTGAAACAGAGGGAGTATAATAAAAAATGGAACAACTGAAACTTACTCTTCCATCACTCTCGTCTTTCATTGTTATTTTTTCTAATTTAAGTATTTAGTTATAAGAGGAAGTAAAGAATAAAATTAGTTATTTTATCTTGTTAATGGGTTTCATTTCAGATTCATTGAAGAGATTTTTACTTATATTCATTAAAATAAAGCCAAACAGTTAGAAATCAATAATACTAAGCACATTTATTAAATTCGATTTTTTAATATTAATATGCAAATTAGCCTTCCCGTTCACACTGTAAACCACTATTTTGTTGTATATATAAATACAATTGCATGTTATTAGTATGTAGATATAGTTAACAGTATTAATAATGTAAGACAATTTCATTAATAATTGAGGTTTAGATAAAAATAAAATCATGGAGAATGTGATGTCAATAACTAAGATAATTGTGACTTGAGTAGGAATATAATTTCGGTTACACACAGAAAAACACACAATCTCCATTATAATAAGATATATATATATATATATATATATATATATATATATATATATATATATATATATATATTAAAATAAGTGTATTTTGGCAGCATTTTTAAATCTTGTCGGACAAGTTTTTGGTTGATCTTTTCTAATCGTCGGGCCACCTTTTGATATCGGGCTTTCGGCAATACAGTTTGCCATCATCAGGTATGAAACGATGGTATGATTTCGTGTCTCGTTCTTAACGAGAACGAGTAGTAGCAAGGAATTAGAAGTGGGAGGTAATAACAATTAGTAGTAGGAGATTGTAGGAATGGTAGTGGTTCGAGCGAGCGATGCAGTAGTGATTTTTTGGGGGAGGGGGCACAAGTTGTGATAAGGGTAGGGGTATAATGGAAGGAGGGGATATATATATATATATATTATATATTATATATATATATATATAATATATATATTGACGTCCAGAATTTTCCCCGAGACTAATTGTCTATATTATATTATTATAGTGACGTCTAACATGTGAGTTTGTTCTTGGTTTAAAGATCTCATAGGACAGAAACTGACATTTAACAAATGCTGTTGACTCTAGGCAAATCTAACAATTCTAATATATATATATTATATATATTATATATATATATATATATATATATATATATATTCTGAAGTGCCTCAAGTTTTTCACAGTGCTAAAAAGAGAATAATGAGATTTACGACTACAGTCGCATACGTACCTTACGGATATTTAGCAAATGAAAAATATGTTGCACCTACTGAACTTTCTCTTTATTTCTAATTCGTACTGTTTTCTACTAACTGTATATTGACGCATTCATTTGTGATGAAAACCAATGGAATCTGTTATAAATAAATAAGATTAGTTAAAATCTAGGTGCGTCACGTAACGATTATAGTCGTTAGAAATTAACGCAGCCAACCAAATCCTGGATGCTGTTGTTTGCCTTTGGATAAGGCATGAACCCCTATCTTCCTGTCAGCTATGGGAAAATGGTATTGCATGTTGGACCTTTTAGCCTTAGTAAGGCAATTAGTCTCGGGGAAAATTCTGGAATGAAATCGATTTTGATCCGTTTGATAATTGACCTTGCGACAATACATTCTGCTTGACGTGGGGCTTTAAGGGTAATACACAACTATTGGTTATGTGGTGACAGAGATGACACAATTAATCACATATTCAGTGAATGCATCAAATTGGTACGATAAGAATATAAGTGCAGGTATGACTGGGTGGGAAAGAGGATATAATCTGAATTATGCAAGTGATTAAAATCTAGACATGCTGGCAGATGATATAATTATGTATTTATGAACACCTACCGACGAGCAAGATGAGACACATTTTTATGTGGCGTTTAACAGGCTTTAATTCAAAGTTATCCTTCCCCTAGGCGAGAACTGGCTGTCATACCAAAGTTTAAGAGCTCACTCTGACTTTCTATGTACCTATAGCTGTAGAGACAATAGTTGCATTCACACCTTTCCAATGTTTAGTATGGCAATATGAAATACAAACAGCCTCGTCCATTATTTGAACTATTTCCGTCGTCTCCTTTTTCCTATTACGTTAACGATTACACAAATGTACCAGCTTTCGTCTTCCTTAGAAAATTCGATGCATAAAATTCCTAGGGTCTTTGAGATCCAATCGGATCACCAAATCCCGAGCAGAAGATCAAACCTACTGTCAATTAACAGGAAGAAATTATTATTACTTGTTACCCATCGTATCCGATGACGACACCACGCGAATCCTTTTCCTCCAATTTATTCTTGCTTCTTGCCAACTGCCTATGGGCATGTTCAAGTCCTTCAGGTTTCTTTTGATATTTTCTTTGTATCTGAGCTTTGGTCTACTGATTCCACGTGACCCCTCTCTCAGATGAGAATACAGAATATGTTTTTGGCAGTCTGTCATCCCCAAGTCTGTTTGTAGTAGACATGTAGTCTGTGGGCATCCGCTTTGTACACCGTCCAGGATTCCGCACCGTACAGGAGGGTTGAGAGAACTATGGCACGATATACTGCACATTTAGTTTTCAAGGAGGTGTCTCTGTTGAACCAGACTTGCCTCTTCAGCCGGCCAAATGTTTTGGAAGCATTTGAAATTCGGAGATCAAGCTCTGCATTGAGTCTAAGGTTGATGGCAACTGTGGAGCACAGGTAGCTGAAGGTATTTACCTGAGCTAGAATCTGACCTTCTATCATTATGTATTTTTCAGTGTCATGTAAAAAGAAATTAACTCGTCATCTAATGGATTTTGTGGTGTCAGTGGTCCATAGAGTAAAGATTTAAAATAGCGAAAGAATAAAAAATATTGGACCTTGCCAGAGAGCTGAAGAAGCCATGGTACATGAAGCTGGCGGTGTTACCAAAGATAGCTGGTGTACTTGAAACCGTTTCTAAGAGCCTGGAAAAGAGAAGATAACATTGTCATCCAGACCATCGCCCTCTTAGAAGAGTCGTCCTGAATTTCGGAATTTGCTGTCATTCAGACATCAGAGAGTCCACCTTTTAAACTAGATAAAGAGACAATGATAATCCAATAAGAATGTAATTTTCAGCCCAACCCAACCTATTTTTATCATTATTGTTTTGAATACGAAAAAGAGTAGTGTATATCAAAAGATAAAGTAGAATAAAATGAATTATGTTCTGTAATATGTTTTAAAATTTATTTTTTATAGATATTTTCTTTGGCATAATAAATTTGGAAACTTTTTTTTAGGGAATGAATTAAAACATAAGCGTATCTGAAACACGCTCGTACCTCCGATTTTATATCACAACACAAACCAAAATATCGGCCGAGTGAGTTCGTAACTCGGAAAACTGATAAGGTGATACACTCTTAAGTCAGGATATATATATATTCTAGCAAATATATATATCCTCTGGGTGCAAGAATTTGGTTTTTAGTGTTAAATTTAATATTAAATTAGAAATGCTAATAAAACTAAATAAGGATGTAGATAAAAATATTTGAAACGGGGGTGGGGGTAAAATAAAAATAGAACAACTGAAACTTACTGTGTTATCACTACCGTCTTTCATTGCCAACTTTTCCTAATTTTAATATTTAGTTAAAATACGAAGTAAAGAATAAAATAATAGTTATTTCTTCCTGTTAGTGGATTTCTTTTAAGATTTATCCCCGAGATTTTTGCACATATTAAAATAAAAAATAAACAATTAGAGATCAACAATTCTAAGCAGATATTTATTAAAATAAAATTTTTAATATCAATGTGCAAATTAACTTTTCCCGTTATTTTTGAATATATAAATATAATTGCATGTTTTTGAATATATAAATATAATTGCATGTTTTCAGTATGCAGACATAGTCAACAGTATTAATAATGTAAAACAATTCTATTAATCATTAAGATTTAGATAAAAATAAAATCATGGGAAATTATGGTAAATAACAAGGGGGATTGTGACTTGAGTAGTGACATAGTTTCGGTTACAGACAGAAAAGCACACAATCTCCATTGTAACAATATATATATGTTTTTTTTTTTTATGTTGAAGTTGGGTGTTATTATGAAGCATTTAAAAATAAATGAAGGAACTCGATGTTATGGAGTATTGGATTCACTTATTTTTTTATTATTTGTTATCATAAATTTTCGGGAACGTTAAATACACTTTTTCAAATGAATGTCGCTACTGTTCAACGGATCTTTTGTCTTTGTTGTTATTGACAGCGGCAGCGTCTGTAAAATATTTGTAATAACGGAGTATTCCGATATCGGCGTACAGTCCCCTCACATGAGTTCGTAGTTTTATATATATATATATATATATATATATATATATATATATATATATATATATATATATATATATATGGCATAGTTTATGCATGAAGTGTGCCCAATGTATTTATAGATGAAGTGTGCCCAATGTCAGTGGTATATCATATATCTAAGTCAGGGTAGCGTAGATATAAAGTAAACGGCACTTGTTAACCGTCGAACGACCAAAAAACACCCGGAGCCCATCTTCTTCGAGAATCTAACAGCGAATTATATTTCGAGAGGTCATCTGGTGTTAGATTACATCACAAATAACATGAGTGTTCTACACTGGCTTTCGGCCATATTTATTTCTTTTCTTCCTTCGTCGAGTGAACAAATCCACTTTTACTTAATGTAAAACACATAAACGGATCCGGATATCAAGGACAAAGCGGCATTTTTCGCGCGTTTCCTTTGCACGAGTGCGTACCTAATCGATATCTCTTTCAAACGAAGCCTCAAGCAATTCAGAAGTGTGTACGTTTGCGTGATCGTCTATAGGACAATCGTTTTCTCGGTTATGGCATAAGGAATTTGTCAACGGGGCATGAAAATGAACAGTTGGCAATGAAAGTGCTCTTCTATTTTAGTTTCAGTTCGTTTTACCACAATTAAAAAAACATATTACATCTTTATTTTCATGTAAGACGATGTTATAAAAACATCTATTCTTATTTTACAAGCAACAATTTGTATGGAATATAAAAAGTACGTGCGTAACGCGTAATTGTGAGATAACGTAGATACATTTTCAACAATACAAACTCGCATTAGAGAATAAGAATATAAATAGAAAAACACGCCCCCCACACACATAAATACACAAACTCACAGACAGACACAGAAGCAGACACACACACACACACACACACACACACACATATATATATATATATATATATATATATATATATATATTTTACAAAGTTTTCACAGATCAATGTTCATTATAAACAGCGACCCAGGTTTCATGCTAAGGGCAATCATTAGACAAAAAAAATGCAAATTTTGAAAAAATTTATTTTTAGTAAATCCGAACTATAATAGCGTCCGCGGAACTAACCGACGTTATATACAGTCCAAAATGTGACATTGAGTAAAGAACTTCAACAAACACCATGGGATCTTGCTCAACAGCCTGATGATTGCCCCTTAGCATGAAACCTGGGTTGCTGTTTATAATGAACATTGATCTGTGAAAACTTTGTAAAATAAATAAATATTAGCTCTTACAATTTGTGATTGAGCACTGTATTTTCTTTGTTTCATCAGAAAAAAAATTTTGTTTTTACATATACCTATATATATATATATATATATATATATATTATATATATATTATATATATATATATACAAAGGTTGTTCAACAAGGCCTAAACCTCACCCAGAAAGTAGAGCTAATTCTTATAAAACTAGAAGATACTGATTTATATTTCGCTATTATTTTCTGTAAAAGTGAGATCCGTAAAGAAGTGACATGTTTGCGAAAAATCTGAAAATTAACAAAAAAACAGTTGCAAAAGTTGTCATAATGTATCTGGGTGATTCTTAGAACTTTTTTGAGGGTCCTCATATATATATATATATATATATATATATATATATAAGGACCCTCAATATATATATATATATATATATATATTATATATATATATTTGTGTGTGTATGTGTGTGTGTATATGTTAGGGTATTAAAGTGTTAAATGCATTCCTAAAGGCAAGCCTTAAACCTTTTTTCAAATTTCAGGACTCACTTTTTTAACTGAAGCAAAGAAATGAATGCTTTTGCAACCCTTCTAAGTTTAATAGCTGCATATAGTAATGAATTAGGATTGTTCTCTAAAGTAGTAAATGCATACTTACCACACACAACACACACACACACACACACACACAACATATATATATATATATATATATATGTATATATATATATATATATAATATATATATATATATATATATATATAAAGATAAATCGCTTGGTATATTAAATTATATATATATATATATATATATATATATATATATATATATATATCAGATAATGCAACTATATCCAAATCATAACGCTAAAGCTCCCTTGATACAAGAGCAGATCTACGTTCCTGACGTGTAATTGTCGACGGCAAGTCAGGCAACGCCCCTCCATTCCAACAGCCGATGTTCATTGGCATACATTTCCTCATAGTAGCAGGATAACGACCAGGCCCAGGCTCCGGCGCCCTGAGACATCTTCAGGGCTAGACCCTGATATTTACAGAGCCCTTATTGCCATTGACGTCTATAGTTCATTAGTATTTGTTTTGCCATTTTAGGCTACAGCCAGCCTCTGTATTATCAAGGACACATACATGATAAGAGATGTATTGCATATCAATCAATACCTGTGTCCGAAGTTTTTTTAAGTGAGGAAAGGCATTGTACAGAACCAATCCCACTCTCTGAACGACTGCCACACTGAATCAAAAAGAGGAACAAGTCGACATCATTGGTTGCAGCAGCCGCCGAAGGTTATATTTTAGAGTATTCCTTCTCCTAGACACTTGCCTTGACAAGGCTGAGGGATGCGTCTCTCCCGGTGGTTTTGCTACGCACCTGGATACCAATCCAGATATTTTTACGTCCCCGTATATGTTATGTGCTAGATGGGCGTTGAGTGAAAGGCTTCATCCGCCCGTTGACAGGTTTTGTTTTTCGTCCTGCGGGTGTCTAGCCACCGTCCTCACCAGGGAAGCGTGGTGGGGTAACCGGTTTAGTGGCCGATGACCCGACTATGAAACAGGTAGTACTGGATTACATAGTACCCGTAGAGCTTTGGGTAACCTGACTATATATATATATATATATATATATATATATATATATATAATATATATATATATAATGTATTCCTCAACGCTGGGCATCAAAGGGATCGCAACAATGTCCATCATAAGAGGAAGTTGATAAATCGAAGTCTATTATTTTATTATTATTATTATATTATATTATTATTGTTTGTTGTTGTTGTTGTTGTTATATATATATATATATATATATATATATATATATGAAATATAATTGCAAGATAAAAGCAGCCCAACTCAATAAAACAAACCCAACTAACACCAATTTACACAACCTGAGGAAAGCCCAAATAGAACTAACCAAAACATACATAAAAGAACAAACAGAATATATACAAGCACAAATAAATAATATTAGAGCATCGGTAGAAGACAGACAGTCGCGATTAGCATGGCAAACAGTAAATGAAATTAGTGGAAGGAAAAGTACCTCTAGATCAAAACTAAACGCAAACAGCCAAAAAGAAAGACTCCAAAAATGGAAAGACCACTTCCAGAAACTTCAGGGGAACACACCTAAAATCATGGTAAATAACACTTAAAAGATCATAGATAGACAACTAGACATAAAACTGGGGATTTTACAACAGAAGAACTCCACGTAGTCTTAAATAAACTAAAAGGTAGAAGGGCGGCGGTCTTGACGAAATACCCCCGGAGGTATGGAAAATGGGCAAGTTCAGCGACATACTGCTTAGGCTATGCAATGCAGTATATAGACAAAATAGAATAGACAAATGGACAAAAGGATGCATCCTCCCGTTTCCCAAAAAGGGAGACCTAGGAATAGCTAAAAACTACAGAGGCATAACTCTTACGGCTATCGCAGCCAAGATCTATAATGCCTTCTTCTTAATCGCATCCGACCCGAAATAGAGAAAAATTCTTAGGAAAAACCAAAACGGATTCCGTAGAAACCGTTCCACAACCTCTCAGATCCTGACTATACGACGAATCATAGAAGGGATTCGAGCAAAGAATCTAGAGGCAACGCTACTATTCGTAGATTTTTCCAAGGCATTTGATTCCATACACAGAGGAAAAATGGAACAAATACTACTAGCATACGGGCTACCAGAAGAAACTGTTGCTGCTATAATGATGCTCTACAAAGATACACAAGCAATGGTACGCTCACCGATGGCGACACAGATTTCTTCGACATCGGAACTGGAGTCCTACAAGAGATACACTAGCACCATATATATTTATCATATGCTTAGACTATGTACTCCGAACATCATTAGATACCATAAAAGAAGAAGGCTTCACACTAAAAAAGGCAAGAAGCAGGCAATATCCCGCACAGAAAATCACAGATGCGGACTACGCTGATGACCTTGCACTTCTTGCAGATACACCACCACAGGCCGAGTCACTACTGCATAGCCTAGAGAAGGCAGCAAATAATATTGGCCTTCATGTAAACTCCGATAAAACAGAGTACATATGTTTCAAAAGGAAAGGAGACATAACCACACTCAACGGTAAGCCCCTTAAACCAGTAGAACAATTTACATACCTAGGTGGTAATATCCTGTCCACAGAAAGCGATGTAAATACACGAATAGGAAAAGCGTGGTCGGCCACAAACACATTATCAGTAATATGGAAATCCGATCTCACTGACAAGCTAAAGCGACAATTCTTCCAGGCGGTGGTTGTATCAGTGTTGCTGTACGGATGCACCACATGGACCCTAACGAGGCGCCTTGAGAATAAGCTGGATGGGAGCTGCACAAGAATGCTGCGTGCAGTTCTGAATAAATCGTGGAAGCAGCACCCCACGACGAAACAGCTATATGGCCACCTGCCCCCCATCTCACAAACCATTCGAGTGAGACGGACAAGACATGCCGGGCACTGCTGGAGAAGCAAGGATGAGCTCATAAGTGACGTTCTTCTGTGGAAGCCAACACACGGACATGCTAGTGTGGGCCGCCCAGCAAGGACCTACATTGACCAACTAAGCAAAGATGCAGGTTGCTGCGCAGAGGACCTCCCTGGGAAAATGAATGATAGGAAAGGTTGGCGAGAGATTGTCATGGATATCCGTGCTAATAGCGCGACATGATGATGATGATGATGATAATTGCAAGATATCTCTCAATATATTAAGTTACAGATATTTATATCAATTATACAAATAAATAATTAATTACCAAAATTGTAAAGCTTTGCTTTTTTACTTAAATATTTAAAAGTACTATAAATACCTATTTTCTTATTGGCGTGTAGAATAATATATAAATTCATAAATAAATAAATGAATACATAAATAAAAAGATAGTTATACTTATCCTACGAAATAAGATTATTGTTAAGCTATTTCGTTATAAATTCAGACAGGAAAATAATCAGCTATGTTATGAGTTACATATTTAAATGTATTTATAAATATATAAATACGTATTCTGTTATTGCCATGTTGATTAAGAAAGAAAGTAAATAAATATTTAAATAAATAAATATATAATAATGAATAAATAAACAAATAAATAAATAAAGAGATACTTAAACTTATCCTACGAAATAAGATTAAACCGTGCTTTTATAAATTTTAAACGATAAAATATAAAAATAATCAACTATAAGAATAAGCAGTAATGAAACGCTTCTACAAAACATAGTAAAGTAGTTTACTTATGAATTTAAAACATTCATTGAATGGATAAAAGAAAGATCTAGATAAATACAGACATGACTGTCGCTTGTATATTAATCTTAATAAGTTCAGTATCAATTTAATAGTCAAATTTACCGCAACTGCGTGTTGTTATTCTTGTGTAGATTTAAAGAAGATAAGCAAAATAAAACATGCAAGTATAGTATTAATATGTAATTGTCAGATACAAAGTTACAGAAATTCATAATGAATAAATAAATAAGTAAAAGTAAGTAAAGTCGTCGGGGTGGCCTAAAGTCGGTATCAGCCAATCAGCGAGGGAGTCTATCCCCTTTTCACTAGCGCTAGACCAAGGAGATTGTTTTGGCATCAGATCTGGAGCGCCACACATGCATCAGTTCCTTGCTTTACCGCACAGATTCCTGTGCTACTCATACGCTGAGTTGGCGAGGACCGGAATCGAACTAGGAACCATGTGGTTTCTAGCCGAACGCTCTACCGACTGAGCTAACCCGGCCCTTTTAAAGACGATAAGCAAAATAAAAACATGCAAGTATAGTATTAATATATAATTGTCAGATAAAAGTTACAGAAATTTATAATACATAAATAAATAGATAATAGAAATGTCTGCATTTTGAGTCAAAAATGTATTATAGTAAAAAAAAAAACCCAAAAAACACAGGAAACATCTAAACTTATCCTACGAAATGTGACATATCGAGAAAAAAATCAATGTAAGTAAGCATTATAGTGAGCATAGGTAAACAAACATAAACTTATATTTTAAGAGTATGTAATTAGTTTATGAAACTGACAAATGAAAAATATGATTCAAATAATAATAAAACAGATAAAAAAATAAATAATTGTCACGTCTCTTATTTACTTTAGAAACAATGAATATCGCTATTCTTGGAGCGATGAAAAAAAACACTTCCAATCTCCTGGCAGTTCAAACGTTCATACATACATACATACCTAGCAAGCAATAGCATAATCTTTACAGATCATTGCCGTCCCTCACAATCCCATAACTACACCACCAGAACCCTTCCTTGCATGAGCCCTCAAATGACTCATCAAACCGCTGCAGATCAACAAAGCCTGATGCAAAGGACTTCCTTCCCGTTGAATAAGATGATTCAGATGAATAAGATGAACCGATGATAAATTTGATGCTTATGCACCACCATATGTCTCTTAAGACCAGAAGCCGACTTACAGACCTTGCCACAGATAGCACAAGACACATTGTTTGTTCCTGGAATTTGCATGGATTGGCCCAGGTGAGATTTCCTATGATTGACATATCCAGCCTTAGAAAGCAAAATTCGACCACAGGTCTGACATTTCCAACCCTCCGTGTTTCACCACTCTTTCAAATACAGAAAAAACAACCATAAATTTCATATCAACATACAAATTCGTGTTATAGACCTTCAATACCCTATATAATCGAGGTATGGTTGCAATAATACACAAACTGTTATTCTACAATGATTTATTTGATATTTGGCATTTTAAAAAAACCCGGATGTTGATATGTCGTTAAACAAAGAAAGAGAGAAAATCGAATTGCAGTCAAGTTAAGCCCATCATATTAAGTTAAGTTCTGAGATGGGTAACCACATAAGCGAAAAGAATAATAAGTTTGATTTAGGTAAGGAATATAAGTAAAGTAAAGAAGTCAGTATCATCCAGACAACGAGGGAGTCTATCCCCTTTTCACTAGCACCACACCTTACATCAGCTCCTCACTTTATTGCACAGATCCCTGTGCTACACATACGCTGAGTCGGCGAGGGCCGTATCGAACCAGAAACTTTGTGTTTCTAGTCGAGTGAAAATGATTTAATGCGTTAGTCTTGACATATTAAACGACACACACACACACACACACACACACACACATACATATTATAACCCCTACCTTCCATCGTATATTGCTCGTGCGGATATATATATATATATATATATATATATATATATATATACGAGGTGTGTCATTTGAAAAGTTGTTTTGGTTTTATTCGCATTTTCCTCAATTTACATTCCCCCACACACATACATTATATATATATATATATATATATATATATATATATATATGTGTGTGTTGTGTGTGTGTGGTGTGTGTGCGTGCGTGTGTGTGTGTGGTGTTATATATTGGAAATACAGCTTTAAACTGCACGAACCTTCTTAATAACCGCGGCAAGGAACCGCAATGACAGAGTGATGATTTATGTTTCATTCTTCATTTCTATCTGGTAAATACAGCTTAAAACATGGTATTTGACCACAAACATTGTTTTCTGAAGAAAAAAAAAAACTAATGAATAGAACGTTATTTTTCAGGGTACAAGGTGTGTCAAAAAGTACAAACAATCTCGATATATTGGACACACCTTGTATACCTATATATATATATATATATTATATATATATAATATATATATATATTGTTTTGTAATTATTATGTTGCTTTATGTAAGTGCGTTAAGATGAAAATGTGGCTCGTTTAAAACAATTCTTACAGCAACATCCGCAGTGTCTTTGATATTCAGTCAGACTTTGAAAAAATCAGATTAAATTCTTGTCTATCGACAAACAACAACTCCATCCGAATCAAAGAACCAGAAATAAAGTCCAATTCCATTTTTTGTCATTCATGCATCGATAAACTTGAAAAAAATGTTTACAAACGCATTGCTTTTTACCATCTTTCTCAGTCTTGGGGAGGTGTGTCCATATAAAGAGTGACGCTAAGGAAAAAAAAATTACTTCGTTCGTAGTGTGAAACAACAAGAAAGATGCAAAATAAGATATTCACAAAGAAAATTGGCTTATTTGCATATGTATGTGATAATCGAACAGAGGACAATTATCGCGGATATATGTGGCAAAAAAAAGGGCCAAGTTACATTGACACTAAACAATAATGAATTAACTAGAAACATACATACATAAATATGATTATATATATATATATATATATATATATATATAGTATATTATATATTATATATGCATAAATATATATATATATATATATATATATAAACAATTTATTTTTTGTGATGAAACCAAAGAAAATACATTGCTCAATCACAAATGTGAGAGCAATATTTATTAATTTTGCTGAATTTTTTATGATCATGTTCATTACAAACAGCACCCAGTTGCATGCCAAGGGCAATCATCGGGTCGTTGATTTAGATTCCATGGTGTTTGTTGAGGATCTTACTTAATGATCACATTCTGGCACCGTAAAGAACGTCGCGTTACTTCCGCGACCTATTGTATTCGGGATTAATTAAAATTTAAATTTTTTTCAAAGTTGATTTTTTTGTAACAAATGCCAACGAATTACCTCCCTTATTCGTTAAAATAGAAAATTTTTCTTTTGAAAAAGATTTTTTTAATTTTTTATTTTAAATTAATTCCGTTATAAAGGAGTATATGTTTTTCAAAAAAACATTTTATAATATATTGGGTTAGAGGTTTTTTTATTTAAATTTTTCAACATAATACAAGTGGATGGTGTGTTCTTTGTCGAAAATTCCATTTCTTTTATTGTTAAATCTCAATTTTGTTGTAAAAAATTGTGGAATTGTTTGTTCAACAACGTTATCTTGATTGAGATTATACACTAATATCATTAATATCTGAGCACTCAATCAATCAATCAATCATATCATATTATATATATATATATATATATATATATATAAAAACTATACTAAGCATACTCTATCACTAACATAGTGATATATATATATATTGTCATGAAATACGTTATACAATTAAAAAACCGTATTTGTTACCATTGATGCATTAAACAATGCGTTTACTTTTATATTAATTATATTATTATTATTGTTTGTTGTGTGTTGTGATATAATATATATATATATAATTATATATTATGAAATATATTGCAAGATAAAAGCAGCCCACTCAATAAAACAAACCCAACTAACACCAATTTACACAACCTGAGGAAAGCCCAATAGAACTAACCCAAAAATACATTAAAAAGACACAAAACAGATATATACAAGCACAAATAATTAATATTAGAGCAGTCGGTAGAAGACAGACAGCGCGATTAGCATGGGCAACAGTAAATTGAAATTAGTGGAAGGAAAAGTACCTCTTAGATCAAAACTAAACGCCAAACAGCCAAAAGAAATGTACTCCAAAAAGGAAGAACCACTTCCAGAAACTCAGGGGAACACACCTTAATCATGGTAAATAACACTTAAGATCATAGATAGACAACTAGACATAAAATGGGATTTTACAACAGAAGGAAAACTCCACGTATCTTTAAATAAACTAAAAGTAGAAGTGGCGGCGGTCTTGACGAAATACCCCCGAGGTAGGAATGGCAAGTTTCAGCGACATACTGTTAGGCTATGCAATGCATTATATAGGACGAAAATAAAAGACAATTGGACAAAAGGATGCATCTTCCCGTTCCCCAAAAAGGGAACTAGGATGCTAAATACAGAGGCATAACATTAACGGCTATCGCAAGCCAGATCTAAATGCCCTTCTTCTAATCGCATCCGCCCGAAATAGAAGAAAATTCTATAGGAAAACCACGGTCGTAGAAACCGTTCCACAACCTCTCAGATCCTGACTATACGACGAATTCATAGAAGGGATTCGAGCAAAGAATCTAGAGGCAACGCTACTATTCGTAGATTTTTTCCAAGGCATTTGATTCCATACACAGAGGAAAAATGAACAAATACTACTAGCATACGGGGCTACCAGGAGAAACTGTTGCCTGCTATAATTGATGCTCTACAAAGATACACAAGCAATGGTACGCTCACCCGATGGCGACACAGATTCTTCGACATCGGAACTGGAGTCCTACAAGAGATACAACTAGCACCTATATATTTATCATTTGCTTAGACTATGTACTCCGAAACATTCATTAATACCATAAAATAAAGAAGGCTTCACACTAAAAAAAGGCAAGAAGCAGGCAATATTCCCGCCACAAGAAAATCACAGATGCGCGACTACGCTGATGACTTGCACTTCTTGCAGATACACCACCACAGGCCGAGTCACTACTGCATGCCTAGAGAAGGCAGCAAATAATATTGGCTTTCATGTAAACTTTCCGATAAAACAGAGTACATATGTTTTTTAAAATTTTTTCTTTCAAAAAGGAAAGGAGACATAACCACACTCAACGGTAAGCCCCTTTAAACCAGTAGAACAATTTACATACCTTATGGTGTAATATCCTTGTCCACAGAAAAGCGATGTAAATACACGAATAGGAAAGCGTGGTCGGCACAAACACATTTTCAGTAATAGGAAATCGATCTTCATGACAAGCTAAAGCGGACAAATTCTTCAGGGCGGTGGTTGTATCGCTGTGCTGTACGGATGCCACCACATGGACCCTAACGAGGCGCCTTGAGAATAAAGCTGAGATGGAGCTGCACCAGGAATGCTGCCGGTTTTGCCCAGTTCTGGAATAAATCGTGGAAGCAGACCCCACGGACGAAACAGCTATATGGCACTGCCCCCCATCTCACAACCATTTTCGAGTTGATGACGACAAGGACATGCCGGGCCTGCTGGAGAAGCAAGGTGAGCTCATAAGACGTTCTCCTGCTGTGGAAAGCCAACACACGGACATGCTAGTGTGGGCCGCCCAGCAAGGACCTACATTGGACCAACTAAGCAAGATGCAGGTTGCTTGCGCAAGAGGACCTCCCTGGGAAAATGAATGAAGGAAAGTGGCGAGAGATTGTCAGGATATCCGTGCTAATAGCGCGACATGATGATGATGATGATTTATAATTGCAAGATATCTCTCCAATATATAAGTTACAGATATTTATATCAATTATTACAAATAAATAATTAATTACCAATTGTAAAGCTTTTGCTTTTTTTACTTTAAATATTTAATAAAAGTACTATAAATACCCTATTTTCTTATGGCGTGTAGAAATAATTATATAAATTCATAAATTAAATTAAATGAAGTACATAAATAAAAAGATAGTTATTACTTATCCTACGAAATAGAATTATTGTTAAGGCTATTTCGTTATAAATTCAGACAGGAAAATATCAGCTATGTTATGAGTTACATATAAATGATTTATAAATATATAAATACGTATTCTGTTATTTGCCAGATTAAGAAAAGAAAAGTAAATAAATATTTAAATAAATTAAATTATATAAAATGATAAAATAAACAAATAAATAAATAAAGAGATACTTAAACTTATCCTACGAATTAAGATTTAAACCGTGCTTTTATAAATTTTTTTTAAACGATAAAATATAAAAATAATTCAACTTATAAGCAATAAGCAGTAATGAACGCTTCTACAAAACATAGTAAAGTAGTTTACTTAATGAATTTAAAACATTCATGAATGGGATAAAGAAAGATCTAGATAAATACAGACATGACTGTCGCTTGTATATTAATTCTTAATAATTCAGTATCCCAATTTAATAGTCAAATTTACCGCAACTGCGTGTTGTTATTCTGGTGATTTAAAGAAATAAGCCAAAATAAAACATGGCAAGTATAGTATTAATATGTATATTGTCAGATACAAAGTTACAAGAAATTCATAATGAATAAATAAATAAGTAAAAGTAAGTAAAGTCGTCGGGGGGCCTTAAAGTCGGTATTCAGCCAATCAGCGAGGGAGTCTCTATCCCTTTTCACTAAGCGCTGACCAAGGAGATTTTTTGGCATCAGATCTGGAGCGCCCACACATTGCCATCAGTTCTTGCTTACCGCACAGATCCTGTGCTTACTCATTACGCTGAGTTGGCGAGGACCGGAATCGAACTAGGAACCATGTGGTTTCTGCGAACGACTCTACCGACTGAGCTAACCGGCCCTTTAAAAGACGTATAAGCCAAAATAAAAACATGCAAGTATAGATAATATATAATTGTCAAGATAAAAAAGTTACAAGGAAATTTTATAATACATAAATAAATAGATATAGTAAATGTCTGCCATTTGAGTCAAAAATGTATATAGTAATCAAAAAAAACCCAAAAAAACACGGAAACATCAAACTTATCCACGAAATGTGAACATATCCGAGAAAAAATCAATGTAAGTAAGCATTATAGTGAGCATAGGTAAACAACATAAACTTATATTTTAAGAGTATGTAATTAGGTTTATGAACTGACAAATGAAAAAAGATTCATAATAATAAAAACAGATAAAAAAATAAATAATTGTCACGTCTCTTATTTACTTAGAAACAATGAATATCGCTATTCTTGGAGCGATGAAAAAACACTTCCAATCTCCTGGCAGTTTCAAAGTTCATACATACCATACATACCTAGCAAGCAATAGCATAATCTTTACAGATCATTGCCGTCCCTCACAACCCATAACTACACCACCAGAACCCTTCCTTGCATGGAGCCCTCAAATGACTCACAACCCGCGCAGATCAACAAAGGCCTGATGCAAAGGACTTCCTTCCCGTGAATAAGATGATTCAGATGAATAAGATGAACCAGAGATAAATTTGATGCTTATGCACCACCATATGTCTTCTTTAAGACCAGAAGCCGACTTACAGACCTTGCACACAGATTAGCACAAGACACATTGCTTGTCCTGCGAATTTGCATGGATTGGCCCAGGTGAGATCCTATGATGACATATCCAGCCTTTGAAAGCAAAATTTCGACCAAGGTCTGAACATTCCAAACCCTCCGTGTTCACCACTCTTTCAAATATAAGGAATTTTGTCAACGGGGCATGAAAATGAACAGTTGGCAAGAAAGTCTCTTCTATTTTAGTTTCAGTTCGTTTTACCACAATTAAAAAAAACATATTACATCTTTATTTTCATGTAGAAACGATGTTATAAAAACATCTATCTTATTTACAAGCACAATTGTATGGAATATAAAAAGTACAGTGCGTAACGCGTAATTTGTGAGATAACGTAGATACTTTTCAACAATACAACTCGCATTAGAGATAAAATATAAATAGAAAACACGCCCCCCACACACATAAATACACAACCACAGACAGACACAGAAGCAGACACACACACACAGACACACACAACACACATATATATATATATATAGGTATATATATATTATATATATATTTCAAAGTTTTCACAGATCAATGTTCATTATAACACAGCGACCCAGGTTTCATGCAAGGGGCAATCATTAGACAAAAAAAATGCAATTTTGAAAAAATTTATTTTTAGTAAATCCGAACTATAATAGCGTCCGCGGAACTAACCGACGTTATATACAGTCCAAAATGTGACATTGAGTAAAGAACTTCAACAAACACCATGGGATCTTGCTCAACAGCCTGATGATTGCCTTAGCATGAAACCTGGGTTGCTGTTTATAATGAAACATTGATCTGTGAAAACTTTGTAAAATAAATAAATATTAGCTCTTACAATTTGTGATTGAGCACTGTATTTCTTTGTTTCATCAGAAAAAAAATTTGTTTTACATATACCTATATTATATATATTATATATATATAATATAATTATATATATATATTATATATATAAAGGTTGTTCAACAAGGCCTAAACCTCACCCAAAGTAGAGCTAATTCTTATAAAACTAGAAGATACTGATTTATATTTCGCTATTATTTTCTGTAAAAGTGAGATCCGTAAGAAGTGACATGTTTGCGAAAAATCTGAAAATTAACAACAAAACAGTTGCAAAAGTTGCATAATGTACTGGGTGATTCTTAGAACTTTTTTGAGGGTCCTCATATATATATATATATATATATATATTATATATATAAAGGACCTCAATAATATATATATATATTATATATATATATATATAAATATATTTTTGTGTGTGTATGTGTGTGTGTATATGTTAGGGTATTAAAGTGTTAAAGCTGCATTCCTAAAGGCAAGCCTTAAACCTTTTTTTCAAATTTCAGGACTCACTTTTTTAACTGAAGCAAAGAAATGAATGCTTTTGCAACCTTCTAAGTTTAAATAGCTGCATATAGTAATGAATTAGGATTGTTCTCTAAAGTAGTAATGCATACTTACCACACACACACACACACACACACACACACACATATATATATATATATATATATATATATTAGTATATAATATATATATAATATATATATATATATAAAGATAAATCGCTGTATATTAATTTATATTTATATAATATATATATTATATATATATATATATATATATATATCAGATAATGCAACTATATCCAAATCATAACGCTAAAGCTCCTTGATACAAGAGCAGATCTACGTTCCTGACGTGTAATTGTCGACGGCAAGTCAGGCAAACGCCCCTCCATTCCAACAGCCGATGTTCATTGGCATACATTTCCTCATAGTAGCAGGAAACGACCAGGCCAGGCTCCGGCGCCCTGAGACATCTTCAGGGCTAGACCCTGATATTTACAGAGCCCTTATTGCCATTGACGTCTATAGTTCATTAGTATTTGTTTTGCCATTTTAGGCTACAGCCAGCCTCTGTATTATCAAGGACACATACATGATAAGAGATGTATTGCATATCAATCAATACCTGTGTCCGAAGTTTTTTTAAGTGAGGAAAGGCATTGTACAGAACCAATCCCACTCTCTGAACGACTGCCACACTGAATCAAAAAGAGGAACAAGTCGACATCATTGGTTGCAGCAGCCGCGAAGGTTATATTTTAGAGTATTCCTTCTCCTAGACACTTGCCTTGACAAGGCTGAGGGATGCGTCCTCCCGGTGGTTTTGCTACGCACCTGGATACCAATCCAGATATTTTTACGTCCCGTATATGTTATGTGCTAGATGGGCGTTGAGTGAAAGGCTTCATCCGCCCGTTGACAGGTTTGTTTTTCGTCCTGCGGGTGTCTAGCCACCGTCCTCACCAGGGAAGCGTGGTGGGGTAACCGGTTTAGTGGCCGATGACCCGACTATGAAACAGGTAGTACTGGATTACATAGTACCGTAGAGCTTTGGGTAACCTGACTATATATATATATATATATATATATATATTATATATTATATATATATATATATATAGTATTCCTCAACGCTGGGCATCAAAGGGATCGCAACAATGTCCATCATAAGAGGAAGTTGATAAATCGAAGTCTATTATTATTATTATTATTATTTTATTATTATATTATTATTGTTTGTTGTTGTTGTTGTTTATATATATATATATATATATATATATATATATATATGAAATATAATTGCAAGATAAAAGCAGCCCACTCAATAAAACAAACCCAACTAACACCAATTTACACACCTGAGGAAAGCCCAAATAGAACTAACCAAAACATACAAAAACAAACAGAATATATACAAGCACAAATAAATAATATTAGAGCATCGGTAGAAGACAGACAGTCGCGATTAGCATGGCAAACAGTAAATGAAATTAGTGGAAGGAAAGTACCTCTAGATCAAACTAAACGCAAACAGCCAAAAGAAAGACTCCCAAAAATGGAAAGACCACTTCCAGAAACTTCAGGGAACACACCTAAAATCATGGTAAATAACACTTAAAAGATCATAGATAGACAACTAGACATAAAACTGGGGGATTTTACAAGAAGAACTCCACGTAGTCTAATAAAACTAAAAGGTAGAAGGGCGGCGGGTCTTGACGAAATACCCCGGAGGTATGGAAAATGGGCAAGTTCAGCGACATACTGCTTAGGCTATGCAATGCAGTATATAGACAAAGAATAGACAAATGGACAAAAGGATGCATCCTCCCGTTCCCCAAAAAGGGAGACCTAGGAATAGCTAAAAACTACAGAGGCATAACTCTTACGGCTATCGCAGCCAAGATCTATAATGCCCTTCTTCTTAATCGCATCCGACCGAAATAGAGAAAAATTCTAGGAAAACCAAAACGGATTCTAGAAACCGTTCCACAACCTCTCAGATCCTGACTATACGACGAATCATAGAAGGGATTCGAGCAAAGAATCTAGAGGCAACGCTACTATTCGTAGATTTTTCCAAGGCATTTGATTCCATACACAGAGGAAAAATGGAACAAATACTACTAGCATACGGCTACCAGAAGAAACTGTTGCTGCTATAATGATGCTCTACAAAGATACACAAGCAATGGTACGCTCACCCGATGGCGACACAGATTTCTTCGACATCGAACTGGAGTCCTACAAGGAGATACACTAGCACCATATATATTATCATATGCTTAGACTATGTACTCCGAACATCATTAGATACCATAAAGAAGAAGGCTTCACACTAAAAAAGGCAAGAAGCAGGCAATATCCCGCACAGAAAATCACAGATGCGGACTACGCTGATGACCTTGCACTTCTTGCAGATACACCACCACAGGCCGAGTCACTACTGCATAGCCTAGAGAAGGCAGCAAATAATATTGGCCTTCATGTAAACTCCGATAAAACAGAGTACATATGTTTCAAAAGGAAAGGAGACATAACCACACTCAACGGAAGCCCCTTAAACCAGTAGAACAATTTACATACCTAGGTGGTAATATCCTGTCCACAGAAAGCGATGTAATACACGAATAGGAAAAGCGTGGTCGGCACAAACACATTATTCAGTAATATGGAAATCCGATCTCACTGACAAGCTAAAGCGACAATTCTTCCAGGCGGTGGTTGTATCAGTGTTGCTGTACGGATGCCACCACATGGACCCTAACGAGGCGCCTTGAGAATAAGCTGGATGGGAGCTGCACAAGAATGCTGCGTGCAGTTCTGAATAAATCGTGGAAGCAGCACCCACGACGAAACAGCTATATGGCCACCTGCCCCCATCTCACAAACCATTCGAGTGAGACGGACAAGACATGCCGGGCACTGCTGGAGAAGCAAGGATGAGCTCATAAGTGACGTTCTTCTGTGGAAGCCAACACACGGACATGCTAGTGTGGGCCGCCCAGCAAGGACCTACATTGACCAACTAAGCAAAGATGCAGGTTGCTGCGCAGAGGACCTCCTGGGAAAATGAATGATAGGAAAGGTTGGCGAGAGATTGTCATGGATATCCGTGCTAATTAGCGCGACATGATGATGATGATGATGATAATTGCAAGATATCTCTCAATATATTAAGTTACAGATATTTATAATTATATCAAATAAATAATTAATTACCAAAATTGTAAAGCTTTGCTTTTTTACTTAAATATTTAAAAGTACTATAAATACCTATTTTCTTATTGCGTGTAGAATAATATATAAATTCATAAATAAATAAATGAATACATAAATAAAAAGATATTTATACTTATCCTACGCGAATAAGATTATTGTTAAGCTATTTCGTTATAAATTCAGACAGGAAAATAATCAGCTATGTTATGAGTTACATATTTAAATGTTTTATAAATATATAATACGTATCTGTTTTGCCATGTGATTAAGAAAGAAAGTAAATAAATATTAAATAAATAAATATAATAATAATGAATAATAAACAAATAAATAATATAAAGAGATACTTAAACTTATCCTACGAAATAAGATTAAACCGTGCTTTTATAAATTTTAAACGATAAAATATAAAAATAATCAACTATAAGAATAAGCAGTAATGAAACGCTTCTACAAAACATAGTAAGTAGTTTACTTATGAATTTAAACATTCATTGAATGGATAAAAGAAAGATCTAGATAAATACAGACATGACTGTCGCTTGTATATTAATCTTAATAAGTTCAGTATCAATTTAATAGTCAAATTTACCGCAACTGCGTGTTGTTATTCTTGTGTAGATTTAAAGAAGATAAGCAAAATAAAACATGCAAGTATAGTATTAATATGTAATTGTCAGATACAAAGTTACAGAAATTCATAATGAATAAATAAATAAGTAAAAGTAAGTAAAGTCGTCGGGGTGGCCTAAAGTCGGTATCAGCCAATCAGCGAGGGAGTCTATCCCCTTTTCACTAGCGCTAGACCAAGGAGATTGTTTTGGCATCAGATCTGGAGCGCCACACATGCCATCAGTTCCTTGCTTTACCGCACAGATTCCTGTGCTACTCATACGCTGAGTTGGCGAGGACCGGAATCGAACTAGGAACCATGTGGTTTCTAGCCGAACGCTCTACCGACTGAGCTAACCCGGCCCTTTTAAAGACGATAAGCAAAATAAAACATGCAAGTATAGTATTAATATATAATTGTCAGATAAAAAGTTACAGAAATTTATAATACATAAATAAATAGATAATAGTAAATGTCTGCATTTTGAGTCAAAAATGTATATAGTAATAAAAAAAACCCAAAAAAACACAGGAAACATCTAAACTTATCCTACGAAATGTGACATATCCGAGAAAAAAATCAATGTAAGTAAGCATTATAGTGAGCATAGGTAAACAAACATAAACTTATATTTTAAGAGTATGTAATTAGTTTATGAAACTGACAAATGAAAAATATGATTCAAATAATAATAAAACAGATAAAAAAATAAATAATTGTCACGTCTCTTATTTACTTTAGAAACAATGAATATCGCTATTCTTGGAGCGATGAAAAAAACACTTCCAATCTCCTGGCAGTTCAAACGTTCATACATACATACATACCTAGCAAGCAATAGCATAATCTTTACAGATCATTGCCGTCCCTCACAATCCATAACTACACCACCAGAACCTTCCTTGCATGAGCCCTCAAATGACTCATCAAACCCGCTGCAGATCAACAAAGCCTGATGCAAAGGACTTCCTTCCCGTTGAATAAGATGATTCAGATGAATAAGATGAACCAGATGATAAATTTGATGCTTATGCACCACCATATGTCTCTTAAGACCAGAAGCCGACTTACAGACCTTGCCACAGATAGCACAAGACACATTGTTTGTCCTGGAATTTGCATGGATTGGCCCAGGTGAGATTTCCTATGATTGACATATCCAGCCTTAGAAAGCAAAATTCGACCACAGGTCTGACATTTCCAACCCTCCGTGTTCACCACTCTTTCAAATACAGAAAAAACAACCATAAATTATATCAAATACAAATTCGTGTTATAGACCTTCAATACCTATATAATCGAGGTATGGTTGCAATAATACACAAACTGTTATTCTACAATGATTTATTTGATATTTGGCATTTTAAAAAAACCCGGATGTTGATATGTCGTTAAACAAAGAAAGAGAGAAAATCGAATTGCAGTCAAGTTAAGCCCATCATATTAAGTTAAGTTCTGAGATGGGTAACCACATAAGCGAAAAGAATAATAAGTTTGATTTAGGTAAGGAATATAAGTAAAGTAAAGAAGTCAGTATCATCCAGACAACGAGGGAGTCTATCCCCTTTTCACTAGCACCACACCTAACATCAGCTCCTCACTTTATTGCACAGATCCCTGTGCTACACATACGCTGAGTCGGCGAGGGCCGGTATCGAACCAGAAACTTTGTGGTTTCTAGTCGAGTGAAAAATGATTTAATGCGTTAGTCTTGACATATTAAACGACACACACACACACACACACACACACACACACATACATATTATAACCTACCTTCCATCGTATATTGCTCGTGCGGATATATATATATATATATATATATATATATACGAGGTGTGTCATTTGAAAGAAGTTGTTTTGGGTTTTATTCGCATTTTCCTCAATTTACATTCCCCCCACACACATACATTATATATATATATATATATATATATATATATATATATATGTGTGTGTTGTGTGTGTGTGTGTGTGTGTGCGTGCGTGTGTGTGTGTGTGTGTTTATATATTGGTAAATACAGCTTTAAACTTGCACGGAACTTCTTAATAACCGGGTCAAGGACCGCATAGACAGAGTGTTATTTATTGTTTCATTCTTCATTTCTATCTGGTAAATACAGCTTAAAACATGGTATTTTGACACAACTTGTTTCTGAAGAAAAAAACTAATGAATAGAACGTTATTTTTTCAGGGTACAAGTGTGTCAAAAAGTACAAACAATCTCGATATATTTGACACACCTTGTATACATATATATATATATATATATATATATATATATATATATATATATTGTTTGTAATTTATTATGTTGCTTTAATGTAAGTTGCGTTAAAGATGAAAATGTGGCTCGTTTAAAAACAATTTCTACAGCAACATCCGCATGTCTTTGTATATTCAGTCAGACATTTGAAAAATCAGATAAATTCTTGTCTATCGACAAACAACAAACGTCACATCGAATCAAAGAACCAGAAATAAAGTCCAATTCCATTTTTTGTTCATTTCATGCATCGATAAACTTGAAAAAAATGTTTACAACGCATTTGCTTTTTACCTCTTTCTCAGTCTTGGGGAGGTGTGGTCCAATATAAAGAAGGTGACGCTAAGGAAAAAAAAAATTTACTTCGGTTCTAGCGTGAGAACAACAAGAAAGATGCAAAATAATATTCACAAAGAAAATTGGTTATTTGCATATGTATGTGAAATAAATTCTAACCAGAGACAATTATCGGCGATATATGTGGCAAAAAATAGGGCCAAGTTACAAGTTGACACTAAACAAATGAATAACTAGAAAACATACATACATAAATATGATATATATATATATATATATATATATATATATATAATATATATATATATATATATATATATATATATATATATATATATTATATAACAATTTTTTTTGTGATGAAACAAAGAAATACAGTGCTCAATCACAAATTGTGAGAGCTAATATTTATTTAATTTGCTGAGTTTTTATAGATCAATGTTCATTACAAACAGCTACCCAGGTTTCATGCCAAGGGGCAATCATCGGGTCGTTGATTTAGATCCCATGGTGTTTGTTGAGGATCTTTACTTAATGTCACATTCTGGACCGTAAATAACGTCGGTTACTTCCGCGGACGCTATTGTAGTTCGGATTTATTAAAAATTTAAATTTTTTCAAAGTTGCATTTTTTTGTAACAATGCCAACGAAGTTACCTCCCTTTATTCGTTAAAAAAATAGAAAAATTTCTTTGAAAAAATTTTTTTAATTTTTTATTTTTAAATTAATTCCGTTTGATAAAGGATGTATATGTTTTCAAAAAAACATTTTTATATATATGGTAGAGTCTTTTAAATTTTTTCCAACATAATACAAAGGTGGATGGTGTTGTTCCTTTGTCGAAAATCCATTTTTTTATTGTTGAAAATCTCAGATTTTTTGTAAAAATTGTGGAATTGTTTTTCAACACGTTATCTTGATTGAGATGTATACACTATATCATTAATATTGAGCACTCAATCATCAATCAATCAATCAATATATAATATAATATATATATATATAATATAATATATATATATATACATATATATATATATATTTGTCATGAAATACTATACAATTAAAAACCGTTTGTTACCATTGGTTTCAAAGATGCGTTTTAGCTTCTTATCATTCTAACAATTCGCGTTGGAGATTATTAGCTACGTGGTAACTACACATTGAGGCTTCGTGCTCTTTTTAACAGATCCTGGATACAGCGCCCAGCAAAGTAGCATCCTGCAAATGCAGTTGTTCAAGCATTTTACGGCCTATCACACAAAACATCCAAGAAAGACGAAAAACATACTGAGCACTGCTGGAGATGTAAGAACGAACATGTAAGTGACCTTCTTCTATGGACACATACACATGGATACACCAGTGGAGGCCGACCAGTAACAACCTACATTCAACAGCACTGTGCGGATACGAGCGATAGAGGTGGAAGAGGAAGAGATAGAGAGAATGGGAGAGAGAGACTAGAATTTGTGTTGGACCAGGGAGTAATGAAAGGGTACTTCACACTCTCCACATAACACTAGAATTGGAGCCTCACTAGATGCAGTCTAAGGTCATACCTAGGACAATAAGACCCACAGGCACCACCTTCTAGCACATATATCGTTAGCGGTTTGCCATAAGTGCAATACTGTAATATATTGTCTGATCAGTGCACCCAAGGACCAGGCTGAATAGGAAGTGCATGGGGGTCAGGTGCAGCCTGGAAACGAAAACAGGATGCGGCCCTGACCTGACATTTTGCACCTGGAAATGCAGGTGAACATTTGACATGATTTAGGTACAGAAATCTGTAGCCCATAGCCAATGAAAACAGCCTGCGTGGGCGGAGAGGCCTGTCTACAGAAAAACTGCGTAGGTGTCACGAACAAAGAGGCGTGACACCAGGGGTCAGACTACAATAAAATAAGCCCGTAGAGATCGATTAGACAGACAACGATCAGGTTCGAGATCACTTGAAAGGACCCCCGAAGGCTCCACGTTCAGGTAACCCTGCTGTACACAACCGAGGGAATAAAGATATCATCTTACATTTTCCTAAATACAAGTGTTTGTGTTCTTTGACGGGTCCGGTGCGTAACAATACGGCCGGGACAATTATATAGAAGCTAGGCGTTTACGTGATTGAAACGTGTTTCTCTGAGCATCCATCTAGTCTACTTACGGGTCAGTGTAAAGTGTTGTATGACACAGACTGCTATACCACCAGTATTCCATCCTGAGCAGTACGGATCACCACCCACGGCCAACAGGTGACCCTATTGGAACCGTTAAAATTATTTGCTTTTAGATTAGAATAGTTAAAATAATTACAATGTGAATTATTAGAGGGCGTAGATATTGGCTCAAAGATTGGAAACCATCTTAGATTTTAATTAAATTAGAATCAATAGAAACTGTTAATATCTACCGAGACATTTCATCACGTAGACAGTTATTTTTTTTAAAGTAAAGTTTGCAGACCTTGAAGAAATCCTTGAAGAAATTATTTCTCTGATATTATTTTTAGATTGATATTTTTAAACGAAATTCTGAGAACTTTTTATTTAATTAAATTGGAACTCTGGACACTTTTATTAATTACATTTCAGTTGTTTACTTGGGCTCAATTTCTCAAAATATAATGTTAAAAATACTTATTTGTAACAGGCAGACATGAAAAGAAATAGTCTTAGATCGAATATGTTTTTTTCTAATTTTCTAATTTTGCAACTAGTAATTACCTTTAATAATTTTTTTTTTTTGGTGTGTTTGTTGTATTCGATGATTTTTTAAAAATATTCTATCGACAGTTTTATTTAAGCGTGACATTCCTGCAATTAAATATATTCTATTAATCAACCTGGGATAACATGGTGAGTGGATATAGTTTTAAAATATACGTACTTTTAATCGATTTATAGAAAAAAAAAATATGTGAGTTTTAATCTATTCTAATGCGACAGTATTAATTGGCTGTGGATCACAACACAAAAGCATATATATATATGTACACACACACACACGCGCACACACACACACACGCACATATATATATATATATATATATATATATATATATATATATATATATGTGTGTGTGTGTGTGTGTGTGTGTGTGTGTGTGATTTAGGGTAGTAAATAAATGAAACTAACGGCGCATGGTAACTGTTAACATACGTTTTTTAAACAAATCTCATACGCAGATTGAAAATCACATAAGCGGAATGAAATCTCATAGGCAAGAAATAGTTACCAAGCGCCGTTGAGTTTGTTTTCACCGCCCTAACTTATATATATATATATATATATATATATATATATATATATATATATATATATATATCAGTGTAAAGACCATTTTTTTACTTATAGATATATACCAGCAAAAATACCCGGTCCATGACTGGACTAAAAACATTTCATAAACACCAAGGAGTGAGTGGGCATGAGAGGGAATAAGAGAAAATAATTCATAGAATTTAAAAACGATTTATAATCCTTAACTTTTGAGTGTTTTGAAACATAATTCTGTTTTTCTACAAACTGTTTTGTACATATGACAAAAACTTAAATTCAGTTCTTAATTGTTTGTTGCGTTAAATGGATAAACACATTTTATTTCATTTTGTACCTCTAAAACGTGACAATGAAAAGGAGTTAAGTATTAAACATGCGTCCTTATTATTTAGCTTTATCGCCTAAGGCTGTAGAATTCGCCGACGGTACCTCTGCTGATTAAAACTTCCTTCCAATTGGGCCACCTGTTGGTCGTAGGTGGCTACCCATGATGTTTTTGGAAGGAATACTGGTGGCTGAGCAGTCCATGGCATGCAACACTTCACTTTAACTGTTACTTGGGCGAGACGGGTGGTCGGATCGGTCCCCCCAATCAATTAGCTTGGCATGTCACGCCCTAGCACCTATATGATTGTCCCTACTATTGCTCTTCAATCCACTTTTTATCATATATATATTTACCAACACCTCCGCACGAGCAGGATGCGACACAAGGTCAATTTCTTAAGCGGAGTTCAACAGGTTTGAATCCAGAGTTTTCCTTCTCCTAGACCGGTTGCCTAACCAAGGTTAAAGATCACAGTCTGCCCTACTATTTACCCATAGCTGGAGGGAAAGTAGGATTCATACCTTTCCCAAGGGTATTAGCGCTAAGTGAAATAATTGCCACGTCCTGGATTTGAACTCGGGTCGACAAGTCCATTTCCCATGACTTTAACCATTACTATATATTATTATATAAGAGTTAAACGTCGGTGGATGAGGGTCTTAGAGTCATTGGTGTGACGTTAAACTGGATCTAATGGTGAGGTTCCAATTCCAGAGCTCTGGGAAGTGTGGAGTACCCCTTCATTGCCACTATTCTCAGACCCACTTTGAATCGGAATTGTAGTACTTGGTAGACTTATGACTTCTGCATAAATGAACGCAAGGGTTAACATGCTGTTAAATCTAACTCGCCTACGAACATGTGTCTTCATTTGTAGGAGAAAAATTTCATATTTATTCGAATGAAAATTATTCGTTTATTAAACATTTAACGATAACTAAATTTAAGTATTCGTTTATTTTAGGAATAGTCTATTTTACACAAAATCTTTGGAGGGACATTTAATTCAAATTCTACCAATGGAATGTACGTGATATTTTAACATACACCGCTAGTTAGTTGGTAATACGAAATAGGCGTGGCTTCTCACAGACGCATTTCTTGTGAGGTGTATCAAATAAGTTGCTACAAAATTTAAATGAAACATCTAAACACCTGCCAACTTCCAAATCCAGTGTCGAAATTTGGCTGTTTATTTTTTTTAATTATTATCCGTGAATTGGGAATGCCTCCAAGCCGATTCTTGAAGTGTCCTTTCCAATTTGGAAGTCTATCTAGAATGATTGCTTTTAGGTTGGATCTATTTTTTCCCTAAACTAACTTCCTTTAGGCAAACAAAAATAAAAATTAGGTATCAAGAAAAATGACATCATAGACGTAGTTTACAAAATCAATTCAGCCCCCCTAACTGAAAAAATTACAAAAAACAAAACAAAACAGGGAATTATATCAAGTGCAGTTGTAATGTTACGGGTGTTCGTTGTCACGGTACCGATTAGGAATATGTTACGTACGGCTTCAATTCGTAATCTGTCACGTAGTGCCTTTTCTTTCTCGGCACTACAATTAGCGATATGTTACGTTACGGGTGTTTGTTCTTTCACGGTATCAAATCGTGTTTTCGTACGGTAGTTTGTTTACAACTGACACATAGCAGTAAACGTCTGTGGCCCCAAAATTCTTCCACACTCCTTTCGTTTATGGTCAAGCGAAAGGTATCAGGTTTCACGGCCGCGTGCTTCTTCGTTACGGCCAATTGACTTTCTCCACGGGTCGTCCCCTTTACGATAGTTACTTTACTATTTTGTTCGTGGCAGAGTTCATTCATAAAACCTGGTGTAGTATCTTTCGTCGTAAGTAGAGGAAATTAATAACACCGTGTTTACTTTTCAGAAGTTTATTATATTAAAAACTTCACTATACTTTTTGAGAGAGAGAGGGAGATTTCGTTAACACATATGTTTTTCTTTTAGTAATTCTTAGTTGTCTCAATGGTCAGTACTCCAGCGACTTTGTTAATAATAATAATTGTTTTCAACTTCGTCTCGCGTAAAAGATTAAAATTCAGGTTGAGTACTTAGCGACATCAGTTCATCAACTGCCACGTGCGGCCTCCTGGCTCTGATATCTTCTCTGACTGGACCCGATCTTTGACTGCCCTGACCCTCTCCGATCGCAGACTGTAACTCCCTGATCCCTCACTGACTCCTTAATATAGTGTGTCTGAATAATTTTCCAGAAGTTTCTATCTCTAGAAAGTTCGAGCTAGCCCTCGACTGAATCGAATGTTTGATTCCTTCGAATCTCACTGGTCAACCAGAGTTCACCAGCCTAAAGATCAAAAGGCTCTCTGTGGCCCAAAAGACTGGGTTTTCTTAATCATAGACTTTTTGTCTCCAATCTCTCGTTAAAAAGATTTGTATCTTTTTCGGTGATTCTACAAAGACCACCCAGTAATCTAAGATAATAAGATATAATCGGTAGTACATTTTTCTAAAGGTTTTTTTTCTAAGTCTGGCACAAGGCCACAAATATAGGTGCTGGGTGGCGATTACATAACACAGTGTTGATTTATCAATGAATGAATTTTATAATTCAAATCTTTCTGATTTTTTTCAGTTCCTTTAAATTCGACTCATTTATTTTGGGGGCGCAAAATATCGTTGAGGTTATATAAAAGTGAAACTAATTACACTATTAATATTTTTGTTATTGATTTCTAAGAAACTGTTATTTAAAAAAAATCTTAATGACATGCTTGTTTTAGTACGTCATTTACTTCACACAAAACGCCGGTTTTCGTCAAATTTCTGGCAGAATCTAATGTTTAAAATGTATTAAAAATTAATTACATAGATAATATAGTATCATATGCGTTATTCGGACTATTATCCCCGTCTTCATTGTTATTTGTACATCGTTTCGGCTGATATGCCCTTCGGCCTTCTTCAGGTATGTTTTGTCGGACTCAGGAACCTTCTCGGACTCGGGAACCTTCTTTTCGAACTCGGGAACTTTCTTGTCGTAATCGGGAGCCATCATGGAACTTTGAACCTAACCCTTTATTTAGTCCACGGGGGTATCCTGTTCTCATTCCGCTAACCATAGCTGGGATAGGAGTTGTGTTAATTATTTTTCTAACTGCCTCCACTCGGGATTGAACCCGGGATCCAAAGATAACTGTCACTTAGAGCTGTCTTAACCTAACTACCTTATCCACTAGGCCATGTGTCCAATTTATTTTTGTGTTTTTTACCAGATGCTCATTATATTACTACTTTTCGACTTAAGCAAAATGTTTACCTTGAATCGATTTAATTAATTCTAATTATTTTTAAGTGAACATTGGCTCTTGAATTGTCGAGATCTAATAAAAATACATATTAGTAAAACTCATTTGCCTTCGTATGACCAGATGTTTAGAATAGAAGTATTTTAGAAACAAAAAAAATCGTCTTTTTATACGGTAAGAAACTGGGTGGGATTATCTTAACCCAAGTTCAAAATCTGTGCCGATGAGAAAAGGGGTGGAAGTGTCTGTTATCGGTAGTTTTTATTTGTCTATTTTTTAAATTTCAGAACACGTCTTTTTTATTACAGTAACGGACTGGGTCGGTTGTCTTAAAGCCAGTTCAAAGTTCAATTTGTGCCGACGGAGGGTGGTGGGTGTTAACGGTAGTTTTTGTTTTTTAGAAATAATATATTCGTATTTTTTTCATACAGTATATGGCTGGGTGGGAAGGACTGTATTGGCAATTCAAAACNGATATGTGGAAGAAACATCACACCTTTAGACTAAGACTAAATAACCACAAATCCACTAGTAAATCTCAAATCCCCGCTCGTACTATAGCACTCTTCATTTAATACCTATCCACAACCTACCGACACCTCAAATGTGACATTTTTAAACTAGAACACGCATTCCAACAACGCAATTCTTAGGAAAACAATCAGCAACTAAAATGATTCTAAAATTTACAAAAACACACTGTGAAGGGATTGAACGTAAGCATCATCGGAATTCTCCGTTATTACTAAATATTTCATCAAGGGACGCTTGCCGCTGTCTATGACAATAGAGACTACAAAAAGCCGTTTAAAGGGAATACTTCATTTGATAAGGTACTTACTAACGGACCTGTGAAAAACATTATGACAAAAAAATAATTTAAAAAAATAAAGGAATCCAATACTCCGATAATATCGAGTTGCATTCAGTTATCATATTTTTAATGCTCGTAATAACGGCCCAACTTAATAAAAAAAAATTAATATTATTTTTATATATATAATATATATATATATTATATATATAATATATATATATATATTCCCTTTTTCATCTGTTCTTTTTTGTTTTTACTAGAATAACCAACATCACTTACTACTTTCAAAAAATATCTTAGCAAGTATTGCGTTTGTTGAAACCAATCAGTTGTCGTGTAGTAATACACTCGTGTGCAGGATTGCTTGGCGTGCGGGTCGCGTGGTGTTACATGCACAACAGTATGTTATTTGGCTATAAGTGTGTATTTGTCTTAGAAGTAACATTCCTTAATATATGTCATTACATGATTTACGGTGTCTATCTTCACTTGTAATATCTTGGCTATTTAACGGTTGTTTCTTTCATACAAACCTTTCTCCTTCTTCTATTCTATTAACACAAATCGGCTTCAGAAGCTGGTGATTACATGTTGGGGAAAGCCTTGGACTCATATCAGATTTAATTCCTTTTTTAAAAAAGAATTATAAGGCGCCAGTGTTTGAACAGAAATGCAATTAATATAAAATCAATCCCCAGTGGAAAGTCACAAGAGTCTGTCCACTTAAACTAGAACGTCAAGCGTGATTTCAAACATTTATAATGGTAATCTGCTTGGCTACATTTCTTTTTCATAATAATCAATACAACATTTATAGTACTAGCTGAAATACCCGGTCTAGGAACAGACTAAGAGGATTTTAAGGGTGGGAGAAACAGAGGAAAGAAAGGAGTAAGTGAGAAATAATTTAACAAATTCTTTATTAAATATTTTTAAAAAAAACATTGCTGAGATTGAATATTACAATGTTCATTTATTTTAGTATTTCTTTTTTTGAGGGGTTGTTTGTTTACCTTTAAAATATCATATTATTTAAAGGTAACCCTAAACTCGTAAGTGTTTTGAAACAATTTTATTTTTCTAAAACTTTTATTTGTACACATGAGAAAAAAATTATTTCAGTTCTTTTATAATTAAAGTGACAAAAATATATACGTTTGATTTATCTTCTTTTTTATCCCTAAAAATGTAATAATAATAAGCCAAGAATTATAGGTGGAGCATTTTGCGTATTAATTCAAATGAAAATTATTCGGCTATTCTATTAATCGTTGTATTATTGAATTATATCATTCAACCAGTAATAATCAAATGTGTACTTTTTTTTATTATAAACATTGTATGCACAATTTTAATGTTCAATGACATCTAATTTCTGAGTCGTCGCGCACATGCCAAAACAGACACGAATCCTTTATATATAAAGAAGTGGGATGTATTTTTTTACAAAATATAGGAAAGGCATATTTTCTTTTAGTCCGTTTTTACTTTCGATGAATTCCGTTGTTTCTACTTTATGGTATTTCCTTGATAAATTTCAATAAAATATTTTCTAATAATTATTAGCACAGACAATAAAAAGCAAAAGTTAAAGTTTTATCTCATTTAAAGAATTAACAGATATAATTTCAGTTTAATTAAGATGTATACGGGATCATACATTATTCAGTATATTATTACATTCAAACTACATGTGCGCCAGATATATAGTAACTCGCAACACAGTGCTAAAACCTTGAGGTAGACGGATCGCGTAATGGTTCCGTAATCCTTTCAGTCTCAGTAATCACCTCAATGGTCTCAGACAGCAGTGTATAAATAGTCCTGGTCCAGCGCATTCACTCTCGACGCTAGGTAAGCAAGGCTAGTCTACAACAATTTACCAATATACTGTGAAACATATTCTATGATTTCTCTATTTGTGTGTGTTATCTTTCATCCCAGGTAAACCCTTTATGCCAACATGACAAATAGTCTAACTCTCCCGATTCATCAGATGAATCGGGAGAGTTAGATTATTTGTCTAAGCTCCCTGAAATAGACTATAATTCTAAATCTCTAAGTCTTTTGTTATTTCTTTGCTTATATATTTGCTCTGTGACTCTAACATTAAGAGCACACATTGAGCTCTCAAACTGCGACAGGTTTTTTAAATAAAACTCTTGTGTCGTAAGGAAGATTTCTTCTCTGGACTTTTGGATTATATATATATATATATATATATATATATATATATATATATATATATATGTGTGTGTGTGTGTGTGTGTGTGTGTGTGTGTGCGTGTGTATAATTCAACCTCCGATCTTTTGTATACAGGAAAAGTTTTGGTAGACGAGAGTTACAAGGGATGAAAAATGAATTCATAACGAGAAAAAGAATCCGGCGTTTGGACCGTGAGCCACGTGTCTGAGGCACCTGACTGCCTGTGGAAATCATAGCGCACTGATTTATACTGGTTTGTAATGAATTAATGTTGTTTAGTTCAGTGTCACCCATTTGTGGTCATATGCTAGACAAATCGTGGGCTCTTACATAATAAATATATTTTTAACTCCCCAATCTTCCAGCAGCACTTACCAGCCCGGTAAAAAAAACTACACCAAAATAATGTAAGCTACTAAAATTGTTCCATATGAAATTCATAGTCGTACATAAGTCACCATTAGCACACTTGTGCTCTTAGTCTTTTTTATACAGAAAATAACATTTTGGGAGACGATAGTCTCTAGTGATAAAAAAACGCGTGTTTTCGCGGAATACTGGACAATTTATAACGTCTGAAATTAAATGGAATCTGCGTTGGAGAACAATTTTGCCGGGAATCAATGCAAATTCTTTATTAGAAATTCCTGGAACCTGGACAAGATATTACCGTTCAACGCTTCAATGAACAATTGGCTCCAGAGACTATTGCATTGGGACCAGAAAAAGAATGTTCTTTTCTTATTGTATTTTTTTTATTTCAAGGCAGGAAAATCGAGCCGTTAATCAGCTGCATGACAAGGTTGGTGTTCAAGTTGCAAATGCAAACAAGCATAAAGATGGGGGTGCTGAAATGAACAGTTTATATAAAAAGAATAAATACATATGAAACTACAGAATCAATGTTTCACACACACACACACACACACACACACACACACACACACACACACACACACATATATATATATATATATATATATATTAATATATATATATATATATATATAATACACATACATATAGATATACACACACAGGCACATAGACACACACACTCACACACGCGCACACACACACATATATTATATACATAAACACATAAACCAAAAAACAATTAAACAGACACACACACACACACATACACATATTTAGTTAACCAATCCCCACAATCTAACACCTGTGGTACCACCATTCACCATTTCGGCACTCCCCATTCCAGAGAGAAAAAGAATCCACTAACCACCCCCAACTACACCTCTCCCTACTGACGACCTTACGTTTTCAGCATTTTGAGAATTTCCATCATTGGAGTAAGAACTATATTCAAGTCCTGAAGATGGTCTAATAAGAGACCGAAACGTTGCACCGTCGACAATAAACATCAAGTTTCCACAACATCCCGTGTTTGTCTACTTTTCTCCACATATTGTTGGATTAACCTCCTCACATTTCTACCATATATATATATATATATATATGTATAGTTATGGTAGTGTGTGCATGGAGTAAACGCCGTCTGGTCACTTACAGATTCTTACCCATGTGATCTTCAGAACAAGAGGCTATTTGGTCTGAATATTTCATAGGGGAAACTGTCAGTAACAAGGCCCCGTTGACTCCATGTCTACAGCATGATAACTTAGATATGAATGGGATGTCATTGATATTGTGCACTGTTTACACATAGATATAGAACCCATATTATCTATCTCTATATATATCTATATATATCTCTCTCGACACACAGACACACACACAAAATATGTATATATATATATATATATATATATAATATATATATATTATATATATATATATATATATATCTTATTATAATGGAATTGTGTGTTTTTATGTCTGTAACCGAAACTATATTACTAATCGAGTCACAATTAACACACTTATTTACATCACATTCTCCATGATTTTATGTATATTTAAACCTGAATTATTAATAAAATTGCTTCACCTTTTTAATTAGTGTTGTCCATATCTACATACAAATAACATGCAATTGTATTTATATATACAAAAAATAGCGGTTTGCAGTGTGAATGGGAAGGCTAATTTGCATATTGATATTAAAAATGTGATTTTATTAAATGTGTGCTTAGTATTATTGATTTCTAATTGTTTGGTTTTATTTTAATGAATATAAGCAAAAAATCTCTTCAATGAATCTTAAATGAAATCCATTAACAAGAAAAAATAACTGTCATTTTATTCTTTATTTCCTAATTTAACTAAATTGTTAAATACGTAAAATTCAGCAATGAAAGACGGGAGTGATGGAAGAGTAAGTTTCATTTCTATTTTTCTATTATACCCCCACTCTGTTACATATCTTTTTATCTGCTTTCTTATTAGACTTTCTAATTTAATACGATATTACATTACATTAAAACCTAAATACTTGCACCCGGAGGGTGCATATATTTGCTAGTATATATAACTTTTTCTTTCAGTCACTGCACTCGCACACTTACTGTAATTTTTGAATCATCGAAATCTACAGCCGTTCTAACTTTACACGCCCTGAACTCGCATATTTCCTGCACTCGTGCAATCTCTTTATTCCCACAATCAGTGAACCTGTGTAATCAATGTACTTGTAATTATGCCTTCACTGAAATCGTGCAATTTTGTGGAATTCAGTTAGATTCAAGAAAAAAAAAAACCTGACCGTCACTAGAAGAGTAACGTTGAGTAGTTTGTCACTTAAGCGAAACCGCTACCCCTCAATCGGGGACCCAAACACTCATGAATTAAACGGTGTATCCTTTCTCTCGTTTATTTGGCAAATCGGTACAAAAAATAACCTTTCAAAAATAACCTTAAAAAAATAACCTTAAAAAAATAACCAGATAATTTTTTGTGATCAACGTGTCTTTCCTGCAACTGGGATCAAGTGACAGGTTTTAATGATAAACATGAGGATATTTTCTCTCTCCCTCCCTCTCTCTCTCTCTCTCTCTCTCTCTCTCTCTCTCTCTCTCTCTCTCTCTCTCTCTCTCACTATATCTATCTATCTATCTATATATCTCTCATTCCCACTATATAAATCCATCTATCTTTCTCTCTCCCACTATATCTATCTATCTATCTATCTCCCACTATATCTATCTATCTATCTATCTCTCTCCCTCTCTCTCACTATATCTATCTATCTATATATCTCTCACTCCCACTATATCTATCCATCTATCTATCTATCTCCCACAATATCTATCTATCTATCTATCTATCTCCCACTATGTCTATCTATCTATCTATGTATCTATCTCTCCCAGTATATCTATATATCTCTCTCTCTCCCACTATATCTATCTCTCTCTCTCTCTCTCTCTCTCTTTATATATATATATATTATATATATATATATATATATATATATATATATATATGCGGGTATGTGCGCAGAAAGTTATTTTAAACGTAAGTTAAAAGGTTTGAATTCAGCGTTTTCCTTTTTATAGACCGGTTGCCATACCAAGGTCACATACTACTCGTGCGGAGGGTTTGGTATATATATATATATATATATAATATATATATATATATATATATATATATATATATATATATATTATTGCTGTTATTGTTTATTTATTTTGTGTATTTGTCTACTTTTATTTATTACCTAATATATATATATATATATATATATATATATATTATATATTATATATTATATATATATATATATGTAGTTGCGTATGTTAGAGCGTGTTCGTGTATTGTATTCATGGATGAGTGTCATTGTTCGTTCCTGTATGCGTGGGTGTGTGGGTGTGTGTACCCACCATTAATATATATTCTTCAGAATGCACACCATGACATATCAATATATATTTGGAAACATGCCTATAACAATAGAAACCTTTTTTATCCATATATATATATATATATATATATATATATATATATATATATATATATATATATGAACATGTGGATATGCTTAAATGCATAACCACACACACACACACAGAGATATGTATATATATATATATATATTATATATATATACATATATATATATGTAAAAATATATGTGAATATATATAAATATATATATATATATATATATATATATATATATATATATATATATATATATATATATATATATATATATATATATATTTCCAATATTTGACATAGAAAAAATAAAATATAAACATATGAAATATATGTGAATATATATATATATATATATATATATATATATATATATATATATATATATATATATATTTCCAATATTTGACATAAGCATGAGGAATAATGTGAAGGGAAAAATACGATTTTTGATAAGAAAATACACGACAACTTGCGTAACCTTTAAAAAAAGTGGCACATGAATGAAAGCGACAAGGTAAAAAGAAATAAAGTTTTTCCAGCTTTCTTCTGTCATGCTCAGGACATCAGGCAGCGATATAGAAATATCTACTTTACGGACAACCCGTCAATATTTTTTCTGCTTCGAACAGCTTCTTGTCACGATTTGAGAAAAAAAAATATATGGCCAAAAAATATTAAAAACGTTTATTCCTAACATTATTCACTTAATCACACAAAAGAAAATAAGAAGAAAAAAAAATTAAATAGATACTGGGAGCAGAAGATAGAGATTATAGGTGAATTTCGAGTGAGTTGAAAGAAATAATGTAAAGTGAAAAGACGATAGAACATAAAATAAAGTGAGATAAAATAGAATAAAATAAATGCGAGAAAGAAGCATTACGTACTTTAAAAGTAGAATGAAATGAAGCAGCCCGGAATTCAAAGAGGCAGATAACGCGAAAGGAAAGGAAAACATTAATATCGCAGAAAGATTTCAATTCTGTTAGAGGTGTTTTCAGAAGAAAAAAAGAAAGGGGAAAAAAGTGCTTAAATCATAGAATAGTAGAAATCAACAAGAAGCATAAGTAAGATAATGGTTTATGACGTAGAATATAGAGTCGGTGAGACGAGTTCAAATCCTGCTCGAGGTTGGCTGCATTTTTACTTCGAGCTAACAATTTTTGCTAATGGCATGAATCCAACTTTTTAACCACTCTCCATCTAAAGGCGTTGATAAATTGTCCTAAAACCAGTCCAGGAGAAGGACATCCTTATAGTGTCACCAAGTGTTTGTGTAACATCTTAACAAGTTGAAGCGATAGTATTATGGGGTCTGCACCACACTGGAATTTTACCATCTTCCCCAAAATGGAGCTAGCCTCTAATAGGAATATTATCTGGCTGAGAAGGAGGACACTAACTGATGCAATGGTATAAATAATAAATACAGTTAGGAGAAATATATATATATATACATATTTACCCATAGCTGGAGGGAGAACGGTGCTAGTCTTCCTCTAATGGGAATATTATCCAGTTTATGTGAAACTCACCGATATTAAGAATATGGGAAAAATATTCTCAGTAAATAGAATAGCAACTGGGCTCTCCAGATATTTAGGTAAGAAAATATGTAGCGAGAGGAAAGCTCCTTATTTAAAACTAGCTGGGACAAGGCTACTAATTCTATCCCATAGAATACAAGAAACATGGATTTTTATAGACAGATTATCGATCATATGTCTCTGATGGATAAGGCGATAATTCTCGCTAGGTATAACCGTGGCAGTGATACTCCGCAGGAGTAGGATGTGATATAATGTAAACTTCAACAGCAGAAATTAAGGGGTTTGAATTCAGAGTTTTGCTTCTCCTAGATTGATTGCCATACTTAGGTTAAAATGACCAGTCTGTGCTACTATTTTATCCATAGTTGAGAGGAGAATATTTGAACACATACATTTCCCAAGGGTATTAGTGCTATGGAAAATGTAACCAGCCTCGTCCAGGATTGGAATTCGTGTCGCCAAGTCCATTTCGTCATCACGTGATTTGTAAGTATGAAAATGGATCATAAGGAAGAACGTTCTTATTTAAAACTAGCTGTGATAGAGCAACAAATCCCATTCCACAAAATACTACTAGAAACTAAAGACATAGATTTTCATACAGATTAACAATTTCTCTGAATGTTTGAGATGAGGCTTGATGATTAGTATTATCTGCGTTATTCGGACTATTGTCCTCATCTTTATTGTTATATGTACCCGATTGCTCCCGATTACGATAAGAAGGTTCCCGATTACGAAAAGAACATTTCCGAGTCCGAAAAGAAGGTTTCCGAGTCCGAAAAGAAAGTTCCCGAGTCCAAAAAGAAGATTCCCGAGTCCATGAAGGTTCCCGAGTCCGACAAACAATACCGGATGAAGATGACCGGGGGCATATCGGCCAAAGCGTTGTACAGCTAACAATGAAGAAGAGGACAATAGTCCGAATAACGCAGATTAACAATCATATGGAAATATGATCTCTCTGATAAGATGAAGCGTGAATTATTCCAAGCAGTGTTAGACCAACTGTATGGCTGCAGCATTTGGACTTTAATGAAACGATTGAGGAAAAAAAGCTAGATGTGAATTCCACGAGGATGCAGTGTGATATCCTGAACAAATCCTGGAAGCAGCACCCCACAAAAAGAACTGTATAGTCACTTACCTATTACCATACAGACAGCCCAAGTAAGACGAACAAGACACGCTGGACTCAGTTAGAAATTCCAGGATGAACTCACAAGTGACGTTCCCCAGTGGACACCAACACATGTACACTTCAGAGTGTACAGACTCGCAAAAAGTTACATTGATTAACTCTGTGCAAATACAGAATATCGTTAGGACTTACCAGGAGCGATGACCGATAGGGACGAGCAATGGGAGAGATTCATGCGAATCCAAGGTGTCGGCGCTACATGACGATAATGATAAGAAATTGAAATCGTCACTTGCGTGGTTGATCTGATGTCCGATGTTCTATAATCATTGTGTAAATATAGATTGATAGGTTGTTTGAATGGTTGGTTGGTGTTACCGTATATCAGTTGTAACTTTTAAACAATTATAGCTTCATTTATTCCTATCTGATATCAATAATTTGAAAACATATATTTGGCCCATAGCATTATCATCAACATCATGTCGTGCAGTTTGCACGGATATCCATGAAGATCTTCCCTATCATTCATCAACTCTGGGAGCCCCTCCGCGCAGCATCCAGCATCCATACAGAGTTGATCAATGTAGGTCCTGACTGGGCAGCACACATTAGTGTGTCCATGTGCTGGCTTCCATAATAGTACGTCGCTTACAAGCTCTTCCTTGCTTCTCCAGCAGTGTCCTGCATGCCTAGCCCGTCTTACTAGTATGGTTTGTGAGTTGGTGGGCAGGTGGCCATACAGTTGCTTTTTTGTGGGGTGCTGCTTCCACGACTTATTCAGGACCGCTCGCAGCATTCTGGTGCAGCTCACATCTAGCTTATTCTCAAGGCGCTTCGTTAGGGTCCTGGTGGTACAGCCATAGAACAGTACCGACACAATCACAGCCTGGAAGAATCGTCTCTTTAGCTTGTCGGGGAGATCGGATTTCCATATGATGGATAATTTGTTGATGGCCAGCAATGCCTTTCCTATTCGAGTGTTAACATCGCTTTCTGTGGATGAGCTATTACTACCTAGGTATGTGAATTGTTCTACTGACTTAAGAGGCTTGCCGTCATGTGTGGAGATGCCTCCTTTCTTTTTGAATCTTATGAACTCAATTTTATCAGAGTTCACATAAAGGCCGACGACTTTCACTGTACCAAGTAAAGCTCTCTTGGCTGGGACAGTAGAAAACGCCGTTAGCACCTCTGCAGAAGGGTAATACCCCATAATGGGGTCACCTGTTGGCCGTGGGTGGTCATACATTATGCTTATGGACGTAATCCTGGTAGTTGAGCAGTCCAAGACATTAAATACTCCACGTTGGCCTTTGATTGGCTAGATGCGCAATCGGAGAAAAATCAATGGGCTGGTTACATTAAACTTTGCAAATATATGATTGACTGTATTGCTCTTGTGGCATTCCCCTAACCTTTTTATCATATATATATGCTACAAGGCAGTATTGGTGTTTTGTGTATAACGTCAAACAGCATCTAGTGGTGGAATTACAATTCTGGAGAGCTGGGAAGTGTAGAGTGCCGCTTTATATATATATATATATATATATATATATATATAATTCAAAAATATAATCCAAAGCATAAAGAGCGTCCACAATAATCAACCGACGTAATTTGCGGTCCAAAAACATAACAGCAAGAAATGTCTTCGCATAAACACCAGAAGAATTATTAGCAACCTGATGATGGTGAAATAACCTGAAACCTGGGTAGTTGCTTATGAAAAACCATTATATTTTTAAAAATTCAACAAATAAATAAATAAAGCTCATACAAATGTGTGGTTGAGCACTGTGATTTCTTTGTTTCATAAAAAATTTAATATATATATATATATATATATATATATATATATATATATATATATATATATATATATATAATGTGACCCATGTCAATTTCTTAAGCGGGGTTTAACAGGTTCGAATTCTGAGTTTTCCTTCTCCTAGACTGGTTACCTAGCTAAGGTTAAAGAGCCCAGTCTGACGTACTATTTAGCTGGAGAGAATAGTAGTTGGATGAATACCTTTCCCAAGGGTATTAACGCTATGTGAAGTGCAATCATCTTCGTCCACGATTTGAACTCGGGTCGATGAGTCCATTTCCTACGAGTCTAAGCGTTAAACTACTTGCCTCGATTATACACTTTATAAGTAATATAAAATATCATTTTATATATCCAACCCGCCTACCATGGGCAGGATGTGGCACAAGGTCATTTTTTTACTTTTCCTTTACTTTTCCTTTACATTTAAGTTCGATTTAACCGGGAAAATAGTAAAATGGACCATAAGTAGATGCAATTTAAAAAAAATTGAAATATATCACTAAGTAGGCCTGAGCTTATTCTAGTAGTGACCAGAATTAAAAGTTTTCATTCTCCTAGACTTGTTGCCTAACCAAGGTTAAAGAGCCTAGTCTGCCCTACTATTTACCCATAGCTGAAGGGAGAATAATTGGATTCGTACCTTTCCCAAGGAAAAGCGCTATGGGAACTGTGGTTTCGTGTAGGAATTGAACTCGGGTCGACGAGTCCATTTCCTACGACTCTAACCAGTACACCATCATGCTTCCTCTTACAATCGAAGTGATGGAATATTACGCTCGAATAATTTACAATTGAAAGCAAATAATTTATTAGAAAGGAATAAAATAACATGGAAGATACTGCGAGAGAACGAGAGAAATATAATGAACATTTAATGTAGACTGCTCTGGTTAGAACTGTTTTGTCAACTAATGCCAACTCCGTTTAGCTTAGGGCCAAGGGGTATGAATAGTTGTCTTTTGAGTGACGTGAAGTGCGCTCAATTTGGCAGGTAATGCTAAAGACTGTGAGTAACGCATAATATAGATGTTACCTTTCAAGAAAGCAGATTTTTTTTTCTTTTTACAGTAGCAATCATTTACAAATACATTCACTTACACACGGAATTTCAGTCTTCGCTGAGAACGGTTCTTTGCAATCTTTTTCACATATAGAAGAATTAGCAACTTTAAAAAAATGAATAACGTAAACACATTAAAGAAATAAGGCAATAAGGGAAATGTGATGAAGCAAAAAAGTATCAAAAGTGAGTAGGTTCAGGTGGGTAGCAATATAAGATGGAATCTTTTTAGATCAGGAGAACTATAGATACAGCGTTGTAGGAGAAGAAGAAGAAGAAGAAGAAGAACAAGAACAAGAAGAACAAGAAGAACAAGAACAAGAACAAGAACAAGAACAAGAAAGTGAGAACACGTATTGACGTAGAGATGAGAGAAGATTTTAATAGATGATGTTATATTGTGAGAAGAGAGGAGGAAAATTTAAGAACGTTCAATTGTTCAATAAACTAACGAGAGAAAGTAATTTTAAGAAAAGGTAATATATATATATATATATATATATATATATATATATATATATATATATATATATATAAGAGAGAAAGAGAAGGAGACAGACAGAAAGAGAGAAAGGGAAGGAGACAGACAGAAAGAGAGACAGACAGAGACAGAGAAAGAGACAGATAGAGAAACACAAGCATACGGACAGAGACAGAATGTGTGATTGAGTGATGTAGAGGGCTACGTGTTATTTAAGGAAACAGCTGAATATATTACGTTTACCAATAAAGAAGAAGAAGAAGAAGAAGAAGAAGAAGAAGAAGAGAGAAATTTACGAGATACGATACAAGATTTTAATCGATAATGTTATATGTAAGTCAATGATAATTTAAGAAGAGGGTATATATTATTATAAGCCTATATATATACATAAGCGTATATATATATATATATATATATATATATATATATATATATATATATAGGGGGATTTCGCTGACGGCCGCCAACTCAAGCGTAAACGCGATGCTCTTCTATATATAAGGAATGGGGCACTCTATGACGGCCTTTACATACAAAGCGATGTGTTTATTAAAACAGTTAAAACCCCCTTCCCATTCTGTAAGTGAGAGAGAGAGAGAGAGAGAGAGAGAGAGAGAGAGAGAGAGAGAGAGAGAGAGAGAGAGAGAGAGAGTCAGACAGACAAACAGACAGAGAAAGAGTGAGACAGAGAGAAAGCGAGGCAGGGAAAAACACAATAGAGAATGAGTTATGGAGTAATGTGGAGAGTTTTTGCTTCAAAATTTGCAGTTAAACTCTGAGCATTATGCGTAGATTAGTTGTAAATTATCCCGACTAAATCATTATTTTAAAAATATTTTTATAATATAACTATATGCTTAATATTGTAAACTTGTATATGTGTATGAACACGTAAACAGAGTTGTGGAACTTCTACAATTAAGTGATAACATCCAAATGTTTAGAATGCAGTCTAGACGAATCATTCAAATTCGTCATACATGTTTTTTATCAGTAAACTCAATACATTTTGAACGAAATATTTTAGCAGAACACAATATTGTAAGGGTTCAACACTTTCCATAGAGGCTAAGCCTAGCAGCACGGTGCCACTTTCCTGTTTCGTAAAGAGAATATTTATCTCAAGGATGAGGTCTGACGTTGCAAGGCCAGATGTACTTCGATGTACTTGCAAAACTCACAAGATGTCTGTTGAATACCAAGGGGACCATTTTGAAAAGTAATGACTTAAGATTTCTATTTTGGTAAACACGACTTCATTCTCAATAGGTTTTGAACACATCTCGTGAATTTTTACCCATAGATCTGCTTCCAACGGTTCAGTAAGGAACTGGGGGTAATGGCAATGAAGGAGTATTCCACACTCTCCAGATCTCCAGAAATGGAGCCTCCCCATCAGATTCAGTTTAGTTTCATACCCATTACACCGCTTCTTTGATGAGGGTTCTTACAGGAAGATACAGTCTGCATGTCCAAAGCCACATCCTTAACAGGACGTTTATATACCAGAATAATCAATGCTTAGTGAATAATAATAATAATAATAATAATAATAATAATAATAATAATAATAATAATAATAATAAAGGAAAATGAAAAATGGACAAATATCTGGACCTTGCCAGATAACTGAAAAAGTTATGGAATATGAAAATAAATGTGATACCAATTTTAGTTGGTGCACTTGGAACGGTCCCAAAAGGATTGGGAAAGGGTTTGGAAAGTTTGGAAATCCGAGGAAGGATTGAAACCATTCAGAACACTGCACTGCTGCAATCTGCCAGAATATTCAAAAGAGTCCTGTAGACCTGAGGAGACTTGCTGTCACTCAGACTCCAGGGAAAGATCATCAGCTAATGCTGATGTGAAAACTCAAAAGGAGTTTAATAATAATAATAGAGGGAGGTGATACTTTGATTTGTATAATAAACCATTCAGCCACGACCAAAAGATGACAGTGTTTCATAGCCTATGATTTTTGTAAGGAAGTGTTGAAAGATTTAAGTATTTACGGTAGCTCGATGAAAAATCATCGACAGTTTGATTGACAAAGTTTCAGCCTGAGTTCAACCAGTATCGGGACTCATTGTCTTAGAGAGTAACATGATAACATCAGTTTGTGAAAAATAGAATCTAGTTAGAATTAGCGCTCATCGGGGCCAGATGTGTCTATATTGCTATTGAATGACCCCGTTTGCAGGTTAAGATAGCATCGTGGATATTAAAAAAGTGTACACTACAAATATTGTTCCTTGTTCCATACGAAAGAACAGAAAATGGAGCCCAGAACAAGGTTCTGTGAAAAGTAGAATTTAGTTAGTCAGAGTTGAGCTAGCGCATATCAGGGCCAGATGTGTCTGTATTGCTACTGACTGTCCCCACTTGCAGGTTAAGATAGCATCGGGGACTTAATAAAAGTGTATACCACCAATATGGTTCCTTGTTCCATACAAAAGAACAGGAAATGGAACCCAGAACAAGAGAGATAACTCTAAGCAGACGTAAGCGGCCACATTCGAAATAGGAAAATCTTGAGCCGAAGGAGAAGCAGTAACAGATTAAGCGAAAAATAGTATTCAACAACAGAGGGTCAATTTTTAAGCGGATTTTAACAGGTTTTAATTTTCTTTAAGTCTCTTTCTCCCACGGTTAAAGAACCCAATCTGGCCAACAATTTAGTTATAGCCGGAGGGAGAATTGTTGAATCCATATGCATCTCAAGCGTATTATCGTATAGTAAAATGCAAACAGCCCCATCGAAGATTAGTATTATCTGCGTTATTCGGACTATTGTCCCCATCTTCATAGTTATTTGTACAACGTTTCGGCCGATATGCCCTCCGGCCTTCTTCAGGTATTTCTTGTCGGACTCGGGAACCTTCTCGGACTCGGGAACCTTCTTTTCGAACTCGGGAACTTTCTTGTCGTAATCGGGAGCCATCATGGAACTTTGAACCTAACCCTTTATTTATTCCACGGGGGTATCCTGTTCTCATTCCGCTAACCATAGCTGGGGTAGGAGTTGTGTTAATTATTTTTCTAACTGCTTCTACTCAGGATTGAACTCAAGATCCAGAGATAAATGTCACTTAGAACTGTCTTAACCTAAATACCTAAAGAAGGCCGGAGGGCATATCGACCGAAACGTTGTACAAATAACAATGAAGATAGGGAAAATAGTCCGAATAACGCAGATACTACTAATCTTCAAGCCTCATCTCAAACATTCAGAGGAATAGCCCCATCGAAGATTTGAACTCGAGTCTCCGTTTATATTTCCTATAACGATATTATTCGTATACATACCCACCATACAACATGAAATAACAATTGTTTTATTAAATTATTTTAATATAAAAACATGTCAAAAAATCGTCTAAGACTGTGTTCACAAACAACTGGAATTTTGCGATGAAAAGCAAAAACTATCCTTTTCCAAACTGGTCTCAGCTGGGGTGCTTATTAGGTACTTGATCCGAGAGTTCCTTTACACTGATGTTGACTTTCTGGCTCCTACTGAGGATGATATACAACATATCATGGGCCTATTTACAGCCTCGTGCACTGCATTTGGATTAAAAATAAGCTTGACAAAAACAAAGGTAATGTTTACCCCCGTAAGAAGTGGACTGTGTATCAAGCCAATTATAATCATTCATGGTACCTGTTTAGATGTTGTTGAAACGTTTACATAATTGGGAAGTACACTGACCTGTGATGGCTCTTTGGATGCTGAGATTCACCTACACATCCAGAAAGCTTCAGTGGTCTATGGAAGGCTTCAAAAACAGTTATTGTCTAATACTGCACGAGTAGGATGTAACACAATATTAATTTCTTAAGCGGAGTTTGACAATTTTGAATTCGGAGGTTTCCTTCTTTTATACGGGTTGTGTACCCAGTGTTAAATATCACTCTCTGATCTACTATTTGCCTAGCGATGGAGAGAGAATAATTGAGTTATACCTTTCCCAAGGGTATTAGCGCTATGTGAAGTGCAAACAGCATCGTTCAGGATTTGAACTCGGGTAACCACGCCTATTTCCTATGACGGTAATAACTACACCAGGTGCCTCTACTACCACGATATAAGTCGTATATGCCACACCAAAATAAACACTTAAGTGTAGGCAAAGATTGTGCTGCCCTCCCCCCATGGGACTGTCTAAATGACATTAAAGTAACATACGCATTTCAATAGAGAATAGTTGTCACGGAGATGTAATCTTTAGGGAGTAAGCATACCTTTCATTTCATTGTGAACCGAATAACTGGGAGTGATTCCTACTCAAAGACAGTAAAAGAAACATGCATGAAGACAATTTAGGGACAGTAATGAGGAAGGATGAATGAGAGAAAAGCGAAGAATTCTTTCACGTAATATACTTAGGAACAGAGATAGGGAAAGGTATTACGTCAAATAGGTTTTAAAATAAAACACAAAAAGCAAGGAAGAAAAAAAAAAAAAGAAATTTGATTATGTAAAAAAAAAAGTTTTTAAATACAATGAAAGTGATGGGTTTTAAGAATGAAGGCAACAAAAGTGAACTTTTTTAATACGAAAATAGATATTTCTGTAAGCAGGCTTATGATAACAGTAAGGTATGGTAAGTAAGTTTGATGAAAGCTTTAAAAACATATAGAAAGAAGTAAGAATCTACTTAGAGGTGAAATAAACAAAAAAAGTCTCTAGAAAAAGATTACTGAGGATAAATAAAATTTACTAAAATAAAAGACAACATTTCAGGCAGCGAAGTGTTTTCAGAACAGCGTAATAGAAAGAATATGGTTGCCAATACTTTCTCATGTTTTACTTTAGGTTTGTTTGTACTTGATGTTTTTGCTACTTTAAAATGGTTCTGCTATTCCCTCATTCTAAAAGATTCCCTCTCTCCAGTTTCGAGAACCCTATCACTTTATTTAAACACGAAGACGACCACATGATCATAACTGTTATGCGTCGTGTCGAGCCAGAGAAGCAGCAAACCGCAAAAATCAATTTGCTAGGAAAGGGAACACAAAAAAAATCCTCACAGAGTAAGAAAAACAATGTAGATTACAAAAAAATAATGATAATAAAACGGTAAGTAAATAATATACACTAAAAAAAATAGTTTTAAAAGCAAACCTCTGAATCATACTAACCCTGACAGTGCAATTCTGATTATTTTTCTTATGAGGTTTTTGTGTTTCCGTAAAGTAGTTTCTCTACCTTCTTTTCATTCATGACTAGATTCATTGACAGCTGATTTTTTCACGAATTGCAACGATAAAATTGTATAAATCATTGTTGTTTACTCATATATATATATATATATATATATATATATATATATATAATATATATATATATAAATCACAAAATACACACATATATATGTAATATATATACATATATATAGACATATAAATATATATATATGTATGTATTTATATCACAAAAAGACACACACACACACACACACACACACACATATATATATATATAATATATATATATATATATATATATATATATATATATATATAGACTTTTCGTTCCTGGTGGGCGTAGAAACGTTTGTTTTTTGTTTTCTAATCTCATTTTCGCAATATCTCCTGACTCTATTATTATTTTTAAAGAAGTGTTTAAACAAATTTATCAGTTTCTGAAAAAAATAAAAATTAAAAAATAAAGAAAACTACCAATTTTAGTTTAAACCCACGGTTGCCAATTTTACCCAATAGAAAATAACAAACATTCTGTTCAAATTTAAATTCTTTTATTTCTTTTTTTTTTTAAAGATAGGATTGTTTTCTTTGTATAATAAATATCCTGCCTTTCCTAAGGGCATTAGTCTTAAAATGAACATAAACTCGCAACTGAATTTCGAACTCGCTTATTAAGGATGCTGCAGTCCAGCAAGTTAGCCACTATGCCCTATGTTAAAATGTAAGTAGTACCAGTGAACATGGGAGAAATACGGGAAATTAAAAGAGGGATTGGTTTGGTTTCTTTGTTTCATGGCATATAAACCTCCGTCAAAATCCTTGACGTGGTAATTGCATTTCACTTAGCGCTAATACCCTTGGGAAAGGTATGAATCCTACTCTCCCTCCAGCTATGGGTAAATAGTAGGGCAGACTGTGCTATTTAACCATGTTTAGGAAACCGGTCTAGGAGAAGGAAAGCTCTGAATTCAAACCTGATAAACTCCGCTGAAGAAATTGACATTGTGTCGCATCCTGCTCGTGCGGAGGTGTTGGTAAATATGTATAAATCTCCGTCAAATCCATTCTTGTAGTAGGAGAACCGTTATGGTACTATTTAACCCATTGCTGGTGAGATGAGGGGTTTTATACCCTTCGGAATGGTATTAGTCCGAAAGGTAATGTAATAACGTGACTGGAATTCGAACTTGTGTAATATGATAACACGGTTCAACTCGTTCGTCCCTACGCCACACCCTCCCCATTTTCACATTGATACGCAGACTGATATATACGGGTTGTCTGGCAACCCCACTTAATTTTAGTCCGTATATGCAAATTATAAATCATTTGAATTCAGATTTGAATTCGGCGTCTCGCATAACCATTTGGCTGACCTGTCAACCCCATTTAAGCGAATCTTTTGACAATTTTAATTTCCAAAATTAACATTTAATTGCAGACAATTTATTCTATCTTCAAGGTATGTCTAACGTGTTAATAATGAACCTCTGTTTATCAATACAAATATAAACAATGAATATACTGTGAATCTTCTTCAAACTACGTCTACTGTGATTACATACACTAGCAAATATCCGCCCTGTTGGCTGGGGCGTTATATATATATATATACCGACTGCACCTCTGCAGAGGGGTAAGACTCCCCTAATGGGGCCACCTCTAGGCCGTGGGTGGCGATCCGTGATGCTTAAGGACAGAACCCAGGTGGATGAACAGTTCATGACTTGCAATACTCCACTTTGGCCCTATCTTGGGCTAGACGGGCGGTCGGAGAGGCCCCCTCCGATCAATTGACTGGTCACGTCAGGCCCTAACACATATATGATTTTCCCAACCATACTGCCCTTATGGCAAGCCCCAATCCCTTTTTATCATATGGGTGCTAAAAGGCGGTGACTGAGGGTATACATGTCCTGGGAATGACGTTAAACTCTATCTGATGGTGAGGTTGCAGTTTTGGAGGCTTGGGGAATGTGGAGCACCCCTTCATCACCATTGCTCGCTAGTTCACTCTGACCCGGAGTAATAGTACCTGTTAGGGTCCCATCTTTGGGTTAAATAGAAAAATGTATTTATAAAAAAAATGTATTATCCATTAAGAATTGATTTATTTCAAAACTTTATCGGCATTAAATAACCCACTGAGGTTGATATGCCGTAAGACAAACCAAACCAAACTAAACAAACTAGGAAATATATGCAATATATTGCAAGTACATACATTTTAATGTAATAAAACATTATATTAAATTAGAAAAGCTAATGACACTAAATAAGAAAGCAAATAGAACTGAAACTTACTCTTCCATCACTCCAGTCTTTCATTGCTAAATTTTTCCAATTTAACTATTTAGTTAAAATAGGAAGTAAAGAATAAACTTACAGTTATTTATTTTTGTTAATGCATTTGTTTCGAGTTTTATCTCGGAGATTTTTGCTCATTTTCATTAAGATAAAAGCAAACAATTAGAAATCAGTAATATTAAGTATATATTTATTAGAATCAAATTTCTAATATCAATATGCAAATTATCCTTCCCGTTAACACTGTAAACCTCTATTTTGTTGTATATATAAATACAATTGCATGTTCTTTGTGTGTAGATCCGGCCAACGCCGGGGTTCCAATGGCTTCGGTCCTGGATCCTTACAAGTTGATGCCGACGGCATCAACGCAATTTTTCGCCCACCAGCCATGAGCTTCGGTTTGTGGGTGCTCCCTCAATAATAGAGCCTTGTGCCTAACCCGTACAACGTGGGGTACGAGGTAATTACCATGTAGATATGGACAACAGTATTAATAATGTAAAACAATTTTATTCATAATTGAGGTTTAAATAAAAAATAATATCATGGAGAATATGTTAATAACTAAGGGAATTGTGACTTGAGTAGTGATATAGTTTCGGTTACAGACAGAAAAACACACAATCTCCATTATGATGAGATAAGATTCCCTCCAGCGATTTTGGTTCAAGTACCTCTTGTTACATAATTATTAGATTCTTAATATTTATGTACAGTAGTGAAGAAATCAAACTGGCTGTTATAAGTTACAGCCCACGGCCTTGAAGGATGAGTGACAAGGCTTGACCTCATCCTGATCCTTTCCGGTGGATACCGTGAGAATCGGTGGAGGAGACCCTCTTCCGGTTTAGATTAGAAATAGATTTTAGCCAGTCGGTCAGAAGGTAGTCTGGTGGGGATTTCGAAATAAATATGATCTAAGTTAAATCGAAGTCTTGTGTTATTATCTAAAAACTACCAATGACACAGGGTTTCTGATAAAGAGAAATCCCCAATGGAAGACCAGACACGAAGTCCCCAAGAGAAGTCTAGACGCTAGAAGAGATGTTAGAAGAAGACGTAAGATAGAAAAGACGTCAGAAGAAGAATAGAAGTAAGTAAAAAGAAGGGTATACAACACTCTGTAATGTTGCACCTCTCTATGATGCTAAGCAGTTATATTTCTTTTAACTTGCACGACGCCCACACGTGTTTAACCCATGTGATAAGTCTCCAGTCTAGGCAAAAGAAGAAAAATGTCGCATTTAGGTACACCTAGTATAAATTTAGAGCACTTCACTTTCACAATTCTGTGTTTCGACAAAACATTGTTCAAAAAGTAGCGAGACTGTTGATCAAAAGAGTATGGGGAATTTACGCTAACTCATCGAGACTTTAAAACTTCAGGCGCATTAGTTCTGTATACATGCTGTACGTATTGGTATCTCCATTTCATTTTCAGTGTAAATCATTCACTGGGAATTGAGCAAGGGGCTGATATCTCTCTCTCAATATCTATATTGATTAAGCTTGCGATGAATGGTTATTGTCGTTGAATATGAAGGCGCTGACCCATGTTTAAATTCTGGGCGAGTCTGTTTGCATTTCTGGTAGCACTATTACACTTTGAAAATGTATGAATCCTATTCTCCCTCCAGCTATGGGTAAATATTAGGTTAGACTGGACGTTTTAACCTTGGTAGGACAACCGGTCTAGGAGAAGGAAAACACTGAATTAAAAACCTGTTATACCTCACTTAAAAAAAGAACATCCTTCTCAGGCAGAGGTGTTGGGTAAATACACATATTGATTGATAACAGGTATAGCATTAAAATGGTTTGGTTTCTTTGTTTAATACCATATAAACCTCCGTTGGTAATCTAAGGCCAAATTCATCCTTGTAGAAGAACTGTTATGGTATAATTTAACCCATAGCTGGTGGAATGAAGGGGTTAATACCTTTCGTAAAGCTATTATTCCAAAAGAGAACGTCATTGTATACTTTACTTTTTTCAATTAATAACTTAGTTTTAGTATCATATTTTTTGTTGTTTTGTTTTCCTCATTCCTACAGACTCGCCTTGGGAAAACTCATTGCAGCACCTGTAAACCACACAGAAAAACCACATACTATACAGGTACGGACTTTGTGCAATTATTGTAACAGTTAAACCATATGAAACAGTTCTGTTATATCTACTAGACAGTTTATATATCAGATTGGAATGAATGTAATGTCCGATTTTAGAGTATATATTATAAAAAAAAGAACCTATGCCTATAGAAATATCAATAATTAACATAAACTCCATTACTTCAACTAGCAAATATATGCACCCTCCGGGTGCAAGTATTTAAGTTTTAATGTAATGAAATAATTAAATTAGAAAGGCTAATGAAACTAAATAAGAATGCAGATAAAAAAGAATGAAACTGAGGGGATATAATTGAAAATAGAACAACTGAAATTTACTCTTCCATCACTCTCGTCTTTCATTGTTATTTTTTCTAATTTAACTTTTAGTAAAAGAGGAAGTAAAGAATAAAATGACAGCTATCTTTTCCGTTAATGGATTTCATTTAAGATTCATTGAAGAGATTTTTACTTATATTCATTAAAATAAAACCAAACAGTTAGAAACCAATAATACTAAGCATATATTTTATTAAAATTACATTCTTAATATCAATATGCAAATTAGCCTTCCCGTTCACACTGTAAACCGCTATTTTGTGTATATATTAAATACAATGCATGTTATTAGTATGTCGATATGGTTAACAGTATGAATAATGTAAAACAATTTTATTAATAATTGAGGTTAAAATAAGGATAAATTCATGGTGAATATGACGTCAATTACTAAGGGAATTGTGACTTGAGTAGAGATTTAGTTTGGGTTACAGACAGAAAAACACACAATCTCTATTATAATAATATATGTATGGAATTTGAACTCGCTCACTAGGATTTCGCAGTCCAGCACATTAGTCAATGCGCTCTATTTTTCAAATAGATGCGTAAACTGATATCAACGGGTTGCCTGGCAACCCCACTTAATTTTCGTACGTATATGCAAATTAGAAATTGTATGAATTCTGATTTGAACTAGGTGTCCCGCGTTACGATTTGTCTAATGTGTCAATCCCATTTAAGCCAGACTTTGACAAGGTCGAAGTGTAATTTCTTAAATTGACATTTACTCGCAGATAATTTATTTTATCTATGGTATTCTTCAAGTGTTTCTTGTTGAACCCGGGAATCTTCTCGACGAACTCTGGAAAATTCTTGACAAACTTGGTAGACTTCATGTGGTAATCAAGAGCCTTCCATTTAGCGCAACGGATATTGGGCTTTAGTTAGTACAGTTCTTGTTACATAATTATGGATCCCTAATATATTTTTAAGGTAGTATAGAAATCCTTATGGCGATCAGTACAGCTGATGGCCTTCTGGGGATGGAACGTGAGAACGGAAGTCAATAGAAGCCCTTCCGGTTTAAGGAGTAAGCAACTCAGTTAGTTGCAGTGACAGTTGAGAGTTAGGACTTAGAAGGGAAGCTAGCAAGATGTGAGCTCACTGCGTGATTGTCTGGTCTGGGGGATCTGGAATAAAGTAACATCAAAAGTAAATCGAAGTCTTGTTGTTATTACTAAAAGCTAACAATGAACACAAGGCTTCTGATAAGAAATGATCCCCGACAAAGACCCGGAGTCCCAAGAAACACCACGAACAACGAGACCAAAGATAGAAGATAGATGATAGAACGATCAGAAGACGGCCGAAGAATAGACCAGAGTGAGACGTAAAGAAGTATACAACGTATAGATATTTAGTGCCGTCAAAGAAAAGGCACTACGTAAAATATATCTATTTGGTACCCGTACGACGACGCTACGTTACATTCTAAATTACAATCACTTGTAAGTTGCAGTTTCAATCCTGATCACGGCTATTAATAACAGAGAATACTTGACAAAGCTTAACACTTGTACCCGGTCATGGTTAACTGGATGAGAACAGTCTACCCTGGTTGACGGAATAAAATGCTCGGTTAGAAGTTCAGTGAAGGCTCCCGATTACGACATGATGGCTACCCAGTTCAAAGAAAGACATTTCAAGTGATAATAAAAATCTGAAGAATGTCGGAGCGCAAATCGGCCGCAACTTTGGGTATATAACAATATAGATGAAAACAACAATCAGAAAAATACAAATTATCAATCCTCATCTAAAAAAATTAGACAAATAGTACTCCTACATGTATAAAATATATTTATTTAGCTGGTTTGTTTGAAGCAACTCTAAAGTAAAAGCCCCTATATGTGCAGTCATATTTCTTAGAGTATATTTAGAAAAAATATTATGGAAATACGGTGAGGAAATTAATCCGACAATATGAGAAGAAAATATTTTTAAAATATAACAAACACAGGATGTTATGATATGGGGAAACAATTTTATGTGTCAATACTTAAGCATTTCGGTATATTGTACCATCTTCAGGACACTGTTAAGTAATGTTTATGTGAGGGACAAAATGAAAGATGTTAAGTGTATAGTGAATGCGTGAATATGATGTTATTAACCGTTAATTTTTATATGCGCGTTTGTTTACGAACACCAATGACGTGATCCTTGCAAAAATGGAATGTGAAGATCATAGGATGACGCATGCGTGAACGTGAATAGGCGGAAATAATATCTATATTGATTAAGCTTGTGGTATTGGTTATGGTCGTTGAATATGAACAGAGTATACAGCACTCTGAACCTTTGTATGTCAAGCGGTTTAGAAGGAAAATTCTGAATTAAAATCCTATTAACCCTGATGGATCTTGTGTCACATCCTGCTTAGGTGTGTTACAATTTATGAGAAGTCATAAATTGTGAAAAGACCTGTAGCTAAGAATTTGAATTAAGGTCTGTTGATTTAGAATCAAGGGGTCCCCATGGAAAACTACCGGAGACTGTCAATAACACTTGACCCCTTAGAGGCACACGATTGCGCGCCATCACAGACACGTGATTTAGTTAGTTAAGCAGATTTGACCCGATTTTAAAGGTGAGTAGACGTGATTGCCGTCTCTCCCGGGTTTGGTCTCATCCCCGCAGCGGAATCAATTATGGGCTAATAAAACTTGATCAAGTAAAACCGAGTCTAGTCGTTGTTAAATAATTAAGACAATGACCAGACCAAAGAAGAACTAACAAAGAATTAAAACTTAGCTGTAGCCTCTAGATCAGCCCAAAGGAAATGGTGAACGAAGTAGAAACAGTTAGCTGCAATAAATCCGCGCCAAGCAGAGTAAGCACTAATAAGAAATAAAACAGGTACCAGCTAGCGAAGTTATGAAGTAAGATCTCACTACCTATATCTAACATCTCTCTCTCTCTCTCTCTCTCTCTCTCTCTCTCTCTCTCTTCTCTCTCTCTCTCTCTCTATTATATACCGAGAAAGTCAGAAGGGTATATGCGGCAATACAACAATGTGGAGGGTTAGGTAAATAGACATATTTCTTAAACTTACGTAAATATAGCGCAAGTGCACAATATAAGCCTCTTACCGTTACTCTCAATGTAAATCATTACTAATTTTTACAAGTTTAGACCTTATTGAAAAGAAAGACACAGAAGAACAGCAAATGCAGGGTATGTGGAGACAGAGATGAAAGTATCAACCATGTATTAAGCGAATGCAGCAAACTAACAAAACTAGAATTCAAGGCTATACACGACTGGGTGGAAAGGTGATCTACTGGGAATTGTGCAAGAAACTAAATTTTGACCATACAAGTAAATGGTATGTGCATAAACCAGATTCTGTTCTTGAGAATGAAACGCGTACATTTTTCTTTGACTTTGAGATGAAGATGGATCACCTTAACCCATCCAGAAAGTAGACTTAGTATTGTTTAACAAGAAAAATATAACTTATCAACTGGTAGATTTTGCAGTCCAAGCAGATCACAGGATGAAGATGAAAGAAAACGAAAATATTGACAAATAACTGGACCTTGCTTGAGTATTGAAAAAAAAACTGTGGAATATGAGGGTGAAGTGATATTAATTGTAGTTGGTTAACTTGGAACGGTATCCAACTGTTATAAAGGAGATTAGAGGTATTAGAAATCAGAGGAAAAATTGAGACCATCCACACAACAACATTGTTGAGATCGGCTAGAATACTCAGAAGACTCCTAGTGTAATATATTGTTTGATCAGTGCACCCAAGGACCAGACTGAATAGGAAGTGCATGGGGGTCAGGTGCAGCCTGGAAACGAAAACAGGATGTGGCCCTGACCTGACCTTTTGCACCTGGAAATGCAGATGAACATTTGACATGATTTAGGTGCAGAAATCTGTAGGCATAGCCCATAGCCAATGAAAACAGCCTGCGTCGGCGAAGAGGCTTGTCTACACAAAAACTGCGTAGGTGTCACGAACAAAGAGGCGTGACACAGGGGGTCAGACTACAATAAAAGAAGCCCGTAGAGATTGATTAGACAGACAAGGATCACGTTCGAGATCACTTGAAAAGAACTCCCGAAGGCTCCACATTTGCGTAACCCTGCCAACGACTCTCAGCTGTACACAACCGAGGGAATAAACATCTCATCTTACATTTTCCTAAATACAAATGTTTGTGTTCTTGTACGGGTCCATTGTGTAACACTAGAGACCAGAGAATACTTGTCACTCAGATTCCAGTGAAAAACCATCAGCTAACGCTGGTATGAAAAACTCACAAGGAATGAAATAATTAAATAAGAATGTCAAAATAAGAATTAACAAAACGCGGGAGAATAGCACGTGTAGGTTATATTATGATGGAGATAAAACAGTAAATCATATCATAAGTGAATGCAGTCAACTAGCTAAAAAGGAATTCAAGAAAACCTACAACTGGGTGAGGAAAATTATCTATTAGGAATTATGCAAAGAAACTGTTATTTCACCATACTGACGAATAGTATTATGCACAAACCAGTGTATACACTTGAAAGTTATATTCATAAGATTCTCTGAGACTTTAAGAAGCAAATGCATGACACAATGCACAAAAGAAGATTAGACCAAGTTCTAATTAATAAGAAGGAAATAATTTGTAATCGAGTTGATTTAGCTATTGAAAATGACACCAGAAGGATAATGAAGGAAGCCGAAAGCCGGAAAAATAACTTGTTCTTGTCACAAAACTGGTAAGTTGTGGGATTTTTAAGGTAAAAGTGATAGTCACCGTAGTTGGGGCCATGAGAATATTATTCAAGAACCTGGAAATATACTGGAGTTTAAAGAAAGAATTGAGACCATAAGGACCGCAGCATTTATAAAATTATCTACGATTGTTAGAATACACTAGAGATCATAGAAAACGTGCTATCACTCCGTCTCGATCCAAAACCAACAGGGGTAAGGTAATAGAATACTAATGAGTAGTTTTTAGAAGTGTACATGAAAAAGCTTTGCATAAAAAAATGAAAAATAAAAAATGAAAGTAATTTCGGTACACTTAATTCCCTTACCCCAAGGAAAACAATACTCCAATTTGGGTTGACATGCCTTCAAAATCAGTTAATTAATTAATCAATCAAATTAATAAAATGATATCACTTTTTAACCGCATTATTACAATCTTTGAATTAGTCTTAGAAGTGACCATAAATAATTCACGAAATTTCTGAAAAATAACTAATAGTAGTTTAATGAGCCTATCATAGTTTGGCACAAGGCTACTACTGTTGATAATCTAAGAAACGATATTACTAATTAGTCTGGTAGGTATGGTGTACCGGGAAACATTGTTATTAAGCTAAATTTGGTATTTTTTGAAAGCTTAGGGTATCCTCTTGTGAAATTTGAAAACTCCTCTTTTTGACCCATGAGGCATTTTTTTTATTGGGGGGAGGGGAGTAGGCGAACCAGATCTAGTCTGGTAGATAAGATTAATGAGTTTAGAAGGCGGTTGTTGTTTAATAGTCATTTTCTTAGGAAAGAAAAACAGTGAACTGAGTTCAAAACCTGGACGAGGCTGTTTACCTTTCATATAGGTATTATGCCCTTGGGAAAGGTATGTATTCAACTACTGTTCTTCCAGCTATGGACAAAATGAGTGCAGATTTGACTCCTAATGTCGGTACGATAATCAGTCTAGGCGAAGAAAAGTATTTTATCTATTAAATTCCGTTTAAAAAATAAATTAGTGCCACGTCCTACACAAGCGATGGGGTTGGTAATTAAAAACTATACTAGTTAATTGAAAAGACGAAACATTAGGATTTTTATCTTGGGGAAGTGTCATTTACTTCTTCTGTTGTAGGATGATTATCTGTATGGACGGAAAATCAGAAAAGGAACACAACAAATCTATTTTTGTTTGAATAACTTTAGTGTATTCCTATGTTTCAAGTTTGCTGAGATGGCATGAATATTAAAATTGTTAGACGTTAATCTTCTCTCCCCAACTCTAATTCGTTGCCTATGAGCACAAGTTAGCTTCAACTCTTTCATTAATATTTTTAAAAATACCGACTCGGTAAATTGAACTAAAGTATCAAACAACAATTTTTTTTGGTTACAACGTTTTAACTCCTGTTACAGTCTACTCTTTAATGCTATTTGGACAAAGTATTTTTCCCTTTAGAAAGTGTAAATATATTCTCTGAACTCGCCCACACATATATATATATATATATATATATATATATATATATATATATATATCTTATTATAATGGAGATTGTGTGTTTTTCTGTCTGTAATCGAAACTATATTACTTCTCAAGTCACAATTCCCTTAATTAGTTACGTCAAATTCTCCATGATTTCATTCTTTTAAACCTTCAGTTATTAATAAAAGTTGTTTTACATTATTAATACTGTTGACCATATCTACGTTCTAATAACATGCAATTGTATTTATATATACAACAAAATAGCGGTTTACAGTTTGAACGGAAGGCTAATTTGCATATTGATATTTAAAATTTTATTTTAATAAATATGTGCTTGGTATTATTGATTTCTAATTGTTTGGTTTTATCTTAAGAAATATAAACAAAAATCTCGTGGATAAATCTTAAAAGAAATTTATTTACAAGAAGAAATAACTGTAATATTATCCTTTACTTCCTATTTTAACTAAATAGTTAAATTAGGAAAATTTACCAATGAAAGAGGGGAGTAATGGAAAATGATGGAATAGTTAGTTTCAAAGTTGTTCTATTTTTCGATTATACCCCCTCTGTTGCAAATCTTTTTATCTGCATTCTTAGTCAGTTTCATTAGCCTTTCTAATTTAATATGATATTTTATTATATCAAAACTTAAATACTTGCACCCGGAGGGTGCATATATTTGCTAGTACATATAAATATAGTACTTTAATCATATATATTATCTGATCTTATGGATCCCATGTTAGTTATGAAGAAGCCGAGTGACAACGCAAATAAAAGCAAAGTATTAGCCACAAAATAATTATCACCTACTGAATTAGACAACCGTTTGCACTCATTCAACTGGAATAAATGGTGCATCTTAATACGAAGAGAAATGTCTCGCTTTGAAATCAGTGATTCAAGATAGAAGATATTCTGTGTTCACACAACAATGACGTGAGATCAGTGGCTTGGGACGTGTGATGTCTTCTACACCGATAGGGGATTAATTAATGTCTTTATCAGTTCGAAGCCAGTTAGTATTATGGGGAGAAATATGCATATTCGCTAATATCTTAATATCACCTTTTATTCGATAACCGTAGCTAATTCGTCGGCCAAGCGTTAGGGTCCTTGTTGCAATTTCCAAGTCACCCGGTCTTATCTAGAAAGGAAATAGCAGGAAATGCAACCGATTGAAAGATATGAAATAAGCATTGCTGGTTCTGGGGATTCTGATGTAAAAGGTAAGTTGAACTTTAGGACTCTTTAATGTGCAATACTATTCATTGTGTTATAAAGCGAAATAAAATAAATGTATACGTATTTACCAAACCCCCACACGAGTAGGATGCGACTATGGCCATTTTTTAAAAGCGTTTGAAAGGTTTCAAATCATAGTTTTTCTTCTCCTAGGCTGGATGTCATACGAAGGTTAACTGCTCAAGACGTCTAGATAGAAGTCTAGGCATTATTGTAAAAATAGTCTCTACAACAGTCTAGACCAGGGGTCACCAAACTACGGCCCGGGCGTCGGATCCGGACCATGCAGGCATTTTATCAAGCATGCTGACGGTACTTAAATTTCTTTGTAAAAACGCATGAAACATCTTATGCATGCGAACAAGCCTTTTCAAAATTAAAATATGTGAAATCAATCCATTGAATGAAATTGACTGATAAACATTTGAAAGCAATTCTCTTGATTGTATGTAGCAATTCCAAACCAAACATTGAAGGTATCTTGAAAGACAAACTTCAGTTTCACAAATCTCACTAAACCTTTCTGCTAATGTTGCGTTCTTTGATAATGTTTTGAAAATAAATATGTGGGTTAAATTATTTTTGTGTATCTTATTCCACTCATCCATAAATGTAACATGGAAAAATAAATCTTGTTTTACATCTTTTTCTCGAAGCTATCGTTGTGGCTGGCATGTATTAAACGCAATAATAATGTGACCCGCGCTCCTTATTTTTTCAATTATCCGGCCCACCGTGAAAAAGTTTTGGTGATCCCTGGTCTAGAACATCGTCCGAAATGTATTCTAGAAACTAATCTGGGCAGCGTCCACGAAATTATCCTAGATTTTATTTTATTTGGTCTGGATTTTACATGTCAACACATGGATTTTTTTATGCCGAAGTATTGTTACATAATCTATGCAGTTGCATAAGATTATTGTCAATCCCCTGTATTTCTGAAGGGATGGCCCTTTTCATATCACGGGCGGGACTTTCCATGGAATATTACAGAAAGCCCGCGAAATACGTGAAGTCACGTGGGACCTGGTTGGGTCTTCAGTTTTAGTTTGGACGTCAGGCAGAGAAGATGTACTGCCTTAACTGGAACTCACCTGCATACGCGCGCTATGTTTAGTTACATGAAATGTTTAGTTAAGTAAATAAAAGCTTACGAAAATAACATGGTCTTGTGGTTGATGAATGTCTTGGTAACAAGACTGATCTAGAAGGAGAAATGAATTAAGTGCGACCGACCACGTTAGAAGAGACGATGGAAGAAGAACGTAAGATAGAAAAGATGAACAGAAGAAAAATGGAAGTAAGTAAAAAGAAGAGTATACAACAGTATTTCTTTTATTCATTCTTGATGGGTATTGATTTTTTAACTCGATTTTTAAAAACTCATTTTTTATCATTAACTAAGGGATGTGACATGCGGTAGTACTAGTACTCAGGGTCAGAGTGAACCTGGGACTAATAGCAATAAAGAAGTCCTCCACACTTCCAAGAGCTCCAGAATTTGGATTTTATCTATACATATTGTTTAATGTCCTACACAGGACATTAAGATCGTTTTTAGCACATATATGATAAAATGGTTGGGGTTTGCCATAAGCGGACTAGGGTTGGGGTAATTATAAGATAATTATATAAATGCTAGGTCTTGACCTGATCAGACGATAGATCGGAGGGTAGCTCTCCGTGACACTGTCTAGTCCAAGTAAGAGCCAAAGTGAAGTGTTGCAAGTCATGGACTGCTCAGTCACCAGGATTCCGTTCTTAAGCATCACGGACCGCCACCCACCGCCAACGGGTGACCTCATTGAGGGATTTACAGAGGTGCAATAGGTGTATACTTCTGGCAAGCCGACAGAGTGATACATTATCCTAGACACCACTGTAAAAAATAGTCTAGGCAACATCCTCAAACAAAGTCTAGACTACCGTAGATCAAATAGGATAGATGTCGGGTTGTCAACGATTTTCTAGGAACAGGTGTCTACCTGTAGGCACATTATCATTTGATGGTTGGTTAGTTGATTCTAACGGCATATCAACCCGTCTTGGGTTATGTCATGCCTAACGGTTAGGAAGTAATATATGTTGTGTATTTATATTTGTACTTTTTGAGTAATTGGTTTTAACAATGTGTTAGCACCACTGGGGATCATGTTGTATGTATTGATTAAGTCCATCTCTATATTTTATGGTATAATTCTATTTCCCTCAAAAACGACAGAATGTCCTCCATGTTGACATTTTCAAATAGATCTTTCATATTGTTTGCATTTAAATAACGTTTACTGATGCGAGCAAAAAACCTGCATTCCATGAATAAGTGTTTAACGGCCAAAGGTGTTTGACATATTTCACACTGTGGTTGTTGTTCTTGTTTGAGTAT
>CM042141.1:72312446-72319946 GCA_023376005.1 Doryteuthis pealeii | reverse complement strand
ACAAAGCTTCGTTACATATCGAGGTGAAATATCATTTGAAAGAAGTTGTTTTCTGTTTTATTCTCAATTTCCTCAATTTCCCATCATCTACCCCACACACATATATTATAAATATATATATGTGTGTGTGTGTGTGTGAATAAATGAATACCTTATTCAGTAATAAATTTATTTCGGCATTTTTTGCCTGTTTCAATCTTATTTCTACTAAATAGGAGATTTCAAATCGAGCCCAATCGTTATGATTTTACCGTCTCACTGATTTTTGTTTCAAAACAACCAAGCGCCGCTAACTTCAGTTCTTCGCTATACTAAATCAGATATAACTCTCTTTTCTTAAAAATATAGCAAACCATATTATGAATATCAATGTTCACTATATGCCGATGTGCTCAGTATCAATTATAGACCATACATATCCCAGGAGCTTAACTACTTTTCCCATGATGCACCACACTGCATATATATATATATATATATATATATATATATATATATATATATATATATATATATAAATAAAATATATTTTGGCAGCATTTTTTCTTTTATACAAGTTTTGTTGAACTGTACAGACAATTCTTGTCGGACAAGTTTTTGGTTGATCCTTTCTAATTTTCGGGCCATCTTTTCGGTATCGGGGTGTAACTGGTGTAATAGTCTACCAAAGGTTTCAAAACGAGCGCTTTCGGCAATACAGTTTGCCATCATCAGGTGGGAAACGATGGTATAGTTTCGTGCCTCGTTTTTAACAAGAACGAGTAGTAGCAAGGAATTAGAAGTGGGAGGGTAATAACAATTAGTAGTGGGAGATTGTAGGAATGGTAGTGGGTTCGAGCGAGCGATGCAGTAGTGATTTTTTGGGGAGGGGGCACAAGTTGTGAGAAGGGAGGGGTATAATGGAAGGAGGATATATATATATATATATATATATATATATATATATATATATATATAGTGACGTCAAGAATTTTCCCCGAGACTAATTGTCTATATTATATATATAGTGACGTCTAACAGGTGAGTTTGTTCTTGGTTTGAAGATCTCATAGGACAGAAACTGACATTTAACAAATGCTGTTGACTCTAGGCAAATCTAACAATTCTAATACATATATATATATATATATATATATATATATATATATATATAATATATATATATATATATATAACTGAAGTGCCTCAAGTTTTTTACAGTGCTAAAAAGAGAATAATGAGATTTACGACTACAGTCGCATACGTACCTTACGGATATTTAGCAAATGAAAAATATGTTGCACCTACTGAACTTTATCTTTATTTCCAATTCGTACTGTTTTCTACTAACTGTATATTGACGCATTCATTTGTGATGAAAACCAATGGAAACTGTTATAAAGAAATAAGATTAGTCAAAATCTAGGTGCGTCACGTAACGATTATAGCTGTTAGAAATTAACGCAGCCAACCAAATCCTGGATGCTGTTGTTTGCCTTTGGATAAGGCATGAACCCATATCTTCCTATCAGCTATAGGAAAATGCTATTGCACGTTGGTCTTTTTAGCCTTAGTAATGCAATTAGTCTCGGGGAAAATTCTGGAATGAAATTGATTTTGATCCGTTTGATAATTGACCTTGCGACAATACATTCTGCTCGACGTGGGGCTTTAAGGGTAATACACAACTATTGGTTATGTGGTAACAGAGATGACACAATTAATCACATATTCAGTGAATGCATCAAATTGGAACGATAAGAATACAAGTGCAGGTATGACTGGGTGGGAAAGAGGATATAATCTGAATTATGCAAGTGATTAAAATTTAGACATGCTGGCAGATGATATAATTATGTATTTATGAACACCTACCGACGAGCAAGATGAGACACATTTTTATGTGTCGTTTAACAGGCTTTAATTCAAAGTCTTCGTTCGCCTAGACTGGCTGTCATACCAAAGTTTAAGAGCTCACTCTGACTTACTATGTACATATAGCTGTAGAGACAATAGTTGGATTCATACCTTTCCCAAGTTTAGTATGGCAATATGAAATACAAACAGCCTCGTCTATTATTTGAACTATTTTCGTCGTTTCCTTTTCCTATTACGTTAACGATTACACAAATGTACCAGCTTTCGTCTTCCTTAGAAAATTCGATGCATAAAATTCCTAGGGTCTTTGAGATCCAATCGGATCCCCAAATCCCGACCAGAAGATCAAACCTACTGTCAATTAACAGGAATAAATTATTATTACATGTTACCCATCGTATCCGATGATGACATCACGCGAATCCTTTTCCTCCAATTTATTCGGTCTCAGGTTGCTTCTTGCCAACTGCCTATGGGCATGTTAAAGTCCTTCAGGTTTCTTTTGATATTTTCTTTGTATCTGAGCTTTGGTCTACTGATTCCACGTGACCCCTCTCTCAGATGAGAATACAGCATATCTTTTTGGCAGTCTGTCATCCCCAAGTCTGTTTGTAGTAGACATGTAGTCTGTGGGCATCCGCTTTGTACACCGTCCAGGATTCCGCACCGTACAGGAGGGTTGAGAGAACTATGGCACGATATACTGCACATTTAGTTTTCAAGGAGGTGTCTCTGTTGAACCAGACTTGCCTCTTCAGCCGGCCAAATGTTTTGGAAGCATTTGAAATTCGGAGATCAAGCTCTGCATTGAGTCTAAGGTTGATGGCAACTGTGGAGCACAGGTACCTGAAGGTATTTACCTGAGCTAGAATCTGACCTTCTATCATTATGTATTTTTCAGTGTCATGTAAAAAGAAATTAACTCGTCATCTAATGGATTTTGTGGTGTCAGTGGTCCATAGAGTAAAGATTTAAAATAGCGAAAGAATAAAAAATATGGACCTTGCCAGAGAGCTGAAGAAGCCATGGTACATGAAGCTGGCGGTGTTACCAAAGATAGCTGGTGTACTTGAAACCGTTTCTAAGAGCCTGGAAAAGAGAAGATAACATTGTCATCCAGACCATCGCCCTCTCAGAAGACGTCCTGAATTTCGGAATTTGCTGTCATTCAGACATCAGAGAGTCCACCTTTTAAACTAGATAAAAGAGACAATGATAATCCAATAAGAATGTAATTTTCAGCCCAACCCAACCTATTTTTATCATTATTGTTTTGAATACGAAAAAGAGTAGTGTATATCAAAGATAAAGTAGAATAAAATGAATTATGTTCTGTAATATGTTTTAAAATTTATTTTTTATAGATATTTTCTTTGGCATAATAAATTTGGAAACTTTTTTTTAGGGAATGAATTAAAACATAAGCGTATCTGAAACACGCTCGTACCTCCGATTTTATATCACAACACAAACCAAAATATCGGCCGAGTGAGTTCGTAACTCGGAAAAACTGATAAGGTGATACACTCTTAAGTCAGGATATTATATAATTCTAGCAAATATATATATCCTCTGGGTGCAAGAATTTGGTTTTTAGTGTTGAATTTAATATTAAATTAGAAATGCTAATAAAACTAAATAAGGATGTAGATAAAAATATTTGAAACGGGGGTGGGGGTAAAATAAAAATAGAACAACTGAAACTTACTGTGTTATCACTACCGTCTTTCATTGCCAACTTTTCCTAATTTGAATATTTAGTTAAAATACGAAGTAAAGAATAAAATAATAGTTATTTCTTCCTGTTAGTGGATTTCTTTTAAGATTTATCCCCGAGATTTTTGCACATATTAAAATAAAAATAAACAATTAGAGATCAACAATTCTAAGCACATATTTATTAAAATAAAATTTTTAATATCAATGTGCAAATTAACTTTTCCCGTTATTTTTGAATATATAAATATAATTGCATGTTTTTGAATATATAAATATAATTGCAGGTTTTCAGTATGCAGACATAGTCAACGGTATTAATAATGTAAAACAATTCTATTAATCATTAAGATTTAGATAAAAATAAAATCATGGGAAAGTATGGTAAATAACAAGGGGGATTGTGACTTGAGTAGTGACATAGTTTCGGTTACAGACAGAAAAACACACAATCTCCATTGTAACAATATATATATATATATATATATATATATATATATATATATATATGTTTGTTTTTTATGTTGAAGTTGGGTGTTATTATGAAGCATTTAAAAATAAATGAAGGAACTCGATGTTATGGAGTATTGGATTCATTTATTTTTTATTATGTGTTATTATAAATTTTCGGGAACGTTAGATACCCTTTTTCAAATGAATCCTGTTCAACGGATCCTTTGTCTTTGTTGTTATTGACAGCGGCAGCGTCTGTAAAATATTTGTAATAACGGAGTATTCCGATATCGGCATACAGTCCCCTCACGTGAGTTCATAGTTTATATATATATATATATATATATATATATATATATATATATATATATATATATATATATATGGCATAGTTTATGCATGAAGTGTGCCCAATGTATTTATAGATGAAGTGTGCCCAATGTCAGTGGTATACCATATATCTACTCAGGGTAGGGTAGATATAAAGTAAACGGCACTTGTTAACCGTAGAACGACCAAAAAACACCCGGAGCCCATCTTCTTCGAGAATCTAACAGCGAATTATATTTCGAGAGGTCATCTGGTGTTAGATTACATCACAAATAACATGAGTGTTCTACACTGGCTTTCGGCCATATTTATTTCTTTTCTTCCTTCGTCGAGTGAACAAATCCACTTTTACTTAATGTAAAACACATAAACGGATCCGGATATCAAGGACAAAGCGGCATTTTTCGCGCGTTTCCTTTGCACGAGTGCGTACCTAATCGATATCTCTTTCAAACGAAGCCTCAAGCAATTCAGAAGTGTGTACGTTTGCGTGATCGTCTATAGGACAATTGTTTTCTCGGTTATGGCATAAGGAATTTGTCAACGGGGCATGAAAATGAACAGTTGGCAATGAAAGTGCTCTTCTATTTTAGTTTCAGTTCGTTTTACAGCAATTAAAAAAAACATATTACATCTTTATTTTCATGTAAGACGATGTTATAAAAACATCTATTTTTATTTTACAAGCAACAATTTGTATGGAATATAAAAAGTACGTGCGTAACGCGTAATTGTGAGATAACGTAGATATATTTTCAACAATACACACTCGCATTAGAGAATAAGAAAACAAATAGAAAAACACGCCCCCCACACACATAAATACACAAACTCACAGACAGACACAGAAGCAGACACACACACACACACATACACACACACACACACACACACACACATACATATATATATATATATATATATATATATATTTATTTATTTATTTTACAAAGTTTTCACAGATCAATGTTCATTATAAACAGCGACCTAGGTTTCATGCTAAGGGGCAATCATTAGACAAAAAATGCAAATTTTGAAAAAATTTATTTTTTTGTAAATCCGAACTATAATAGCGTCCGCTGAACTAACCGACGTTATATACAGTCCAAAATGTGACATTGAGTAAAGAACTTCAACAAACACCATGGGATCTTGCTCAACAACATGATGATTGCCCCTTAGCATGAAACCTGGGTCGCTGTTTATAATGAACATTGATCTGTGAAAACTTTGTAAAATAAATAAATATTAGCTCTTACAATTTGTGATTGAGCACTGTATTTTCTTTGTTTCATCAGAAAAAAAAATTTTGTTTTTACATATACCTATATATATATATATATATATATATATATATATATATATAATATATACAAAGGTTGTTCAACAAGGTCTAAACCTCACCCAGAAAGTAGGGCTAATTCTTATAAAACTAGAAGATACTGATTTAGATTTCGCAATTATTTTCTGTAAAAGTGAGATCCGTAAAGAAGTGACATGTTTGCGAAAAATCTGAAAATTAACAAAAAAAAACAGTGGCAAAAGTTGTCATAATGTATCTGGGTGATTCTTAGAACTTTTTTGAGGTCCTCATATATATATATATATATATATATATATATATATATATATATATATATATATATATATATATATATTGTTATGTGTATGGGTTGTATATGTTAGGGTATTAAAGTGTTAAATGCGTTCCTAAAGTCAAGCCTAAAACTTTTTTTCAAATTTCAGGACTCACTTTTTTAACTGAAGCAAAGAAATGAATGCTTTGCAACCCTTCTAAGTTTAATAGCTGCATATAGTAATGAATTAGGATTGTTCTCTAAAGTGGTAAATGCATTCGTAAAAGCATACATGCACACACACACACACACACACACACACACACACACACACACACACACACACACACATATATATATATATATATATATAATATATATATATATATATATATATCAGATAATGCAACTATATTCCAAATCATAACGCTAAAGCTCCCTTGATACAAGAGCAGATCTTCGTTCCGGACGTGTGATTGTCGACGCAAGGCCGTCCATTCCAACAGCCGATGTTCATTGGCATACATTTCCTCATAGTAGCAGGATAACGACCAGGCCCAGGCCCAGGCTCCGGTGCCCTGAGACACCTTGTGGTCTAGACCCTGATATTTACAGAGCCCTTATTGCCATTTACGTTTATATTTCATTAGTATTTGTTTTGCCATTTTAGGCTACAGCCAGCCTCTGTATTATCAAGGACACATAAATGATAAGAGATGTATTGCATATCAAGCAATACCTGTGCTCATAGCTTTTTTAAGTGAGGAAATGCTTTGCACAGAACCAATCCCACTCTCTGAACGACTGCCACACTGAAACAAAAAGAGGAACAAGTCGACATCATCGTTTCAGCAGCCGCCGAAGGTTATATTTTCGAGTATTCCTTCTCCTAGACACTTGCCTTGACAAGGCTGAGGGATGCGTCTCTCCCGGTGGTTTTGCTACGCACCTGGATACCAATCCAGATATTTTTATGTCCCCGTATATGTTATGTGCTAGATGGGCGTTGAGTGAAAGGCTTCATCCGCCCGTTGACAGGTTTTGTTTTTCATCCTGTGGGTGTCTAGCCACCGTCCTCACCAGGGAAGCGTGGTGGGGTAACCGGTTTAGTCGCCGATGACCTGACTATGAAACAGGTAGTACTGGATTACATAGTACCCGTAGAGCTTTGGGGAACCTATGCCCCCAATTTGGTTAATCACTTTAATTAGAAGGGATTTAATTGCAAAATTCACCGTATTCGGCGTACAGCTAAGCCTCGCTTTGTTTACATATGTTTGAGGCCTGTAAGTGAATCCATTTCCGCTTAGAAATGTACCGATTAAATTGTCTCCTATATTTGACAGCTGCCTGTGGCCGCACGGGTAAGAGGATTGGCGAACGAAAGTTCATTCGGGTCTCGAATCCGGCCAGAGGTAGCTGTTAAACGGTATAACCACACTGATGAGAGGGGGTACCTCGAAACACGTGTCTGTGGATTACTTTATCATATATATATATATATATATATATAAATGTGTGTCTATTATTATTATTATTATTGTTTGTTGTTGTTGTTGTTGATGAT
>CM042141.1:72299946-72307446 GCA_023376005.1 Doryteuthis pealeii | reverse complement strand
AAATGCAGGTGAAAATTTGACATGATTTAGGTGCAGAAATCTGTAGGCGTAGCCCGTAGCCAATGAAAACAGTCTGCGTGGGCGAAGAGGCGTGTCTATAGAAAAACTGCGTAGATGTCACGAACAAAGAGGCGTGACACTGGGGGTCAGACTACAATAAAAGAAGCCCGTAGAGATCGATTAGACAGACAACGATCAGGTTCGAGATCACTTGAAAATAACTCCCGAAGGCTCCACATTTGCGTAACCCTGCCAATGACTCTCAGCTGTACACAACCGAGGGAATAAAGATCTAATCTTACATTTTCCTAAATACAAGTGTTTGTGTTCTTTGACGGGTCCAGTGTGTAACAATACGGCCGGGACAATTATATTGGAGCTATGCGTTTACGTGATTGAAACGTGTTTCTCTGAGCGTCCATCTAGTCTAATTACGGGTCAACGTAAAGTGTTGTATGACACAGACTGCTATATTACCAGTATTCCATCCTGAGCAGTACGGATCACCACCCACGGCCAACAGGTGACCCTGTTGGAACCGTTAAAATTGTTTACTTTTAGATTAGAATAGTTAAAATAAAACAATGTGAATTATTAGAGGGCGTAGATATTGGCTCAAAGATTTGAAACCATCTTAGATTTTAATTAAATTAGAATCAATAGAAACTGTTAATATCTACCGAGACATTTCATCACGTAGACAGTTTTTTTTTTTTTAAGTAAAGTTTGCAGACCTTGAAGAAATCCTTGAAGAAATTCTTTCTCTGATATTATTTTTAGATTGATATTTTTAAACGAAATTCTGAGAACTTTTTATTTAATTAAATTGGAACTCTGGACACTTTTATTAATTACATTTCAGTTGTTTACTTGGGCTCAATTTCTCAAAATATAATGTTAAAAATACTTATTTGTAACAGGCAGACATGAAAAGAAATAGTCTTAGATCGAATATGTTTTTTTCTAATTTTCTAATTTTGCAACTAGTAATTACCTTTGATAATTTTTTTTGTGTGTGTGTTTGTTGTATTCGATGATTTTTTAAAAATATTCTATCGACAGTTTTATTTAAGCGTGACATTCCTGCAATTAAATATATTCTATTAATCAACCTGGGATAACATGGTGAGTGGATATAGTTTTAAAATATACGTACTTTTAATCGATTTATAGAAAAAATATATGTGAGTTTTAATCTATTCTAATGCAACAGTATTAATTGGCTGTGGATCACAAACACAAAAGCATATATATATATGTACACACACACACACGCACACACACACCCACACACACATATATATATATATATATATATATATATATATATATATATGTGTGTGTGTGTGTGTGTGTGTGTGTGTGTGTGATTTAGGGTAGTAAATAAATGAAACTAACGGCGCATGGTAACTGTTAACATACGTTTTTCAAACAAATCTCATACGCAGATTGAAAATCGCATAAGCGGAATGAAATCTCATAGGCAAGAAATAGTTACCAAGCGCCGTTGAGTTTATGTTTTCACCGCCCTAACTTATATATATATATATATATATATATATATATATATATATATATATATATATATATCAGTGTAAAGATCATTTTTTTACTTATAGATATATACCAGCAAAAATACCCGGTCCATGACTGGACTAAAAACATTTTATAAACACCAAGGAGTGAGTGGGCATAAGAGGGAATAAGAGAAAATAATTCATAGAATTTTTAAAAAATTCATAATCCTTAACTTTTGAGTGTTTTGAAACATAATTCTGTTTTTCTACAAACTGTTTTGTACACATGACAAAAACTTAAATTCAGTTCTTAATTGTTTGTTGCGTTAAAGGGATAAAAATATTTTATTTAATTTTCTACCTCTAAAACGTGACAATTAAAAGGAGCTAAGTATTAAACACGCGTCCTTATTTATTTAGCTTTATCGCCTAAAGCTGTAGAATTCGCCGACGGTACCTCTGTTGAGTAAAACCTCCTTCCAATTGGGCCACCTGTTGGTCGTAGGTGGCCACCCATGATGTTTTTGGAAGGAATACTGGTAGTTGAGCAGTCCATGGCATGCAACACTTCAATTTGACCGTTACTTGGGCGATATGGGTGGTCGGATCGGTACCCCCAATCAATCAGCTTGGCATGTCACGCCCTAGCACCTATATGATTGTCCCTACTATTGCTCTTCAATCCACTTTTTATCATAAATATATATTTACCAACCCCTCCGCACGAGCAGGATGCGACACAAGGTCAATTTCTTAAGCGGAGTTCAACAGGTTTGAATTCAGAGTTTTCCTTCTCCTAGACCGGTTGCCTAACCAAGGTTAAAGATCACAGTCTGCCCTACTATTTACCCATAGCTGGAGGGAAAGTAGGATTCATACCTTTCCCAAGGGTATTAGCGCTAAGTGAAATAATTGCCACGTCCTGGATTTGAACTCGGGTCGACAAGTCCATTTCCCATGACTTTAACCATTACTATATATTATTATATAAGAGTTAAACGTCGGTGGATGAGGGTCTTAGAGTCATTGGTGTGTCGTTAAACTGGATCTAATGGTGATGTTCCAATTCCAGAGCTCTGGGAAGTATGGAGTACCCCTTCATTGCCACTATTCTCAGACCCACTTTGAATCGGAATCGTAGTACTTGGTAGACTTATGACTTCTGCATAAATGAACGCAAGGGTTAACATGCTGTTAAATCTAACTCGCCTACGAACATGTGTCTTCATTTGTAGGAGAAAAATTTCATATTTATTCGAATGCAAATTATTCGTTTATTAAACATTTAACGATAACTAAATTTAAGTATTCGTTTATTTTAGGAATAGTCTATTTTACACAAAATCTTTGGAAGGATATTTAATTCAAATTCTACCAATGGAATGTACGTGATATTTTAACATACACCGCTAGTTAGTTGGTAATACGAAATAGGCGTGGCTTCTCACATACGCATTTCTTGTGAGGTGTATCAAATAAGTTGCTACAAAATTTAAATGAAACATCTAAACACCTGCCAACTTCCAAATCCAGTGTCGAAATTTGGCTGTTTATTTTTTTTATTATTATCTGTGAATTGGGAATGCCTCCAAGCCGATTCTTGAAGTGTTCTTTCCACTTTGGAAGTCTATCTAGAATGATTGCTTTTAGGTTGGATCTATTTTTTCCCTAAAAAAAACTTCCTTTAGGCAAACAAAAATAAAAATTAGGTATCAAGAAAAATGACATCATAGACGTAGTTTACAAAATCAATTCAGCCCCCCTAACTGAAAAAATTACAAAAAACAAAACAAAACGGGGAATTATATCAAGTGCAGTTGTAATGTTACGGGTGTTCGTTGTCACGGTACCGATTAGGAATATGTTACGTACGGCTTCAATTCATAATCTGTCACGTAGTGCCTTTTCTTTCTCGGCACTACAATTAGCGATATGTTACGTTACGGGTGTTTGTTCTTTCACGGTATCAAATCGTGTTTTCGTACGGTAGTTTGTTTACAACTGACACATAGCAGTAAACGTCTGTGGCCCCAAAATTCTTCCACACTCCTTTCGTTTATGGTCAAGCGAAAGGTATCACGTTTCACGGCCGCGTGCTTCTTCGTTACGGCCAATTGACTTTCTCCACGGGTCGTCCCCTTTACGATAGTTACTTTACTATTTTGTTCGTGGCAGAGTTCATTCATAAAACCTGGTGTAGTATCTTTCGTCGTAAGTAGAGGAAATTAATAATACCGTGTTTACTTTTCAGAAGTTTATTATATTAAAAACTTCACTATAACTTTTGAGAGAGAGAGAGGGAGATTTCGTTAACACATATGTTTTTCTTTTAGTAATTCTTAGTTGTCTCAATGGTCAGTACTCCAGCGACTTTGTTAATAATAATAATTGTTTTCAACTTCGTCTCGCGTAAAAGATTAAAATTCAGGTTGAGTACTTAGCGACATCAGTTCATCAACTGCCACGTGCGGCCTCCTGGCTCTGATATCTTCTCTGACTGGACCCGATCTCTTGACTGCCCTGACCCTCTCCGATCGCAGACTGTAACTCCCTGATCCCTCACTGACTCCTTAATATAGTGTGTCTGAATAATCTTCCAGAAGTTTCTATCTCTAGAAAGTTCGAGCTAGCCCTCGACTGAATCGAATGTTCGATTCCTTCGAATCTCACTGGTCAACCAGAGTTCACCAGCCTAAAGATCAAAAGGCTCTCTGTGGCCCAAAAGACTGGGTTTTTCTTAATCATAGACTTTTTGTCTCCAATCTCTCGTTAAAAAGATTTGTATCTTTTTTCGGTGATTCTACAAAGACCACCCAGTAATCTAAGATAATAAGATATAGGTAGTACATCTTTCTAAAGGTTTTTTTTCTAAGTCTGGCACAAGGCCACAAATATAGGTGCTGGGTGGCGATTACATAACACAGTGTTGATTTATCAATGAATGAATTTTATAATTCAAATCTTTCTGATTTTTTTCAGCTCCTGAAATTCGACTCATTTATTTTGGGGGCGCAAAATATCGCTGAGGTTATATAAAAGTGAAACTAATTACACTATTAATATTTTTGTTATTGATTTCTAAGAAACTGTTATTCAAAAAAAATCTTAATGACATGCTTGTTTTAGTACGTCATTTACTTCACACAAAACGCCGGTTTTCGTCAAATTTCTGGCAGAATCTAATGTTTAAAATGTATTAAAAATTAATTACATAGATAATATAGTATCATATGCGTTATTCGGACTATTATCCCCGTCTTCATTGTTATTTGTACAGCGTTTCGGCCGATATGCCCTCCGGCCTTCTTCAGGTATGTTTTGTCGGACTCAGGAACCTTCTCGGACTCGGGAATCTTCTTTTCGAACTCGGGAACTTTCTTGTCGTAATCGGGAGCCATCATGGAACTTTGAACCTAACCCTTTATTTAGTCCACGGGGGTATCCTGTTCTCATTCCGCTAACCATAGCTGGGATAGGAGTTGTGTTAATTATTTTTCTAACTGCCTCCACTCAGGATTGAACTCGGGATCCAAAGATAACTGTCACTTAGAGCTGTCTTAACCTAACTACCTTATCCACTAGGCCATGTGTCCAATGTATTTTTGTTTTTTTACCAGATGCGCATTATATTACTACTTTTCGACTTAAGCAAAATGTTTACCTTGAATCGATTTAATTAATTCTAATTATTTTTAAGTGAAAATTGGCGCTTGAATTGTCGAGATCTAATAAAAATACATATTAGTAAAACTCATTTGCCTTCGTATGACCAGATGTTTAGAATAGAAGTGTTTTTAGAAACAAAAAAAAAAATCGTCTTTTTATACGGTAAGAAACTGGGTGGGATTATCTTAACCCAAGTTCAAAATCTGGCCGATGAGAAAAGGGGTGGAAGTGTCTGTTATCGGTAGTTTTTATTTCTACTTTTTATTTCAGAACACGTCTTTTTTATTACAGTAACGGACTGGGTGGTTGTCTTAAAGCCAGTTCAAAGTTCAATTTGTGTCGACGGAGGGTGGGTGGTGGCTGTTAACGTTAGTTTTTGTTTTTAGAAATAATATATTCGTATTTTTTTCATACAGTATATGGCTGGGTGGGAAGGACTGTATTGGCAATTCAAAACTCAACTCATGTCGATGGAAGTGCAGTGTGGGTGGAATAGTCTTTTTTATTTTATTTTTTAAATTTATTATTGAATTATATCGCTTAATTAGTAAAAAAAAAAACCAATTTTGTGTGTTTCTTAGTTATAAGTGAATTATGCTGTATGCGAGATTTCAAATCTGAGCATTAAGCTCTCTCGTTGCAGTCTTTACTTATGTATGTATTTATCAGTAAAATTCTCTTCTGCTAGAGGGTAGGTCTGATAACATGGTAATTTGAGGCTCTGTCTGATGAACAATCAGATGTTTATGTTCCGGCTAGAAACAGCCTGCTAAATCTAGCCCCACTGAAGAGAAATGATACCTAGAAACAGTGTTACATAATCTATGCGGTAGCATAAGATTATTGTCAATCCCCTGTATTTCTTAAGGGATTGCCATTTTCATATCACGGGTGGGACTTTCCATGGAATATTACAGAAAGCCCGCGAAATACGTGAAGTCGCGTGGGACCTGGTTGGGTCCTCAGTTTCAGTTGGACCTCAGGCAGAGAAGATGTACTGCCTTAACTGGAACTCACTGCATACGCGCGCTATGTTTAGTTACATGAAATGTTTAGTTAAGTAAATAAAAGCTTACGAAAATAACACGGTTTTGTGTTTGGTGAATGTCTTGGTAACAAGACTGATCTAGAAGAAGACCGACCACCAAGACGAAGTCCAGACGCTAGAAGAACTTAAGATATCAAAGACGCCAGAAGAAGAATAGAAGTAAGGTAAGAGGTATACAACAACAGGACTGGATGTGAATGATATATATATATAATATAATTCACGACTCTGTCGGTCCTCATGTGAGCTAGTTGTCGCAATGTTTAGAATGGGACGGAAGGTCACAGGTATGGAGCATCCTGCGAATATCGTAGTAAAATTAGCATATGTATGTTCATACCTGATAGGACTCTAATTGTTTTCTCCATCCCGGGATCTTCTAGTTCGTGCTCTTTTTTAATTTATTAACTTTGTTTCATATTTCAAAGTTGTTCATGGCATTCTTGGTTTAATTGTTAATTAGTTATGAGTTGTAAATTATATAAAATTTAATAACAGAAAGATTTTTTTTTTCTTCTCAGAAGCGAAAAATACTTCGATCAAAATTGCATGTTATCATCATTAGTATTTATTTTGAGGAAAATTAAATTAAACGCTATTGTGAATTAATAATACGGGTCCTTTGTTTGTTCCCTGTATAACATGCAATTCTTTGTAAAATCAAGAAAACATATTAGTTTTCCGTCACTGCTTTAGAGAGGGGAAAGGAAACGAATCGGAAAGAGTGATAAAGAACACTTAAGAACGGTTGCAAATGTAATATATTGATCGCAAAACAAGGGATAATTATCAAATGAGAAAGTATTTAAGATATTTCTAGTGCTTCGCGATTCCTTAATAACAAAAGGAACCAGGTCTGGTGAATACGTCAAAAGATCCTTTCAGAGGAAGAATGAAATCACGATCAGAGATACAAACACAAACAAAAAACAATCTCCCTATTTGTTAAAACATTTCCCTTTCTTTTCCGTCCATTGCCTTCATGCAAACGAAACATAAAAACGGAAATAGGAGATAAATGAAACCTGTTATTCTGCAATCTGGATTGTTAGTCGAATTAGGGCGAGGGGAATGTACTTTGCAAACTATTAAATATAATTTTTTTAAAAATAAAAAAAAAAAAAAAAAATAAAAATACCCACGCACACAAAACACTAAAGTTTGAATGAATCAAACTAGAAATATAAACAAATGAATGAGCTTAACAAATTCAAACTGATGTGATGGTGTATTAGCATATGAAATGATAAAAGACATTACCGTGGCCGT
>CM042141.1:72257446-72292446 GCA_023376005.1 Doryteuthis pealeii | reverse complement strand
AAAATCCAATCAACCAGTGAAACTGCAGTGATATTTGTGAGTGAGATATCTTAAGTGGAAACACGCTGCACATACCCCAGTCCACTATCTTGTCAGTCCTGCAGTTGGTCTAGTGGCAGGGGAAAGTCCGAGACGGACTGGGCTGCCGAGCTACTGCAGGGTGCTGTCTCAGGTAGAATTGAGTCACTTCACGAGAGGCAAGCCTCCCTGCAAGCCCCAGTGAGGATTTATGTGAGTAGTAAGTACACCATTCCTACTACTATCGATCGATGTGGATGGCCATTGGTTCACCTAGAGCTCATCTATCCTTTGACAGCTCTTGTTTTTAGTGATGTTGGGTGTCCACACACCTACCTCCCCAGACATGTCAAGGCATGCCTGATGGGAGTGCCAGTTTTGTCCCCAGCAGACTGACCAAGGAAAAAATAGCACTAGTGTACAATATACTATTAGCAGATAAGGAAGAAGGCCTGACCTCATGCAAAACGTCTCCGAGATAAAATGAACCAAAAAGAGTTGACATGTAGTAAAATCCAGCCAACCAAGAACGTGCCAATTCAGGCTAACTGTAAATACATTTCAATAGTTTCTTAGAAACGAATTACACAGGATAGGTTACATGGTGCGAGTTAAACAGCTTTAGTTGGGATCCATAAATTTTCCAGGGGACTCATTCAAAGCAAGTATGTGCGTCCAGGACGCACTAAATCAAAAAGCTATCAGCATCACTGACTATACTAGTGAAGAGGAGTCGATGCAACTCACAATAAATCTTACATTTATCCTTTTTTACAACACTTCTCGAAAATATAAATCTTTATTCAATTTCATCAGATTTCTAAATTTATAATGTTTTTTTTTTTAAACCAGCGTTAGCTGATAGTCTTTCGCTGAAGTGAAAAGCAAGTCCCCTCAGGTCACCAGAACTCTTCTTAGTATTCTAGACCATTTCAACAATGCTGTTGTCTGGATGGTCTCAATTCTTCCACTGATTTCCAATTCTTCCAGTTTGTTTTCTAAACTACAATTGGTATCAGTTTGACCCCCATATTCCATAGCTTTTTCAATTAGTCAGCTAATGTATTTGTAAGCAGCCTAGACCATTGTTAGTCAGTTTGATTCTCACTCAATGTCCCATACTTTGTGCCACAGCTAAGCTAAAGCAGTGATGTTCCTTGTCTAATTCTTAATTGGGATACTACTTTAGCAATAGCATGTACTGTAAGCAAACTGAGTCCTTTGTTTATAAAATAATTTTGGCATGAAATTTCCCAAAAAGTGTCATAAAAAAAGAACCAACTAACCAATAAATAAGCTAATATTAGCAAATAACACGGCATCTCAAGTGGACTAAAGGCTCATGGGTAATTCCATGTTAAATCATCCAGGGCATGTCCCTCACCCGCTTCAATTGTTCTGTTTTCAAACTACCTTTTTGGTACAAATAATGTTCATTATATGTGAGATAATAATAAAACAATTTTTGTCATAGATGCAGTGCCACATCGGGATATTGATTTTGCTATGAAAAAATCAGAAATCATCAATAACCTAAAATTGGTTGACTTTGAGATTTTCTGATAATATTTATGGATTCCTTGGGCAAAAATACTTTTACAAACCAATTTTTCCTAGTAGAGAAGCTCTAGTACTCATTTTACAGAGAAAAATCGTCGCCTTTTTTTGCAAATACCACCACATTTGGAGCGCTAGAAATCAACATAACTCCGCCGATTTTTGGAATTGGAAGCACAAATCTTAGTGATTGTGTAACGTTAACATAATCCACACCAGGAAAAAAATCAGAAAAATTGAAGGGGGGAGTGAAAATTTTATTTTATTTTTTGATGATTTGACATGGAATGACCCCCATAAACTTTATTACCAATGTAAGTGAGTTCATTTCTCACTAAGTTCCCTATATTTTAGTTCTTGTGCCGCAAATAAGCTTAGTAAATAATATCGGGCCTTGGGGTTAGCAAGCTGAGGAGCAGATGTCTGTGAGTTCGATTCACAATGAGTGTCCCATATTTCTGACATTGGCCCAGATGTTTGTGAGTTCGATTCACAATGAGTGTCCCATATTTCTGACATTGGCCCAGATGTCTGTGAGTTCGGTTCACAATGAGTGTCCCATATTTCTGACATTGGTCCAGATGTCTGTGAGTTCGATTCACAATGAGTGTCCCATATTTCTGACATTGGCCCAGATGTCAGTGAGTTCGATTCACAATGAGTGTCCTATATTTCTGACATTGGCCCAGATGTCTGTGAGTTCGATTCACAATGAGTGTTCCATATTTCTGACATTGGCCCAGATGTCTGTGAGTTCGATTCACAATGAGTGTCCCATATTTCTGAAAGATTAATAAATAATAGGCGACCGTAAGTGTTGTAATGATTAACAAGGTACAAAAGCAGATCCTGTTAGAGATGTCGATTCTAAATGGATTCCCCATACTTCTAGCCTGGTGTCACAAATAAGCTAAGTTTAAAAAATAACTAGAGTGGTATCTTTACTTAGGAGCGTTCCAACTTACATGTTTTCCAAATTGATATATCCGGGTTAAGGGATATATTCTGAAGTTGGTATTTGGTATATTATCGCAGTAGTAGCTGGTGAGTCGAATAGCAATATGTCTTCTGAGCAGGCGTGGTGTAGATTAGGTATAGGTGTAGATGTAGGTATAGGGGTATTTACATGTGTCCCACTTTCACACGATATGGCACAAGGCCGTTTTATGTGGGCACCACCCCTGGGATCGACGCTATTAACCAACTCAACCTGTCCAGTGGCCGAAACACACTAGGTATATGTAGAGGTGCCTGTACCAACACAGTGTCGAATATTTATACATGACACTGTCCAATCAGATTATAGTGGGGGGGGGGTACCAAGGTATTTACATATTCATTACATCACAAATTACGAGCTCCGACCATTTTATTTTTTGCTTTGTGTTGCGTGCTAAAATTTGAGGAACGAACGTGCTTCAAATACGTTTATGTTAATAAGTTCACTAAAATATTAAAGTTTCCAAATTTATTACGCCAATATGAAATACGATGAAATTGAGTTACGAGCGTAAATGATTAAACTCGTAAGTCAAATTATGACTATATCTCACAGCGACATCTTATTTGTCTATACACAAAATAAATAAATATGTAGTTGTCTTTTATTTCATATTTTGATATGGATATTGATCCAGAAGAAAACATTTTATCAAGCTATAGAAAACAATTTAACAAAACATCTAATTTGATAAAACCAATGACAATATAATTCATTTACATTTTTAAAAAGTACGAAACGTCTAATTTAATCAAATAAGAGACAATGTAATTTATTTTAATAAATGTAATTCAATTATTTTTTTTTAAAATCCTTTGATAATGTCCTTTACAACGGATGAAAAAAGAATAGGACATGATTTGTTTTCTTTATTTTGTTTAAGAACAAAAATCAATTTTAAAAATGTTGGTTCACTGTGGCATCGCACTCGACTTCAGGCGGTGTACTGTAAAATTATGTCCTTCTCCAACAAAAGATGCAAGGGATTGCAGTTGACACCGTTTTTCTTCCTTCGATTTTCCGATCTTGTTACGGTACGGGTATAAAACTTTGTAATATCAAGAGGATTTTACTCAGGACTGGGTTGGAAAGATGATCCACTGGGAATTCTGGAAGAGTTTAAATTCTGGACATGTTGTCAAACGGCATAGGCAAAAATATGAATCTCTCCTAGAAAATGAGACGCACCAATTTATCTGGTGCCTTTGAGATTCAAACTGATCACCTACTTCCGACCAGAAGACCTAGTATTAATTAACAAAAAGTAAAAAAAGAAAATCTCAATTAATTTATTCTACCGTCCCAGCGGACCATGCGGGGGAAATAAGATAAACAGAATAGATAAACACATTCTTGGATTTTGATTTTGTCAAAGAACTAAACCCCCCCCCCCCCAAAAAAAAAAAATACCCCAAACAAACAAAAAAACAAAACACACTATGAAACATGAAGGTGACTCTGATACCAGAAGTAGTTGGTTTCCTGGTTTCTGCTCAAGTCAATTGCAAAAAAAAAATGGTTCTATAACCATAAAACCAGATTTGTACTTGCTAAGTATACGCAGCCACACTACTGTTTAAACCTGGAGATGGGGATTGTTGATTATATATACATATACATATATATACAATGTGTGTCAAAAATATCGATATTTTTGTAATTTTTGACACCCCTTGTATTCTGAAAAAAATAACGTTCCATTCATTATTTTTTTTCAGAATACAATGTGTCAAAAAAGTACAAAGTTTAAAGCTGTATTTACCAAGATAGAAATGAAGAATGAATGGAACGTTATTTTTTTTCAGAATACAAGATATGTGCAAAAAGTTTAAAAAATCTCGATCATTTTTGACACCTCTTGTATATATATATATATATATATATATATATATATATATATATATATGTAATATATATATATATATATAATATATATATTATATATATATATATATTGTGTGTTGTGTAATATATCAAGAAAAATGAAAAAACACAGGTTTAAATGGGTTAAGTGGTGAGTTTATTGGCCGACGCTGCAGTGTTTCAATCTATTAATTAGATCATCTTCAGGGCATAAGATAAGAAATTATATATCACAGAATGATGAGAAAAGTGAGTGGTAATCCTTGTTATTCAGTCTGTTTAAAAAATTTCTGAAGTTTGAAAAAAGGAGACGGTTTTGAAATATGACATCAAATATTCTATTTTATGGCGTGAGTATGTAGCGCTGTTAGTGTGTGTATATATATATGAAAATGATATAAAAATATATTTATTTTAATAACAAAGTGTGTTTTTATACACTTTTCTCTATCTATCTATCTATCTATCTATCTCTCTATCTCTATCTCTCTCTCTCTCTCTCATCTCTCTCTCTTCTCTCACTATATATATATATATATTATATACATATATATATATATATAGAGAGAGAGAGAGGGGAGAGAGAGGGGAGAGAGAGAGGGGAGAGAGAGGGGGAGAGAGAGAGGGGAGAGAGAGGGAGAGGAGAGAGGGGGAGAGAGGGAGAGAGAGAGAGAGGGGAGGAGAAGAGAAGTCTGTGCTGTCAGCGCAGCCTGAATGATGATATGATGATGATGATGATGATGATGATGATGGATATTAATCCAAAGCGGACATTTTATGTAGCGATAGAAAAAAAAACATTAATACAACATCTAATTTAATAAAGCAGTGAGAATATAATTCATTTACATTTTTTCAAAAAGTAAGAAACCATCTAATTCAATTAAATAAGAGACGATATAATTTATTCCGATAAATGAAATTTAAATTAGAAATTACTTTTTTAACCTATTGGCAAATGTCCTTTAAAAAAGGATGAAAAAAAATACTTATTTATTTTATTTTGTTAAAAGAAAATAATAATTTAAAAGAAATGTTTATTCATTATGTCATAACACTCGACCTCAGACGGTGTTAGATGAAAAATATTTGATAAGTTTCTGACCGCCATCCTTGGCCAGTTGAAAAGTACTTAAAAATAAGTAAGTCCTGAACACAGACTTGGACTCATATTACAGACGAAACCTACAGAGTAGGATTACCAACTGGATCCTATGAAACACAACAAGATCAATCGAACCCTTACAATGGCTTCCCAGATTCTAACATTTAGGATAATATAGAGGATGAAGCAATTCTTCTTAACCGACTTCTCTAAGAGTAATTTAGTCAATTCAGCTGTGTGGGGACGGGCATTATCATAATGGGAGGGTGACTACCTTTTGGTTTTTTGGCCAAAGGTATTTTCAAACGACAAAGATGATTGCAGTAGTGTTGGCGTTTTTGTGATATAAGGGTGTGCTAAAAGCCAGCTGGAAACAGCCTGTAAACTAGCCCCCACTGAAGAGAAATTGATACCTAGAAACAGTGTTACAATAATCTATGCGGTTAGCATAAAGATTATTTGTCAATCCCCTGTTATTTTCTTAAGGGATTGCCATTTTCATTATCACGGGTGGGACTTTCCATGATATTACAGAAAGCCCGCGAAATACTGAAGTCGCGCTGGGACCTGGTTGGGGTCTCGTTTCAGTTGGGGGGGGGGGGGGGGGAACCTTTTTCCCAAGCAGAGAAGAGTACTTGCCTTAACTAGAACTCACTGCTACGCGCGCTTATGTTTAGTTACATGAAATGTTTAGTTAAGTAAATAAAAGCTTACGAAATAACACGGTTTTTGTGGTTGGGGAATGTTCTTGGTAATAGACTGATCTAGAGAAGAAATGAGTTAAGTGCAAACCGACCACCAGGACGAAGTCCAGACGCTAGAAGAGATGTAGAAAGACGCTAGAAGAACTTAGATATCAAAGACGCCAGAAGAAGAATTTAGAAGCTTAAAGGTAAGAGGTATTACAACAACAGGACTGGATGTGAATGATATATATTTATAATTATAATTCACGACTCTGTCGGTCCCTCATGTGATTAGTTGTCGCAATGTTAGATGGGACGGAAGGTCACAGGGTATGGAGCAGTCCTGCGAATATTCGTAGTAAAATTAGCATTTGTATGTTCATTACCTGAAGGTCTTCTAATTGTTTTCTCATTCGGGATCTTCTAGTTCGTGCTCTTTTCTTTAATTTATTAAACTTTGTTTCATATTTAAGTGTTATGGCATTCTTGCGTTTAATTGTTAATTGTTATGAGTTGTAAATTATATAAAATTTAATAACAGAAAGTTTTTTTTTTTCTCAGAAGCGAAAAAAACTTTCGATCAAATTGCATAGTTATCATCATTAGATATTTATTTTGAGGAAAATTAAATTAAACCGCTATTGTGAATTAATAATAGGGTCTTGTTTGTCCCTGTTTATAACATGCATATTCTTGTAAAATCAAGAAAAACATATTAGTTTTCCGTCACTTGCTTTAGAGGGGGAAGGAAAACGAAATCGGAAAAGGATAAAAGAACACTTAAGAACGGTTGCCAAATGTAATATATTGATCGCAAAAACAAGGGATAATTACAATGAGAAGTATTTAAGATATTTCTAGTGCATCGCGATCCTTAAAACAAAAGGAACAGTCTGGTGAATACGTCAAAGATCTTTCAGAGGAAGAATGAATCACGTCAGAGATACCAAAACACAAACAAAAAAACAATCTCCCTATTTGTTAAAAATTTCCTTTCTTTTCCGTCCATTGCCTTCATGCAAACGAAACAAAAACGGAAATAGGAGATAAATGAAACCTGTATTCTGCAATCTGGATGTATCGAATTAGGGCGAGGGGAATGTACTTTGCAAACTATTAAAATAATAATTTTTTTAAAATAAAAAAAAAAATAAAAAAATAAAAATACCCACGCACACAAAACACCTAAAGTTGAATGAATCAAACTAGAGAATTATAAACAATGAATGAGCTTAACAATTCAACTGATGTGATGGTGTATAGCATATGAATGATTAAAAGACATACGTGGCCGTTAATTGTTAAATGGGTTTTTGTAAATTACTAAATAAATGTAAATAAGTATTATTTGAATTAATGTCGCCACGAATCGATTGTACTCTATAGTGCAAAAGAGAAACGGCACCAGTGCATTCATAAGTTATTTGTTGAAAATAAAACACAAAAATATTTAGGTTACGATTCACAAACAAACGTTAATCACCGCGTTCCTGTCGATCACAGAAGTTAAGCAATATATTCAGATTAAGCGGCCACTTAATCACAATAGTTACTAGTTTAAAAATTGAATAATAACAATTACTTGATTTTGGCATTAAATGACCGAAAAGGTGATATGCCGTAAAACAAAACAAACCAACCAGACAATTTAAAATACCAGAAATTTCTCAGATAATTTGCGACAATTAAGAATGTTATATTGTTACCGCAATATTATATATATATATACATATATATATATTATATATTATATATATATACTATATAATATATATATATATTGAATAAGATATAATGAAAAAAACAAACATGTTTACACAGAATAGCCTTCTGATGAGCCTATTTCAGTTGGTAAACATCGTTTTGTTTTTTCATTATATCTTATTCATTACTGTCGGATTATTCCATTTATTTTCACATATATATATATATATATATATATATAATATATATACATTATATTATATATATATATATTAGGCAGAGATGAGAGAGAGAGAGAGAAGCAGGACAGAGACAGAGACAGAGAGAGATCAGAGACAGAGACAGAGAGAGAATTGAATGGAAAACCACAAAAAAAGCAAACTATCTATTTGAAAATCAAATGTGTGCATATCTCTAAATGATCCATGTACCTTGTCAACAAAAAAGTTAAATAATTAATTAAATTTCCGGATTAAGAAAAATTCTTTTGAATAATAAATTTGATTCAATCTGCAATTAAAGGATAGGTTGGGTCAGTCACCTAAATATTATTTAAACTACAATGATTAAAATCTTAACTAAATAAATTAGAATTAGTTTCTTAAATAGTTATTAATTTTTAAATAGGATAAACTACAAAAAGAAACAACGAAAAAAACTATAAAATTAGTAATTATTCAACCCCTAATATTATAATGGAATTTAAATTTTAACTGCTTTTACTAGCTATTATTTATTAATACGAATTAAATGATAACACATAGAGAAATGAGGGAACTAAGAATGAATACACGTGTGGAACGGGCTGTACGGTAAAATAAAAAATAAAATAAAGTAGCCGTTCAACCGTTATTATCCGAAATATTATCTGAGTTTTAACTACGGAATTACATTAAGCGTAGGGTAGGGTCCTGATTTGAGATCATTTTTGATGAAACCATGGTAGGACCCTAACTTTCCTCTACTAATTATTAATATTATTACTGCTCATGATTTATAATATTTACTTCTTGTATATTTGCATGCCACTGCAACCGAAAAGTTTAATGCGGCAATTGGATACAATATATATATATATATTAATATATATAATATATATATATACTATATATATTATATATATATATATATATATATATATATATATATTATATATATATATCATATATATTAGTTAATTATTACAGAGTAATATACGTTATGACTATCTGGCGAAACTGGGCTCTTAATAAAGACCTGCCAAGAGGAAATAATATTAAAAATAACCAAAGGACGTGTCATTAATGAAAATTAATCATATATAATATATATATATAATATATATATTATATATATATACATATATATTATATATATAATATATATATTTATATAATATATGAGTGAAGTCTACAAAGGGACATTTATTAACCAATAAAGATGTTGTCTTATGGTTAATAAAATTGTTTAAATTATTTTGTATCGGACAAGACTCGTTCCAAGCCTATATATATATTATATATATTATATATATATATATTATATATATATAATATATATATATATATATATAAATGCGTGTTTTAAAACATTCAAAATCCCGGTAAATTTATAAAATGTCTATGGAATTAATCAAAATTATATATTACAAACACGTATGACTTTTCATGGGTTCATATATATATATATATATTTATATATATATCATATATATATATAATATATATAATATATATAACATATATATATATTATATATATATTATATACTATATATATCAAACACTGATAATAGTGTTGATTTATAACTAAGTAAAATGTACTTAATATCATGATATGGCAGTATATCTAAATTATTACTAGCAAGTCATTAAAGTCAAAGAGGTTTTGGTAACGTTCAGAGGTTTTCCAAACAATCTCATACGTGCGAGAGAATCTTGTGAGTGTGTTTTTCAAGTTACGCCCCCTCTCTCTCAATTTACATGTCTTCTTTCTACCTCTCTATATATAATGTATATTAATATATATTGTATATATTATGCATATATATGTACATAATATATAATATTTATCTATATATATTAATTAATTTTTTGTATTAATATGGATAAATGATTTATAAAGTTGCTCAATTATTACTTTAAGAGCTGTATTATTTGTTTTATTTTATTTAAGTCACCAATAAAAGAATGGAAAATACTGGACCAATCCGAAGCCATATGTAAAATGTTCATGTGGCAAAACTGAAAAATTGCGTATTCTGCAAGATTAAGCTTAGAACACGTTTTCTTAATAATATAAAAAACGGAAATATTAGAAGCATGCCCACACCGAAAAAAAAATTTTTGATATGCGAATTGGACGACCAAAAACCTCACACCGCCATAATTTAGGATTCACACATATATATAAACGCAACACAAATTTAAAAAATAAAAATCATCATAAAAAACACGAGACTTCAATGAAGACAAATAGGAACGCCGGTGAATGAAGAAGCAAAAGCAAGAACAATAAACGGATCACGTTCACACGAGGCACGAGTTTAAAAACGTCCAATTTTTTCAATTTTTTTCAAAATCAACGTCTTTGATGACGGATAAGCATCTTGAAACCATTGTAGGCGAACTTTGTATTTGTGACTTTAAATAAATAAATAATATCCTATATATCATATATAATATCAATATGTATGCGTGTATGTGTTCACATGCGTATGTCTGCGTTATTATCTATCTATGTATGCCTGTGTGTTTACGTATGTGAGTGTGAATGTTGCGCAACCTATGTCTGTATATTCGGGTTAGACCGGTCCCCGTGGAATAACTACATTTTAACTGAAGACGTTTACATTAAAAAAAAATGTCAGCTATAGAATAAATTACTTCTTGAGGAAACGTTAAGCATTAATATTTGCAATCCGGTTCGAGATGTCTTGCATCCGCTCAGGAATTGCTGAATTAAAAAACCTTTTTGAATTATGTCGACTTGTCTTTTGTTAAAGATCTTCGTTCCGCGTATATATTTTTTTTTATATGATGAATCACCGAAAAACCTTTTTTCAGACTCTCTCATCAGAACGAGTTTTCTCTTCTTGCGATCGATATTTGTTCAGAGAAGAGCCTTTTTTTTTTCAATGGACAGTTCTTGACATTTTTTTTTCAAAACTCAGTAATTGGCTGTCTGTGGGAATATGCACATTTTCAATCGAAAGATGCGTGGTATGACTTGTGTAGGATATACGAAATTCTCGATCCCTATATTGGCTTGTAAAACCAACCTCACACACACACACACACAACACACACACACACACACACACATATATTAATATATATATAATATATTATATATGTGTGTGTGTGTGTGTGTGTTGTATATATTATATATCAAATAAACACCAGTGTTTATTTACGTAATTTCATACTGCGTGTAGGAAGTCAATAAAAATGTGAATATAATTAAAAGTGCAAACGGACGAAAGAATTAGGAATTGCAGCTGGTGTAGTGGTTAGAATCTCCGCCGTCCCGCTTGACAGTCGAGGTTTCGAGTCACACGACGGAGCATTCTCCCATGGTCATAACCCTGCGATGAGACCTAATAGGTCGAAAAGTACATTCAGGGATTGACATTCTCGATCTGTTTAGCCTCAAATTTGAACATATATGCCCGCCTAAATTCCATTAATTATTACTAATTATTTAAAAAAATAAGATATGACTTTTTTTCAAATTAGCACATATCCTCCAAAATTATCGCTAAAAGCCATATCAAATAAACATAGTGGTTTATTTACGTACTTATATATATATATATATATATAATATATATATATATATACTATTATATATTGATTCTGCCGTTCAAATGGAGAAATTCAATATTTTATTAAAAAAATGTCGCAAAATGTATTATGTTTTCAGAAAAAAATTGTTTCTTTTTATCTTACATATGCGTCACGTTGTTCAGTCTTCTGGTATCTTCTTCAGGCTTTGCATCAATAATATGAACAATGAATTCTTACATGTGTTTAATATATATTACATGAGTAATTTAACTTCCCTCTTCCTGTTTTAGTGGGGAGTGGAATATAAAGGAATTCATTTTTAACATTAGTATTTTAAACACGTTTTTGTTTTCTGGGTGGCTTGGTAATAAATTCATTAGCTGAGCTTTAAACTCTTTTATTAGAGTTTTTCTTAAGTTCATCAGATGTCATTTTGATATGTCAGGTGTGTGTGCTTTGTAATTGTTTTTTGTTCTAGAGAATTTCTGTGTTTTCTACTTAAATGTCTACTTTTTGGTGTGTGTATGTGTGTGTTTATGTATATGTGTCTAGTTTATTGTGTATGTGTGTGTGTTCGCGTGGGTGGTCTATGTACATGGTTGTATTTGTTTGTGTATAGTATATATATACATAATCTAAGAGTTGAATTTTTTAAACGAGACCAGTAAGGATTAAAATAACGAAAAACCATCATCATGTGATTTTTACCATTCCAGTGGACCCATTCAGAATTGAAAGAAAAATCAAAAAGATAAACAAATTCTTAGATCTTGTCAGAGAACGAAAAGTAAGGAAACATGAGGGAGGACGGTGATACAATTGATTAGTGGTATACGAGGCTTTTACTCAAAGTAATGCAAACAAGATTTTGTAAACATAAAAAAATAGCTTTTGTACACAGTAAATGTAAAGTCCTGTCTGTGATATAAAAAAAGACTATATGGCGTAGACCCTGTATTGAATAGGAAATTAAGTTGCATATCGCATTAATTGCGTCCTGCCCTCCTGCCCTAAAAAACGCTAAAACCGTGTCTGCTGAAAATTGAACCTGTTTTTCTAGTATATAATATATATATATATATATATATATATACTATATAATATATATATATATGAAAAAGGTTTGTACATTTTCGGGATAACGAAGAACGAACGATTTTTAAATTAGTAGATAGATATATAGTATAGATAGATAAGAGTACAGATCTGACAAGATCTTTATATGTTCTATCAAATATATCTGTTATCGCACCTATGCGTACGCAGATACATAAATATTTTCATAATAATACGTGATTGTCATACATAGATTACCTATATATATATATATATATATATATATATATATATATATATATATATATATATGAGGAAAATGAGTAAAAAAATAAAAATAATACTCTGATGAAGGTCGCGCAAATCTGTGTACGGAACATTTTATGTATTTTTCCTATTATTATTATCATCATCATTTCAACTCCATCTGATTATTTAATAATAATAATAACGTAAATCCGTATAACATTTTCATAAACAGACCGAAAACACATGTTAAGTGATATCCGATTTAAAAGTGATATCGATAAAAACTGTTTTTATTCCATCTTACATTTTTCCTTTTCTTTACTCATTTTTTTCCTTCATATTGTCGGACTCATTCCAATTCTTCACCACACACACACACATACATTACATTACACATATATTATATATATATGTGTGTGTGTGTGTGTGCTGTGTGTGTGTGGTGTGTGTGTGTGTTGTAGTGTGCGCATGCGTCGTGTGCGTACGTGGGAATGAGATTTTCTTGGAACAATGTTACGGCAGAGAATCGTTTGGAAATTTGTCAAATGTCTCAGTAATTCGTAGCATTCACACCTCGTTAACCAAATAATGTGAAGGTCTTTGAAAAGCAACGTTGACCTTTGGGTCTTTCCGTACGGCTTGTGCTTATTTCTTTTCTCTCCCACCACTGCTCTCTTTTTTTTTTTGTCTGTGCTTGGGGTGTGGCTGTTCACGGGGGTGTCTAGTTGTAGGTGCGTGTTCTTTTTAAAATTTGTAATCTTTTTCACACAAACCCCCAACTGTCCGATTAATTCTTTTTATTTTTTCATTTTATCTGGCAAATATTCCCCGAGGCGCTGCTCGGAAGCGGAAAGTGCGTCTGTGCTTCCTTTGGAAACCGTGGTCGATCAGGATGCTTTGACTGAAGCCAGTTTCGATTTCAACGATCTGCTCTCAGTGCGAAAAAAGGCTTTGGCCCGACATAGTTGCCTACTTCCGTATGCTGCTACAAGGCTTGAGGTCTATAAGTCCTGGCAAAAGCGAGAACTTCGAATGCGATTTCAAACTATTCCCAGTTGAATCCTTTTCAATTTTCCGTCCTTTTATGAAAGATTTTGTTTTAGATAATTGCCAAGAACATATTCGACTGAAATAATGTTTTTCGTACTTTCAAAAAATATCACCCGCACTGCTGCTGCGACAGAAGAATACACCGACTCCACCTGGTCACTGTCGGGTCCGCCCGTTGAGACGAGAAAATTTGATGTCTTAAGGACCCGGAATTCCTGTGGATAGCCGTCCATGAACGTAACACTCACTTATGCCCTTATTTAGGCTAGACAGGCGGTCGGAGCAGGCCCCTCCCAAACAATTGGGATTGTACGTCAGCCCTAGCTATCTATATGCTCATCCTGGCCCAATGCCCTAAATGGCAACAACCTCGAACTCTTTATCATAAACCACAAGTTTCCTAGTTCGTACCGGCCTCACCAACTTCAGCGTATGAGTAAGCACAGGTCGTGGGTAAATAAGGACTAATGCGTAGGTGTTGGCGCTCCATCTCAGACGCTAAAAATAATCTTTTCTTGTCTAGCGCAGTGAAAGGGATAGACTCCCTCGCTGTATGTCATACCGACATTAGGCCGCCCGACGACTTTACTTTACTTTTACTTATATATATACCAACCCTCGTACGAGAAGGATGTGACACAAGGTCACTTTTCTTAAGTTTATTAAACAGGTTTCCCTCAGTTTTTCCTTTTTCTTTGACTAGTTGCCTAACAAGATTAATGAATTGCAAACAGGCCTCGTCCAGCGATTTAGTCATCTCGTGTGTCCATTTCTTTATGACGGTACCCATTACACACAAGCCTTCTTTTTATATAATCTGTTAGAATACCGTTGGCAGAGCGTCTTTCGTGTCCTTGGGTATGACATTTAAACTGCATTTAATGCCTGAAGTTCCAACTTTCGAACTTCAGTGGAGTTTTGGAAGTACCTCTCCATCGCCATTATCCAGATCCACTTCAGACCTGGAGTGTTGTATGTTAGGGTTCCATTACTGGTTAAATGGAAGAAAAATCAGTTTTTAGGAAAATTTGATACCCATCAATAATGAAAAATAAAAAACGTCTTCGGGTTAAAATAATCTAACATGGGTTTGACATTTAGGAAAATCCAATCAACCAGTGAAACTTGCAGTGAATTTGGAGTGAGATATCTTTACAGTGGAAAACACGCTTCACATACCCCAGCTCCACTCTTGTCAGTCTGCAGTTGGTCTAGTGGCCAGGAAAGTTTCCGAGACGGACTGGGCTGCGAGCTACTGCAGGGTGCTGTCTCAGGTAGAATTGAGTCACTTCACGAGATTGCAAAGCCGTCCCTGGCAAGCCCCAGTGAGGATTTATTGTGAAGTAGTAAGTACACCATCCTATACTATCGATCGATGTGGATGGGGCCATTGGTTCACCTAGAGCTCATTATCCTTTGACAACTCTTGTTTTAGTATCGTTGGGTGTCACACACCTACCCCCCCAGACATGGTCAGGCATGCCTGATGGGAGTGCCAGTTTTTGTCCCCAGCAGACTGACCAAGGAAAAAATAGCACTAGTGTACAATATACTATTAGCAGATAGCGAAGAAGGCCTGACCTCATGCAAAACGTCCCGAGAAAAATGAACCAAAAAGAGTTGACAGTTAGTAAATCCAGCCACAAAGAACGTGCCAATTCAGCGCGGGGGGGGATAACTGTAAATACATTCAAAGGTTCTTAGAACGAAATTACACCAGGATAGGTTACATGTGCGAGTTAAACAGCTTTAGTTGGTATCCATAAATTTTCCAGCGGGCACTCATTCAAGCAGTATGTGCGCAGACGCCACTAAAATCAACTAAAGCTATCAGCACACATGGGACTATATAGTGAAGAGGTACGATAGCAAACTCACAATAATTCTTTACATTCCTTTTGTACACCACACTGTCCTCGAAAATATAAATCTTTATTCAATTCGATCAGATTCTATAATTGCTAGTATTTTTTTTTTTTTAAAACCAGCGTTAGCTGAATATGTCTTTCGCTGAAGAAAAGCAAGGTCCCCATAGCGTACCGCAAGAACTCTCTTAGTTATTCTAGACCATTTTCAGAACAAGGTGCTCGTTGCTGAGATAGATCCACATATCTTACCACTGATTTTCCTATTCTTCCAGTTTGTTTTTCTAGAACTACATTGGTATCAGTTTGACCCCATATTCCATAGCTTTTTTCATTAGTCAGCTAATGTATTTGTCAGCGGCCTTAGACCATTGTTTAGTGCAGTTGTGATTGCTTCACTTCAATGTCCCTTGACTTTGTGCCACAGCTAACGCTAGAAGCAGTGAATTGTTCCTTGTCTAATTCTTAATTGGGATACTAACTTTGTAGCAATAGCAGTACTTTATAGCAACTGAGGTCCTTTGTTTATAAAATAATTTTGGCAATGAGAATTTCCCCAAAAGTGGTCATAAGCGCAACCCCCCCCCCCCTGTAAACAATGAAGAACAACATAAACAAGGCTAAATAAGAATATTTCAGGCAAAATAGAACGGCACCTTCCACCATGATGGACTAAAGCTCATAGCGGTATATCGCCATGGTTAAATCATCCAGGGCATGTCTCCCTTCACCCGGCGTTCAAATTGTTCTTGTACGTTTCAAAACTACCTTTTCTTGGGGTAACGAATAATGTTCATTATATGGTGAGATAATTAATAAAACAATTTTTGTGCCATAGATGCAGTGACCACTCGGGGAGGATTATTTTGCTATTGGAAAAATCAAAATCATCAATAACCTTAAATTCGGTGACTTTAGAGATCTTTCTGATAATATTTATGGCATTTCCTTGGCGTCAAAAAGTACTTTTACAAGACAGCTAGATTTTTCCTAGTAGAGGAAGCTCTAGTACTCAATGTGTTACAGAGAAAAATCGTGCGCCTTTTTTTGCAAATACCACCAAGCATTTGGAGCGTATGAAATCAAACATATACTGCCGCGATTTTGGAATTTGGAAGCACAAATCTTAGTGATTGTGTGAACGTTAAGCTATAAATCACACGCAGGAAAAAACAGAAAATTGAAGGGGGGAGTGAAAATTTTGTTTTTATGGTTTTTTGATGAATTTGACATGGAATGGACCCCCATAAACTTTATTACCAATGAAGTGAGTTATTTCTCACTAAGTTCCTTTTTTAGTTCGTCTTGGTGCCGGCAAAATAAGCTTAGTAATAATGATCGGGCCTTGGGGTTAGCAAGCTAGGACAGATTCTGCTGAGTTCGATTCATCAATGAGTGTCCAGTATTTCTGACATGCCCGCAGAATGTTTTGTGATGCTTTCGACTTCACGAATGAGTGTCCCAGTATTCGTACATTGGCGCCAGAGATGTCTGTGAGTTCGTTCACAACTGAGTGTCCGCCATATTTCTGACCATTGGTCCAGATGTCTGTGAGTTCGATGTCATCAATGCAGTGTCCCATATTCTTGACATTGGCCCAGATGTCAGGGAGTTCGGATTCACGAGTGAGTGTTCTCTAAACTATTTCTGACATTGGCCCAGATGTCGTGTGAGTTCGATTCACAAGATGAGTGTTCCATATTTCTGACATTGGCCCAGACTGTCTGAGTTCGATTCACAATGAGTTGTTCCATATTTCTGAAAGATTAAAAATAATAGGCGACCGTAAGTGTTGTAAGATTATACAAGGTACAAAAGCAATCCTGTTAGAGATTGTCTGATGTCTACAATGGATTCCCCATACTTCTAGCCTGGTTCACAAATAAGTTCTAAGTTTAAATAACTAGATGGTATCTTTACTTAGAGCGTTCACTTACATTTGTTTTCCAAATTGGATTATGAATGCCGGCGTTAAGGGCTATATTCTATGAAGTGTGGTTATTTGGTATATTAGTCGCGCATAGTAGGCTGGGTCGGCGAGGTTCTGAATAGTCGCAATATTGCTCTTCTGAGCAGGCAGTTGGCTGTAGATGTACGGTTCGAGGATGATAGGTGATGAATACGGGATAGTGGAGGGAGTATACTGTGTGTGACTAGTGCGTGTGGCCATCACTTTTCACACGAGTATGGCACAAGGCCGTTTGTATTTGGGGCACCCACCTTGGGACTGACGCGTATTGAACCAACTCAAGCCTGTCAGTGGCCGGGAACACACTAGGGTTAGTAGAGGTGCCTCGTACCAACACAGTGGTCGAATATTTATACATGGACACTGTCCAATCAGATTTATAGTGGGGGCGGGGACCAAGTATTTACCATGATTATTACAGTCACAAGTTACAGCATCCGAATCGCATTTTATTTTTTGCTTGTGTTCGTGCTTAAAATATTGAGGAACGTAACGTGCTTCAATACGTTTATGTTAATTAAGTTCCTAAAATATTAAGTGTTCCAAATTGTATTCGCCGAATATGAAATACGATGAAATTGATGAGTTACGAGCTTAAATGATTAAACCGGTAATGGTCTAAAATTTATGGAGCTGATAATCTCACAATCGAGGATTACTTTATGTTGTCGTAATCGACACACAAAGATAAATAAATACGTAGATTGTCTTTAGTTTCATTTTTGATCATTGGATATGGATCCAGAAGAAAACATTTTTATCAAGCTATAGAAAAAACAATTTAACAAACATCTAATGTTGATAAAACCATGACAATGATAATTCATTACATTTTTAAAAAGTAACGATAAGTCTAAATTTAATCAAATAGAGACAATTGTATTTATTTTAATAAATGTAATGTCAATTATTTTTGTCAGATTTTTTAAGAATCCTTTGACTAATGTCCTTTACTAACGGATTAAAAATAGAATAGGACCATGACTTATGTTTTCTTTATTTTGTTTAAGAACAAAATCAATTTTTAAAAATTGTAGTTTCACACTGGTGGCGATCGCACTTCACTTCATGCGGTGTACTGTAAATTATCTCCTTCTCCCAACAAAAGATGCAAGGCGATTGCAGTTGACACCGTTTTTTTTCGCTTCGATTCTTTCCGATCTTGTTAGCGGTACGGGTCATAAACAGGCGTTTTGTAATTATCAAAGGGATTTTACTGTCAGGACTGGGTTGGAAAAGATGATCCACTGGAATTCTGGAAGTAGTTTAAATTTCTGAGACGATGTCGTCAACGGCATAGGCAAAAATATGAATCTTCTCCTGAAAAATGGACGCAGACCGAATTATCTGGTGCCTTTGAGATTCAACTTGATCAACCTACTGTCGACCAGAAGACCTAGTATTAATAACATAAAGTAAAAAAAGAAGATGCTACAATTTAATTTATTCACCGGTCCCAGCGGACCATGCGGGAAATAAGATAAAATCAGATAGATAAACACATTCTTGGATTTTGATTTATGTCAAAGAACTAAACCCCCCCCCCCCAAAAAAAAAATACCGGTCCAAACAACAAAAAAACAAAACAACCTATGCAAACAGAAGGTGACTGCTGATACCAGAAAAGTGTTGGTTTCCTGGTTTCTGGCTCAAAGTCAATTGCCAAAAAAAAAATGGTTCCTATAACATAATAAACCAGATTTGTAACTGCTAAGTATAGCATCGCCAACTACTGTTAAACCTGGAGATGGGGATTGTGATTAATATACATATAATATATATAACAATGTGTGTTCAGAAATATCGATATTTTTGGTAATTTTTTGAGCACCCTTGTATTCTGAAAAAATAACGTTCCATCATTTTTTTTTTCAGAATAGCAATGTGTCAAAAAATACAAAGGTTTAAAGCTGTGTATTTTACCCAAGAGTTAGAAATGAAGAATGAATGGAACGTTTGTTGTTTTTCAGAAATACAAGATATGTCGAAAAAGTTTAAAAAAATCTGCGATCATTTTTTGACACTCTTGTATATATATATAATATATAAGTATAGTAATAAATATATATATATATATGTTAATATATTATATAATATATTATATATAGTATATATATATATATATCTTATGTGTGTTGTGTGTAATTATTCACGAAAAATGAAAAAACACAGGTTTAAATGGGTTAAGTGGTGAGTTTTATTTGGCCGAGCGGCTGCAGTGTTTCAATCTATTCAATTAGATCATCTTCAGGCAGTAAGATAATAATATTATATATCACAAGAATGCATGAGAAAAGTGAGTGGTAATCCTTTGTTATTCAGTCTGGGTTTAAACAAATTATTTCGTGAAGTTGAATAAAAGGAGACGGTTTGAAATGATGACATCAAATTATTCTATTTTATGGCGTGAGCTAATGTAGCGCTGTGTTAGTGTGTGTGATGTATATGATAAATTGATATAAAAATATGATTCATTTAATAACAAAGTTGTTTTATAGAGGCTTTTCTCTATTATTCTATCTATCTATCTCTCTCTTATCTACTATCTCTCTCTCTCTCTCTCTATCTCTGCTCTCTCTCAGCTATAATATTATTATATATATATACATATATATATTATATAGATGGAGAGAGAGAGGGGAGAGGAGGGGAGAGAGAGAGGGGAGAGAGAGGGGGAAGAGAGAGGGGAGAGAGAGGGGAGAGAGAGAGGGAGGAGAGAGAGGGGAAGAGAGGAGAGAGGGGAGAGAGAGAGAGTCTGTGCTGTTCCAGCGCACCTGTGGAATGATTGGATGATGATGAGAATGATGATGATGATGATGGATATTAATCTCAAAGCGGCATTTTATGTAGCGATAGAAAAAAAAAACATTAATAAGCATCTAATTTAATAAAAAGCAGTGAGAATATACATTTTACATTTTTCAAAAAGTAAGAACCATCTAATTCAATTAAAATAAGAGACGATATAATTTATTCCGATAAAAAATTTTAATTAGAATTAGCTTTTTACCTATTGGCAAATGTCCTTTAAAAGGATGAAAAAAAATACTTTTTAGTTTTATTTTGTTAAATGAAAAATATAATTAACAAAGAAATGTTATTTCATTGTATGTCATTAGACATTCGAGCCATCAGAACGGTGTGTAGATACAAATATTGATAAGTTTCTGACGCAGTCCTTGGCCAGTGAAAGTCTTAAAAAAAGTAGTCCTGACACATGACTTGGACTCATATTACAGACGAAACCTACAGAGAGGATTGACCAACTGGATCCTATGAACAACAACACAGATCAATCGAACCTTCAATGGCCCCCCAGATCTAAATTTAGGATAATTCATGAGAGATAGAAGCAATTCTTCTTAACGAGACGTTCTCTAAGATAAAATTAGGTCAATGGAGAGTTAGCCGTGTGGGGACGGGCAATTATCATAATGAGGGTGACTACTTTTTATTGGTTTTTAAGATTGGCCAAGGTATTTTTCAAACGACAGATGTATTGCAGTAGTGTTGGCGTTTTTGTGATATTAAGGGCGTGTGCTAAAAGCCCACTTCTACTTATAGACTCGCCGCCGAGAACCATAGTGAAATCAACCTATTTGCATCATGGCAGTGCCTGTGGCTGAAAATTGTTATTGAAGCGTGGAAGCGTGCCTGGGCCCATAAACTTGTTAAGGTTTCTGACTCGTCATCCTTAGCCAGTTGAAAAAGAGCTGTAAAGTAAGTAAGTCTTGAGCTATAGAACCTCTGTAGTGAATAGTCCTGAGTTAGGCAATCCTTCGTAGTGGTCAAGGTCAGTGATATGAATCCTATGTTCCGTCGTCTCACAAAGGTGGAAGGCAAACTGAAGTGCTAAGATCAGAACAGCCGATATAAAATTAAACAATATCAGCACAGAGTACTACCAGTGTTGGCAACGAAATGGTCACATGATAATGCCGAGTTCTATAAGTAGGAGTGGTGCTTCAGGCACACACCTTATAACAGAAAATCTTGGGCACCTCACGTGGTGTATGGTTACGCAAGCTCATTCGCAAACCCATTTGTTAGTGAGTTCGATTCTCCATGCGAGCCCCATACTTTGGGCCTTTGTGCCATTATCTAGCTAAGCTAGTTAAATAACTATAACAGAACATCTTGGGCACCAGCTAGTGGTGAGATGTTAGCAAGCTCACTCGCAAAACCATTGTTAGTTGAGATTCGATTCTCATTGGGAGCGCCCATACTTCTGGCTTTTGTGCCATATCTAAGCTAAGCCTTAGTAAAATAATATAACGAAAAATCTAAACAATCTCAAAACTAATGCTTTTCCAGTGAAGATAAAAGGATTAATGTTGATACCGGTTTCCTTCCTATCGAATTTCTTCATCTTGTTCAGTACAGGAAGAGCATTTTACATCATTACTTTAAATCTAAACTCTTCCATAATTTCCAGTGGCTCACCTAACCCCCTAGTACAGAGAGAAAGTATTGATATTTCGCAAAGTGTTCTTTCCTGTACTGAAACAAGATGAGAAATTCGATGGGAGGGAAAACGTATCACATTATCCTTGTATCTTCACTGGAAAGATTAGTTGAGATTTTTAGATTTTTGTTATAGTTATTTACTAAGCTTAGCTTAGATATGCACAAGGCCAGAAGTAGGGGCTCCAATGAGAATCGAACTCACTAACAAATGTGTTTGCGAGTGAGCTTTGCTAACCATTACACCACGTGAGTGCCCAAGATTCTGTATAGTTATTTACTAAGCTTAGCTTAGATATGGCACAAGGCCCAGAAGTATGGGGCTCCCAGATGAGAAATCGAACTCACTAACAAATGGTTTGCGAGAGCGTGCTAACCATTACACCACGTGAGGGTGCCAAGATTTTCTGTTATAAGGGTGTGTGCCTTTGAGCCACTCCTACTTATAGACTCGGCGATTATCATTGTGACCATATTCTTGGCCAATCGACTGCGTAGAGTACTCTGCTGCTGATATTGTTATTATAATATCGGCTGTTTCTGATCTAGCCACTCAGTTGCCTTCAACCTTGGGACGACGGAACATAGGGATTAATCACTGCGACCTTTACACTACGTAGGCATTCCATAACTCAGGACTTACTTCACTTACAGAGATTCTTATAGCTCAGGACTTATTACTTTAAGTCTTTTTCAACTGGCCAAAAGGACTTGACGGTCAGAACTTAACAGTTATGGCCATGCACGCTTCCACGCTTCCATAACAATATCAGCACAGCGCACTGCCAGTGGACGGCCAATAGGTTGTTTCACATGCGTTCTCGGCTGAGTCTATAAGTAGAAGTGGNATATATATATATATATAATATAGATATAGATTATAGTATAGATATAATATAAATATATATATATATTTATATGCATGTATTATATATGTATATACATATATATATTTGTATTTAATATATATAAATATATAATATAACATATATATATATATGTATATATATATATATATAATATATATTATATGTATGTATAATTATATATATAATATTTGTATATATATATATAATGTATATATATATATATGTTTGTATATGTATGTGAATATATATATATTTGTGTATATATATATATATATATATATATATATATATATAATCATACTAGCAGCAGCTACCCGGCGTCCCCTGGGTAGAGGGGGATTTTTCAAGTGAGACCCGCAGATCCATTATTACTGAATCGTGAGTTGAATCCTCGTAGGGTGCCCCATTTAAATCCCTATGTAAAAAAATCTTGCATTGATCCAGCTACTCTGAAAAGTAGGGGTAACCAAAATCCGGTCACGTAATCAATATATGCCATTTTAAATAACCGAAAGTAAATATTTTTTATTATTATTTTTTAAAACATCTTTAAAAAAGAAGTAACGATTATACAGAGTTGTTACAAAGAAGAACAGTTAATTCAAAGATCAAATTATCCGATTAGGGAAAATTACTCCCCGTTAATAAAAATAAATAAATAAAATAATCCGTTTTATATACAAAAGGGTTATTTTTCTGTGGAAACCAGGAGTGTAACTTTATATATTATCTCTCTTTGACAATTATACATTTAAACGTATGGGTGGCTGTATTCGACATAATTGTTTTCTTGCATATTCAATTACCGATTATTGGTGTTTAACGATTTTTGAACGATTTTTTTTTTTTTGTGTTAATAGAATAACTCCAGAACATTTTTTTAGTTAAACTTATAGTGTAATTAAAGCAATGAAAAGACAATAATTATTACAAATTTTGTCAGTTTTGCTCTTCCGTATACTATAAGAATCACACATTACTATTCAAATATTACAAATACTTTTGAAAATATGAATATATCGTGGATCGGACAAATTTTTAGTTCACCTGAATTCTAAAATTCCTATATTTAAATATCCGTGAAAAATTCGATTTGTAATCACAAAAATATTTTTAAACAAAAAAAAAAAAAAATATTTAAGCAAACAAAATATTGAAAATCTCTTAAAAATTAATTTCTTAAAAAATAAAATTTTCTTAACAATTTAATAGAATATAGTACATATCAATTAAAAAAGAAAAAAAAGTTTTCAAATAATAATATTATGACATTTTTTTGCACATTTTATTTGGGAAGTCATTAATTTTTCCAACAAAAACAAACTACTGCGTTGTTTTATACGCAGTTCAACATGTTTGAATTTAGAGTTTTCCTTCTCCTACACGATTGTCTAACCAAAATTAAAGAGACGATCTGTCCTACTATTTACCCATAGCTTGGATTCATACCAATAGTTCGATTCATACCAATCCCAAGAGTATTAGCGCTGTGTGAAATTCTACCAGCCTCGTCCAGGATATGAACTCACGTCGCCGTTTCCATTTCCTACGACAATAACCATTATTCCAAGGACGTTTCTTTATATTATTGATCGGTCGTTGTACAAACCAACATACAAATATACATACATACAGACATCAGAATCTTATTCTTATAAATATATTGGTCCGCGGGACAAATTCTTCCTGAAGGAGAAAAGATACCAGCTTTACTTACACCTTCTCAGTTACTAGTAGCTAAAGTAAGTATAGTAAGTCGTCGGGGTGGCCTAAAGTCGGTATCAGCCAGACAGCGAGGGGGTTTATCCCCTTTTCACAAACGCTAGATAAAGGAGATTGTTTTTGGCGTTTGAGGTGAAGCGCCACACTTACCATCAGCTCCCACTTTACCGCAAATATCACTGTGCTACTCATACGCTTGTTGTATATACTCTCTTCTTTACTTCCTTACTTCTATTTTTCTAGCGTCTCTTCTAGCGTCTGGACTTTGTCTTTGGGACTTCGTGTCTGGTCTTCCATTGGGGATTTCTCTTTATCAGAAGCCCTGTGTCATTGGTAGTTTTTAGATAATAACACAAGACTTCGATTTAACTTAGATCATATTTTATTCTGAAATCCCCACCAGGCTACCAGCGCAGATTGAGTCGGCATAACACGACTTACCACCGTCGTGGGTTTTGGCCGATCTGACTAAACATCTCTTTCTAATCTAAACCGGAAGAGGGTCTTCTCCACCGATTCTCACGGTATCCACCGGAAGGATCAGGACTGAGGTCAAACCTTGTCATTCAATCCTTCAAGGCCGCCGGCTGAACTTATAACAGCCATTTTGGTTTCTACACAACTGAACATAACTATTAGGAATCTAATAATCATGTAACACGCTGAGTGGGCGAAGGCCGTTATCGAAACCGGAACCTTGTGGTTTCTAGTCCGACGCTCTACCGACTGAGTTCCTAACATTTCAAATAATCTTTCCTTTAATTTTCCTGCCGCAAAACTTTGGCTTTGAGTTAACTCAAGAAAGACCCTCGAGAATTTTTAGTTTACACCTGAACCTAGTCTTATATCACAAGTTCCCATATGCTTACGGGTGGATATTAGATATCTCAAGCCCAGGTGAAAATCAATTAAGGGTTTTTCACCTCGAGTCGACAAGGAAATAAATTTCACTCAATATAAGGACGTGGAGCGTGAACGTATTTAAATCTCTCAACATACATTTACACATTGTTCGGTTGGGTGGGGTAGTAAGGTAATAAGTTAGATGGTACGTATTTCATATAACATTGTTGTAAACACCTATGTATCAAGCTTATTAGAAACTGAATGCAAGTGGAGTTAATTGGTTGGGCTGAAGTGAAATATAAAAACAAGGAACAAAATCTAGATGTACAGGGAGAATTCATTGTTTTACTCTTAACTCATAGGTAGTAAATTGCTGGATATCTTAAAGCAGGAATCACCAAACCTTTTTCACGGTAGGCCGGATAATTGAAAAAAATAACGAGTGTGAGCCACGTTATTATTGTGTTCAATACTTGCTAAGCAGAACGAAAACTCTGAAAAAAAGATATAAAACAAAAATTATCTTTCCATATTATATTCATGGATGAGTGGCGTAAAATGCATAAAACAAATTTAACCAACATATTTATTTTCAAAACATTATCAAAAAACGCAATATTAGCAAAAAGGTTTAGTGAGATTTGGTTTTTGAAGCAATCGTAACAAGTGAAAATTCGGGACCGCGTAAGTAACAAGTGAAATGCTCATACGCACGAAATTTTGTAACCTACCTACAGTAGTCAAGTCCATGAAGATTTAGTAAGCTTAACATGATATTTAAATTTAAATGGTATCAGAACGTCTCGCGTACCGTACGTTTTAATAAACAAATTCAAGTACCATCGGTGGGCCTGATGAAATACCTTCGCTGGCCGGATCCGGCCTGCAGGCAATAGCTTGGTGATCCCTGTATTAAACGATCTTTCATTTCATTATTGAATGTGCATTGAGTCAATCTTTTTTTTAATAAAGCGATGATGTTTAGGTGTCTAGACGGGGTGTAGATAAGTAATTGATAAGTTGTTTGATGGCGTCGTCAGTTATGTTATTGGCTGGCTTCATAGGGCAGTTTCGGGTCTTCCAATATAATACCCCTCAGCCAGCCAGACCCCGTTGGAGACGATCAAACTCCAACAAGCCACCCTTGTGCAACGCCAACAAAAACGTTTAAACTACGTCATCCTCAAACTCTTATATCTGAATGTCCAATTCTTCAGCCAATCATTGATAAGAGTAGTTGTTATAAACAGGATTGCGCGATTCAGACATTTTCTTTTAATAAATGCATTGGCATGGCTAGGATGTTACTAAGATGAAAAACGCGTTGGATATATGAGACTGAAAGGAATGTAAGTTGTAACAATTGAGAAGTCTTTTTTTTCTTTTTTTTTCTTTGTTTTTTTCCCCCTAGTAGCAATATACAAATTACTCCATATTCAGTTTGGTCGAAGTTGAATACGGATTTTAATCTTTTCAGCGTTGGTAATGACTACAAATATATACATGTAGTTAAGGGGGTAAATAAAATAATAATTTTCGTTACTTTTACATTATTTTTTAGTAAAATAGTAAGTGCAGGAATTTTCATCTGACCTAGCTTTTTCATAAATGGCGCTCATTGTGTAATGTTTATGGCGCGTCATAATCCCCGTTGACAGGATGTGCAATAGATTGAATGAGGTTTTAGACGACAAGACTGATCCCAGGGACTAAAGGCACCCCCCCTTTTAAATTGTATTAGTTGAGGATTGCTACTGTCTTCTGAGAGTGTAACATTTTGGGAACTGTATGACTATGCAGATAAGGTAAATACAAAGAGAATTGGTAATTGGACGGTTAAAATTGATGGGTAAGCGTAATTCTTCTAAATTAAGAGAGCCTGTATGCTTGCCTTCAAAATCAGCTTCCGAAATAATGTTTAAACTTTTACCTGTGTTCGAACAGCAACTAAAGTTTCAAGTGTTAAATGTGCAATCCTACCCAAAGGGAATTTCAGAGGAGATCAATGTCAGAGAAGAGACGACTGTGTAATGATTAGAACACACACACACACACACACACACACACACATATATATATATATATATATATATATATATATATATATATTATATATATATGCCAACAGCTTCGTCTGCCCTACTATTTAACCCATAGCTGGAGGGAGAATATATATATATATATATATATATATATATATATTCTCCCTCCAACTATGGGTTAAATAGTAGGTCACCCTGGGCTCTTTCACATAGCGCTAATACCCTTGGGAAAGGTATAAATCCAATTCTCCCTCCAGCTATGGGTAAATAGCAGGGCAGACTGGGCTCTTTAACCTTGGGTAGGTAACCAGTCTAGAAGAGGGACAACTCTGAATTCAAAATTCCTGAGGTCAGTCGTTGATTGGGTTCGTGGCATTCCTTGATGCACCAATTCTTACCTATCGACTGTGCCAAAAAGTGTGGAATGATCCTACACAAGACTTCACCACTATAAACAAATAACTGTGTTGGTTGTTCACTAGATGAACACTCATGCGTCGAAAATCTACCAGAGAGTCCATATATTATATATATATATATATATATATATATATATATAGAGAGAGAGAGAGAGAGAGAGAGAGAGAGAAAGAGAGAGAGAGAGATTACATTAGCAATCTCTCGTCTATATGATTTTTGAACCAATATGCATCGCCGAGAAATTGTGAGTGAGCAAGCGCCGTTGACTTTATATCTTTCCAACCCTAACTTAGATATACGTGTTCGATCAATGATATGAAGCAATTTTTACTTATAGCAAATATATAGCAAACTGTATGCATCATCATCATCATCATCATAATCTTGTACTAGCAGAATAAATATCCATGACGTTGTCTCTCTAAAGTAACTGTCTCTATGGGCCATCGCACCAGAGATGTCCTCCAGGCATCATCAAGTATCAGCATGGAGCTGATTGACGTAGGTTTTTGCTGGTCGGTCCACAACTGTGTGCTCATGTGTAGATGTCGACAAGAGAACGTCACTCCTGGGTTCATACTTACTTCGCCAGCAGTATCCAGTATATATATATATATATGGAAATACGGTGAGGAAATTAATCCGACAATATTAGAAGAAAATATTTTAAAAATATAACAAACACAGAATGTTATGATTAGGGGAAACAATTTTTAGTGTCAATAATTAAGCATTTCGGTATATTGTACCATCTTCAGGACACTGTTAAGTAATGTTTATGTGAGGGACAAAATGAAAGATGTTAAGTGTATAGTGATTGTGTGAATATGATGCTATTGACCGTTAATTATTATATGCGCGTTTGTTTACGAAAGTCAATGACGTGATCAATGCATGAGCAAAAATGGAAGGTGAAGATCATATAATAACGCATGCATTAACGTGAATGAGCGGAGAACGTAATGTTAATAAAGATATGACGTATTTCATATGGAATATTAATGTTAAAAAAATAAGAAGATTAAAACAATATATAAATACATATAATACATATATACGCATATCCACATATAATCATATATATATATATATATATATATATACACATACACATACATACATGCATACATACACATACATACGTGCATACATATACATACGCATACACATACGTACATATATATAAATATACAAAATGTATACATGCATGCACAGACGTATCAAGTTATACACCATATACAAAAATCTGAATAATCTAGGTATAAAAACACTCAATCTAACCTCCAAAACAATACGCAACATAACTCAAAAAAAACTCCCGACAACACATAAAATCGAAAGCAGGCGTATACATTATACCATGTAATAACTGCGACGAAGGGTATAGTGGAGAAACATCGAGAAGCTTAGGTAAGCGCATTTACGAACATAAACGTAGTATGAGAATAGGCGACATAAATACTTGTTTCTACAACATGTATTAAATGACAAACACAGTTTCGATTTCAAAAATGCATATATGTTGGCCTACATTCATGACAAGAGACTTAGACAGATTTTTGAAGCTAGTGCTATAAGCAACATTGGCAATGTTAACTATAGACCTGGCTTCTTCAACATATCCAAACACATAGGCAAATCAATAATCGGTGGTTATAAAATTGCAAACCCCGGTCACAACAGTATAACATGATACGTCTAAGCATGCATGTATACATTTTGTATATTTATATATAATATTAATTTAATGCTTCAAAAGTGTCCAATAAAAAATTTAAAAAATTATTTTAAAGAGTTCCCTTAAAAGATTTATTTTCCCTTGGGAAAACATGTTTTTTATTAATTCTTAACTATATATATATATATATATATATATATATATAATGTGCAATACTCTGAATTGCTCTCATTAGGGTAACACGTAAGTAAAAGTTACTTTTTGGATACGAAGTGGGAAGCAAAAAAGATAAAATATGTTTTTCTCTCTAATACATATGTTACGTAATCGCCGTCCAAAACCTATATTTGTGGCCTTGTGCCAGACTTGGAAAAGAACCTTTGGAAAAATGTACTACCGATTATCTTAGATTACTGGGTGGTCTTTGTGGAATCACCGAAAAAGTAGATAGGATAGATAACATCTCTTTAACGAGAGAAAGCAGACGATAAGTCTAGGATTAAGAAAAAAACAGTCTTCTGGACTCCAAGAAGCCTTTGATGTTTAGGTTAGTGAACTTTGGTTGACCAGTGAGATTGGAACGAATGGATTGAATCGAAAGGTCTCGAACGTTCTAGGGTGGAACCTTCTGGAGGATTGTTTGGAAATACTATTTAAGACCCGCGGATAGGATCACAAAAAAGTCAGTTGGAGTCCGCGAGCAGAGCAGTGAGGGTCTGCGATCCGAGAAGGAGAGTCAGGCAGAAATCGTACGGAGTTAAGCTGTTGTCGCTAAGGACGATAAGGAAAGGCTGAGAAAAGCTTGTTCACCGAGAAGTTTACTAAGGACTAAAAACTCGCAGTTGAATCCAGTTAAAATACACCTCTTGCTAAGACAGATTATTCGGGGCTCTCTCTCTCTCAAAAGTTATAAGAATTTTGGAACATAATAAACTTTTGAGAAGTTAAATCCAGTGTTATTAGTCTGCTCTATTTACAACGAAAGAAATCATTTTATGAATGGACTCACGATACAAACAAGATAGTAAAAGTCACTATCGCAAAGAAATCGTACTCATGAATGAAAGTCATTAAAGTGTAAACTTGTCAACACGTCAATTGGCCGTAACGAAGGAGCACGCGGCCGTGAAACGTGATACCTTTCCCTTGACCAAAAGAAGGGAGGAAGATTTTGGGGCTAAGAAGAGGCTGACTGCTACAGCTAGATCTGTGTATGTAAACAAACGAAACTCCGTACGTACGAATATACGAGTAGTAGTGCCGAAGAAGGAAAGGCACTAAGGTTAAATACGAACTGGTACCCCAACGTAATAGATCCCTAACTGATCCCACTACGTTACGTATCGCTAATTGAAAAGCCAATACGTTACACATATGTCCTTCTTGCTTTTTTCTTTTTTTTTTCTTTCTTTTCCTCGCTCAATTTTATTTCTTTTTTTTATTTCAATATCACTTTTGTTTTGTCCTGTTTTGATTTTTTTCTTTTTGTGTAGCATCGAACTATGCAAAGTAGACATAGTCTTAATGACATAATAGTAATTTATTTAAATGACGGCATTTTGCTGTTTATTCAGATTTTTTAACAATTTACCGACATCTGGGTATTCTAATATACATATTTTTCTTCAAGCCATGATTCAATTTTTTTCTTACGTACTTTTTATGCTGGTACGTTAAAAATTATTTCGTTTTTTCTCTTATCAATTCATGTTCTACCAGTGTCATTTAAGTTTTCACACGTGGCTAGGCAGCATCGAACTATTGTTCTATATTTTTTAAATAATGACTACAAACATGTTTTTCTATTTAAGCCCCGAAGCTCAAGTATAAATCATTCATGGAGTTTTCATAATTTATTTTTGCGTCGATAAAAATGATGGCATCACTTGAGTTAGTAATGATATCAGGAATGGAGTTATTAGTAACTGAAGATGGCGGATTGGCCTATTGCCGATATCAGCCGGACAGCGAGGGAGTATATGCTCTTTTCGCTAAAATAATTAAAGTTCCAATTACCGTCGAACTGGGAAGACAAGGCAACGGTTGTAACTTAAATATAAACCCGAATGTTACAAAGTCTACTGCAGAATGACAGGATATATATAAGACTCCACAATGTCATTCAAATCAAGCAGTCAAGTAGCCAATCAGACGCGTGGTCTAAAGGTTAAAGTCATAGGAAATGGACTCGTCGACCCGAGTTCAATTCCTGGATGAAGCTGTTGACATTTCACATAGCGCTAATACCCTTGGGAAAGGTATAAATCCAATTCTCCCTCCAGCTATGGGTAAATAGCAGGGCAGACTGGGCTTTTCAACCCTGGATAGGTAACCAGTCTAGGAGAATGAAAACTGAATTCAAACCTGTTAAACCCCGCTTAAGAAATTGACCTTGTGTCACATCCTACTCGTGTGAAGGGGTTGGTAAATATATATATATCAGAACTGAAGGAATGGAATGACCCAAATCACCCAAATTCATGAATGGGTCATTCTTGATTTCTATATATGCCAACTGTCTTGGACATTGCTTAAGTTGTACTCAGTTAGCTGCTGTTATTCAAACCAACAGTAGACTTACTGACTTCAATACGCTAGACCAGGGAAATTGTTTTTCAGAGGTGAAGCGCCACACCGACCGTTAGCTTTCAACTTTACCGCACAGATCAGATTACCCAAGTTGTGCTACTGATGCGCTGAGTTGGTGGCGACCAGTATCGAACCCGGAAGCTTGTAATTTCTTGGCGTGTGTTCGAGCGACTGATTTAAAAGGATGTATAAATGCGCCTAGTAAGGTTGGGCATGTGGGTAGATTGATTGATTTAAGTTAACGGCATGTCATCCCGTCTCTGGTTATTTTATTCCTCAGTATTTAGAGGATCGCGTTTATTGTGCGTTCATATTTACATTTACTGCGAAGTTGTTATTTATATATTCATTTATTTTGCCCAGGATTTTGATAAAATACAAATACTTTTTAAACAAAAAATATTTTGATGCATAAATGGGACCCTTAGAGGTAATACTACTCTAGGTCGGAGTTCCCGCTTGATCACTGAAGTTAATCAAAGATGAGCCTGTTCACTACTTATTTGGGTTACCACTTAAGCAACAGCAGGTACTGCACGTAGCATGAGTCCTTTGTCCATAAAAATTATATGATTCGGCATTAAATGATTGTTGATATACCGTAAAACAAAACAACTAACCAAGCGTGGAAATGCTACTCATGTAGCGTATCTTGGGCATGAATAGCCTGGCAGAGCCCGTTCGTCATCAGCTTGAACTTGAGTTTTGCTTCTCCTAGAGAGTTTGCCATAGCAATGTTAAAGATCTCAGACTGTCCAACTATTTTCCCATAGTTGGAAGGATAAAAGTTCGATTAGAAACCTCTGCACACGAGCAGGATGTGACACAAGGTCAATTTTAAGCAGAGTTTAACAGGTTTAAACTCCAAGTTATACTCATTCTAGACTGGTTGCCATACCAGGGCTAAAAAACCAGTCTGCCATGCTATTTACCCCAAGTCAAGAATAGTTGGTTTCAGACACATGTCAAATTTATTTTACTGTTGTGAGGTTTTAAGGGGTCAAATAAGAACAAAACAACGGGTAACGAAAAGTAGAAAAATGTATTAACAGAAAGTAGACAATACAATAGAGAGATGTGGAAATTACGTCCAACGAACAGAGTTATTGGCACTCGCATTGGCTTGCACCTAAGCCACAATTGTCTGTGTTATTTATAGTAGCCTGTCCATTGGTCAATAGGGTGTATCACCTATAACATTTACCCTATATGGGTAAAAATTATAAATTTATAGGGTAAAATTGTAATTACAACCTAGCTGAGCACAACAGCTTATGCAATCTAGTCAAGTGTTATCACCCACTAATGTTATCGTGCATCTGGCACCAGCTATATACGAGGCTTCTGACTTGTTTAACTTTGTAGTTCTTCATCTGTTGCCCTCCCCCGCAATTATACGCATTATAAAATGGATTTTATTTGCTTAAATTTGATGTTAAGCCCTTTAGTTTTATTTGAAAGATACAATTTTTTATGTTATACTTCTTCAAAACTGATGCTGTTATATCATACTAAACAATTAACGGGTAGGGAAAATGAAGAAATTTGTGACAAAAAAGTGGGGCATCGTAGTAAAACTGTTGGGAACCACTAGTATATGTGGAAAATCTTAGTATTGTTTGTAATTTATACTTTAATGATTTGACAAATAAAGAAGCAAGTTAATATCTGAAAATTACTGAATGAAACCAAATACTTATCTTATTATAATGGAGATTGTGTGTTTTTCTGTCTGTAACCGAAACTATATTACTAATCGAGTCACAATTCACATAGTTATTTACATCACATTCTCCATGATTTTATTCATATTTAAACCTCAATAATTAATAAAATTGTTTTACATTATTAATATTGTGGACCATATTCATATACGAATAACATGCAAGTGTATTTATATATACAAAAAATGGCGGTTTGCAGTGTGAATGGGAAGGTTAATTTGCATATTGATATAAAAAAATTGATTTTAATAAATATGTGCTCGGTATTATTGATTTCTAATTGTTTGGTTTTATCTTAATGAATATGAGCAAAATCTCGGAGATAAATCTTAAAAGAAATCCATTAACAATATTAACAGTAATTCTATTCTTTACTTCCTAATTTAACTAAATAGTTAAATTACGAAAATTTAGCAATGAAAAACGGAGTGAAGAAAAAGCAAGTTTTAGTTGTTCCCCCTCTGTTTCAAATCTTTTTATCGGCATCTTATTTAGTTTCATTAGCCTTCCTAAGTTAACATGATATTTTATTACATTAAAACTTAAATACTTGCACCCGGAGGGTGCATATATTTGCTAGTTCATGTAAATGTACAACATATTAAGAACTTGCTGTAATTATGTTCTCACTCAATACATTGATCTGTCCCTATGTTTCATGTCAACCCTTGTTACCACCACAATGATCTGGTTCTTATATGAAATGTGAACGCCATGTGAAATGCAGCCAGCCTCATTTAGGATTTGACCTCTAGTCG
>CM042141.1:72251107-72257246 GCA_023376005.1 Doryteuthis pealeii | reverse complement strand
TAGTCTATTTTACACAAAATCTTTGGAAGGATATTAATTCAAATTCTACCAATGGAATGTACGTGATATTTTAACATACACCGCTAGTTAGTTGGTAATACGAAATAGGCGTGGCTTCTCACATACGCATTCTTGTGAGGTGTATCAAATAAGTTGCTACAAAATTTAAATGAAACATCTAAACACCTGCCAACTTCCAAATCCAGTGTCGAAATTGGCTGTTTTATTTTTTTATTATTATCTGTGAATTGGGAATGCCTCCAAGCCGATTCTTGAAGTGTTCTTTCCACTTTGGAAGTCTATCTAGAATGATTGCTTTTAGGTTGGATCTATTTTTTCCCTAAAAAAAACTTCCTTTAGGCAAACAAAAATAAAAATTAGGTATCAAGAAAAATGACATCATAGACGTAGTTTACAAAATCAATTCAGCCCCCCTAACTGAAAAAATTACAAAAAACAAAACAAAACGGGGAATTATATCAAGTGCAGTTGTAATGTTACGGGTGTTCGTTGTCACGGTACCGATTAGGAATATGTTACGTACGGCTTCAATTCATAATCTGTCACGTAGTGCCTTTTCTTTCTCGGCACTACAATTAGCGATATGTTACGTTACGGTGTTTGTTCTTTCACGGTATCAAATCGTGTTTTCGTACGGTAGTTTGTTTACAACTGACACATAGCAGTAAACGTCTGTGCCCAAAATTCTTCCACACTCCTTTCGTTTATGGTCAAGCGAAAGGTATCACGTTTCACGGCCGCGTGCTTTTCGTTACGGCCAATTGACTTTCTCCACGGGTCGTCCCCTTTACGATAGTTACTTTACTATTTTGTTCGTGGCAGAGTTCATTCATAAAACCTGTGTAGTATCTTTCGTCGTAAGTAGAGGAAATTAATAATACCGTGTTTACTTTTCAGAAGTTTATTATATTAAAAACTTCACTATAACTTTGAGAGAGAGAGAGGAGATTTCGTTAACACATATGTTTTTCTTTTAGTAATTCTTAGTTGTCTCAATGGTCAGTACTCCAGCGACTTTGTTAATAATAATAATTGTTTTCAACTTCGTCTCGCGTAAAGATTAAAATTCAGGTTGAGTACTTAGCGACATCAGTTCATCAACTGCCACGTGCGGCCTCCTGGCTCTGATATCTTCTCTGACTGGACCCGATCTCTGACTGCCCTGACCCTCTCCGATCGCAGACTGTAACTCCCTGATCCCTCACTGACTCCTTAATATAGTGTGTCTGAATAATCTTCCAGAAGTTTCTATCTCTAGAAAGTTCGAGCTAGCCCTCGACTGAATCGAATGTTCGATTCCTTCGAATCTCACTGGTCAACCAGAGTTCACCAGCCTAAAGATCAAAAGGCTCTCTGTGGCCCAAAAGACTGGGTTTTTCTTAATCATAGACTTTTTGTCTCCAATCTCTCGTTAAAAAGATTTGTATCTTTTTCGGTGATTCTACAAAGACCACCCAGTAATCTAAGATAATAAGATATAGGTAGTACATCTTTCTAAAGGTTTTTTTTCTAAGTCTGGCACAAGGCCACAAATATAGGTGCTGGGTGGCGATTACATAACACAGTGTTGATTTATCAATGAATGAATTTTATAATTCAAATCTTTCTGATTTTTTTCAGCTCCCTGAAATTCGACTCATTTATTTTGGGGGCGCAAAATATCGCTGAGGTTATATAAAAGTGAAACTAATTACACTATTAATATTTTTATTGATTTCTAAGAAACTGTTATTCAAAAAAAATCTTAATGACATGCTTGTTTTAGTACGTCATTTACTTCACACAAAACGCCGGTTTTCGTCAAATTTCTGGCAGAATCTAATGTTTAAAATGTATTAAAAATTAATTACATAGATAATATAGTATCATATGCGTTATTCGGACTATTATCCCCGTCTTCATTGTTATTTGTACAGCGTTTCGGCCGATATGCCCTCCGGCCTTCTTCAGGTATTTTTGTCGGACTCAGGAACCTTCTCGGACTCGGAAATCTTCTTTCGAACTCGGGAACTTTCTTGTCGTAATCGGGAGCCATCATGGAACTTTGAACCTAACCCTTTATTTAGTCCACGGGGTATCCTGTTCTCATTCCGCTAACCATAGCTGGGATAGGAGTTGTGTTAATTATTTTTCTAACTGCCTCCACTCAGGATTGAACTCGGGATCCAAAGATAACTGTCACTTAGAGCTGTCTTAACCTAACTACCTTATCCACTAGGCCATGTGTCCAATTATTTTTTTTTTTACCAGATGCGCATTATATTACTACTTTCGACTTAAGCAAAATGTTTACCTGAAATCGATTTAATTAATTCTAATTATTTTTAAGTGAAAATTGGCGCTTGAATTGTCGAGATCTAATAAAAATACATATTAGTAAAACTCATTTGCCTTCGTATGACCAGATGTTTAGAATAGAAGTGTTTTAGAAACAAAAAAAAAAAATCGTCTTTTTATACGGTAAGAAACTGGGTGGGATTATCTTAACCCAAGTTCAAAATCTGGGCCGATGAGAAAAGGGGTGGAAGTGTCTGTTCGGTAGTTTTTATTTGTCTACTTTTTATTTCAGAACACGTCTTTTTTTTATTACAGTAACGGACTGGGTAGGTTGTCTTAAAGCCAGTTCAAAGTTCAATTTGTGTCGACGAGGTGGTGGCTGTTAACGTTAGTTTTGTTTTTTAGAAAATAATATATTCGTATTTTTTTCATACAGTATATGGCTGGGTGGGACTGTATTGGCAATTCAAAACTCAACTTGTCGATGGAAGTGCAGTGTGGGTGGAATAGTCTTTTTTTATTTTTATTTTTTTAAAATTTATTATTGAATTATATCGCTTAATTAGTAAAAAATGAAAACCACATTTTGTGTGTTTCTTAGTTATAAGTGAATTATGCTGTATGCGAGATTTCAAATCTGAGCATTAAGCTCTCTCGTGCAGTCTTTACTTATGTATGTATTTATCAGTAAAATTCTCTTCTGCTAGAGGGTAGGTCTGATAACATGGTAATTTGAGGCTCTGTCTGATGAACAATCAGATGTTTATGTTCCGGCTAGAAACAGCCTGCTAATCTAGCCCCCACTGAGAGAAATGATACCTAGAAACAGTGTTACATAATCTATGCGGTAGCATAAGATATTGTCAATCCCTGTATTTCTTAAGGGATTGCCATTTTCATATCACGGGCGGGACTTTCCATGGAATATTACAGAAAGCCCGCGAAATACGTGAAGTCGCGTGGGACCTGGTTGGGTCCTCAGTTTCAGTTGGACCTCAGGCAGAGAAGATGTACTGCCTTAACTGGAACTCACTGCATACGCGCGCTATGTTTAGTTACATGAAATGTTTAGTTAAGTAAATAAAAGCTTACGAAAATAACACGGTTTGTGTTTGGTGAATGTCTTGGAACAAGACTGATCTAGAAGAAGACCGACCACCAAGACGAAGTCCAGACGCTAGAAGAACTTAAGATATCAAAGACCCAGAAGAAGAATAGAAGTAAGGTAAGAGGTATACAACAACAGGACTGGATGTGAATGATATATATATATAATAATTCACGACTCTGTCGGTCCTCATGTGAGCTAGTTGTCGCAATGTTTAGAATGGGACGGAAGGTCACAGGTATGGAGCATCCTGCGAATATCGTAGTAAAATTAGCATATGTATGTTCATACCTGATAGGACTCTAATTGTTTCTCCATCCCGGGATCTTCTAGTTCGTGCTCTTTTTAATTTATTAACTTTGTTCATATTTCAAAGTTTTCATGGCATTCTTGGTTTAATTGTTAATTAGTTATGAGTTGTAAATTATATAAAATTTAATAACAGAAAGATTTTTTTTTCTTCTCAGAAGCGAAAAATACTTCGATCAAAATTGCATGTATCATCATTAGTATTTATTTTGAGGAAAATTAAATTAAACGCTATTGTGAATTAATAATACGGTCCTTTGTTTGTTCCCTGTATAACATGCAATTCTTTGTAAAATCAAGAAAACATATTAGTTTTCCGTCACTGCTTGAGAGGGGAAAGGAAACGAATCGGAAAGAGTGATAAAGAACACTTAAGAACGGTTGCAAATGTGATATATTGATCGCAAAACAAGGGATAATTATCAAATGAGAAAGTATTTAAGATATTTCTAGTGCTTCGCGATTCCTTAATAACAAAAGGAACCAGGTCTGGTGAATACGTCAAAAGATCCTTTCAGAGGAAAGAATGAAATCACGATCAGAGATATAAACACACACACAAAAAAACAATCTCCCTATTTGCTAAAACATTTCCCTTTCTTTTCCGTCCATTGCCTTCATGCAAACGAAACATAAAAACGGAAATAGGAGATAAATGAAACCTGTTATTCTGCAATCTGGATTGTTAGTCGAATTAGGGCGAGGGGAATGTACTTTGCAAACTATTAAATATAATTTTAAAAAAACTAAAAAAAAAAACTAAAAAAAATAAAAATACCCACGCACACAAAACACTAAAGTTTGAATGAATCAAACTAGAAATATAAACAAATGAATGAGCTTAACAAATTCAAACTGATGTGATGGTGTATTAGCATATGAAATGATAAAAGACATTACCGTGGCCGTTAAATGTAAATGGGTTTTGTAATTATCTAAGATAAATAGTAAAATAAGTATTATTTGAATTAATGTCGCTACGATCGATTGTACTCTATAGTGCAAAAGAGAACAGCACCAGGTGCATTCATAAGTTATTTGTTGAAATATAAGACAAAAATAAGGTTTACGTTCAAACAACTTTGAAATCACCGGTTCGCGCCTGATCACTGAAGTTAAGCATCAATGAGTCTGTTCAATATTCAGATAAGCGGCTATTTAATCAACAATAGTTTCTGTAAGAAATCAAATATAACAATTACTTGATTTGGCATTAAATGACTATTAAAAAAAAAACCCAGAAAATCTCAGATAATTCAGAAATGTTATATTGTACCGCAATATATATATATATATATATATATATATAATTTTTTACTTGAAGGCACTTACAACGCATGTATCGCATAAAATTCGATACTTTTTCTTATAGAAAATGAACTTGACAAGTGTAATCCCGGCAAAGGATGGCTCAGTGTGTAGAATACCGTACAGACTGTTTCGACTTTATTAAGTCTCATCAGCGGTATATACTAACGATTTCCCTCCGACAGAAATCGAAACCGGGACTTCAGCAGACACAGTGAAACACTAGTGAAACACTTTTATCGCCTCGGCCACAGTACACAGCTGACCATCCTAGCGAAATTAAGCTTGTCAAATGATACTACACGCCTCTACCATAATAGGTAAGGGGGCGTTATTGAGAGAATATTAACAACAAACAGACCGTATGCCCTTCGGCGAAGTGAATAAGATATATATATATATATATATGAATAGATTTTTGGTACATGAAAACTTATAAACTACTAAAAGTAGAGGATATGATTCCTCTACTTTTAGTATGATTCTTCTACTTTTAGTAGCACATATATATATATATATATATATATATATATATATATTATATATATACAGAAGAGAGAGAGAGAGAGAGAAGAAAGAGAGAGAGAGAGAGAGAGAGAGAGGGGGTATTGAATGGAATATCCTATGAAAATCAAATGTGTGCAGATCTCTAAATGATCCATTGTCAACAAGAAAAGTTAACTATAATTAAATTCCCGGATTCAGAAAAATCTTTTGAATAATAGATTTGAATCAATCTGCAATTATAGACATAGGTTGGGTCAGTTACTAAGATATTATTAGAACTACAAAATCAAATTTAACTAAATACATTAGAATTTGTTTCTTAAATAATTATTAATTTTAAATAGGATAAATACAAAAAGAACAACGAAAAACTATAAATTAATAATGTTCAACCTCTAATATATAATTAGAATTGAATATTAACAGCTTTTACTAGCTATTATTTATGATTAGAATTAAATTGATAACAATACAGAAATGAGAACTAAGGAATGAATACACGTGTGGAACGGGCTGCACCTGAAAATAAAAATAAAATAATGTAGCCTTCAACTGTTATTATCCGAAATATATCTGAGTTTAACTACGGAATTAGGTTAAGCGTAGAGT
>CM042141.1:72231107-72248607 GCA_023376005.1 Doryteuthis pealeii | reverse complement strand
GCCTAAATTCATTAATTATTAACTAATTAATTTAAAAAAATTAGGTATGACTTCAATTAAGCACATATCCTCCAAAAATTATCGGCTAAAAGCCATATCAAATAAACATAGTGTTTATTTACGTACTTTATATATATATATATATATATATATATAATATATATATATATTTCTGGTTCAAATGGGAGAAAATTCAATATTTTATAAAAAAAAGATGTCCGCAAAATGTATTATGTTTTCAGAAAAAAATGTATTCTTTTTATCTTACATATGCGTCACGTGTTTCAGATCTTCTGGTATCTTCTTCAGGCTTTGATCAATAATATGAAAATGAATTCTTACATGTGTTTATATATATATATTCATGAGTATTTAACTTCCCTCTTCCTGTTTGGTGGGAGTGGAATATAAAGGAATTTCATTTTTAACATTAGTATTTTAAACACGAATTTTGTTTTCTGGGTGGCTTGGTAATAAATTCATTAGCTGAGCTTTTATAACTCTTTTATTAGAGTTTTTCTGATATAGTTCATCAGATGTTCATTTGATATGTCAGGTGTGTGTGTTTGTAATTTGTTTTTTGTTCTAGAGAATTTCTGTGTTTTTCTACTTAAATGTCTACTTTTTGTGTGTGTATGTGTGTCTTTATGTATATGTGTCTATGTTTACTTTTTGTGTGTGTGTGTGTTCGCGTGGGTGTCTATGTACATGGTTGTATTTGGTGTGTATATGTATATATATACATATCTAAGAGTTGAATTTTAAACGAAGACCAGTAAGAATTAAATAACGAAAACATCATCATGTTGATTTTACCATTCCAGTGGACCATTCAGAAATGAAAGAAATCAAAAAGATCAACAAATTCTTAGATCTTGTCAGAGAACTGAAAAGGTAAGGAAACATGAGGGAGACGGTGATACCAATGATAGTTGGTATACTAGGCTTTTTACTCAAAGTAATGCAAAACAAGATTTTGTAAACATAAAAATAGCTTTGTACACAGTAAATGTAAAGTCCTGTCTGTGATATAAAAAAAGACTATATGGCGTAGACCCTGTATTGAAGTAGGAAATTAAGTGCATATCGCATTAATGCGTCCTGCCCTCCTGTCCTAAAAACGCTAAACGGTGTCTGCTGAAAATTGAACCTGTTTTTTCTAGTATATATATATATATATATATATATATATATATATGTGAAAAAAGTTTGTACGTTTTCGAGCTAACGAAGAACCGAACGATTTTTAAATTAGTAGATAGATATATAGTTAGATAGATAAGAGTACAGATCTGACATAGATCTTTATATGTATCTATCAATATATCTGTCTATCGCACCTACGCGTACGCAGATACATAAATATTTTCATACATATATACGTGATTGTCATACATAGATTTACCTATATATATATATATATATATATATATATATATATATATTATATATGAGGAAAAAATGAGTAAAAAAATAAAAATAATACTCGGATGAAGGTCGGCAAAATCTGTGTACGGAACATTTTATGCATTTTTCCTATTATTATTATCATCATCATTTCAACTCCATCTGATTATTTTAATAATAATGATAACGTAAATCCGTATACATTTTCATAAACAGACCGAAACACATGTGTAAAGGATATCGATTAAAAGTGATATCGATAAAATTGATTTTTATCCATCTACATTTCTTTTCTTTACTCATTTTTTCCTCATATTGTCGGACTCATTTCCAATTCTCACACACACACACACACACACATATATATATATATATATATATATATATATAAATATATATGTGTGTGTGTGTGTGTGTGTGTGTGTGCGTACGTGGGAATGAGATTTTTCTTGAGACAATGTTATCGGCAGAGAATCGTTGGAAATTTGTCAAATGTCTCAGTAATTCGTAGCATTCACACCTGTACCAAAATAATGTGAAGTTTGAAAAGCCAACGTTGACCTTTGGGTCTTCCGTACGCTTGTGCTTATTCTTTTCTCTCTCACACCACTGTCCTCTTTTTTTTTGTCTGTGTCTGGGTGTGGCTGTTCACGGGGTGTCTAGTTGTAGGTGCGTGTTCTTCTTTAAAATTTGTAATCTTTTTCACACAAACCCCCAACTGTCCCGATTAATTCTTTTTATTTTTCATTTTATCTGGCAAATATCCCCCGAGGCGCTGCTCGGAGCGGAAAGTTGGTCTGTGCTCCTTTGAAACTCGTGTCGATCAGAAGATGCTTTGGACTGAAGCCAGTTCGATTTCAACGATCTGTTCATGCCAGTGCGAAAAAAGGCTTTGTGCCCGACATAGTTGCCTACTTCCGTATGCTGCTAAAGCTTGAGGTTATAGTCCTGGCAAAAGCAAGAACTTCGAATGCCGATTTTCAAAGATATTCCCAGTTGGGAATCCTTTTCAATTTTCCGTCCTTTTATGAAAGAATTTGTTTTAGATAATTGACCAAGAACATATTCGACTGAAAATAATGTTTTTCTTACTGCAAAAAATACTTTTTCCCCACCGACTGCACCTGGTCACCTGGTCACCGTGAGATGAGAAATGTGATGTTTAAGGACGGAATCCTGATGGATGAGCCGTCCATGACATGTAACACTCCACTATGGCCCTTATTTAAGCTAGACAGGCGGTCGGAGAGGCCCCTCCAAACAATTGGCTTGTCACGTCAAGCCCTAGTATCTATATGATCATCCTGGCCCAATTGCCCTAATGGCAAACCTCGAACTCTTTATCATAAACCACAAGGTTCCTAGTTCGATATCGACCCTCGCCAACTCAGCGTATGAGTAGCACAGGGATCTGTGAGGTAAAGTAAAGAGCTGATGGTAGGTGTGGCGCTCCACCTCAGTCGCTAAAATAATCTCCTTGGTCTAGCGCTAGTGAAAAGGGGATAGACTCCGTCGCTGTATGGCTCATACCGACATTAGGCCGCCCGACGACTTTAATTTACTTTTACTTATATATATACCAACCCCTCCGTACGAGAAGGATGTGACACAAGGTCACTTTCTTAAGTTTATTTTTAACAGGTTTACCCTCAGTTTTCCTTTTTCTTTGACTAGTTGCCTAACCAAGATTAATGAATCGCAAACAGCCTCGTCCAGGATTTGAGCTCATCTCGTCGTGTCCATTTCTTATGACGGTACCCATTACACTACAAGCCTTCTTTTTATCATATATCTGTTAGAATACCGTGGCAGAGCGTCTTCGTGTCCTGGGTATGACATTAAACTGCATTTAATGCTGAAGTTCCAACTTTCGAACTCAGTGGAGTTTGGAGTACCTCTCCATCGCCATTACTCCCAGATCCACTCAGACCTGGAGTGTTAGTATTGTTAGGGTTCCATCTACTGGTTAAATGGAAGAAAATCAGTTTTAGAAAATTTGAATACCCATCAATAATGATTAAATAAAACGTCTTCGGTTTAAAATAATCTAACATGGGTTGACATTTAGGAAAATCCAATCAACCAGTGAAACTGCAGTGATATTTGTGAGTGAGATATCTTAAGTGGAAACACGCTGCACATACCCCAGTTCACTATCATGTCAGTCCTGCAGTTGGTCTAGTGGCAGGGGAAAGTCCGAGACGGACTGGGCTGCCGAGCTACTGCAGGGTGCTGTCTCAGGTAGTATTGAGTCACTTCACGAGAGCCAAGCCTCCCTGCAAGCCCCAGCGCTTGCACCCAAGCGTCGGTTTGTGTTGAGGATTTATGTGAATAGTAAGTACACCATTCCTTCTACTATCGATCGATGTGGATGGCCATTGGTTCACCTAGAGCTCATCCGTCCTTTGACAGCTCTTGTTTTTAGTGATGTTGGGTGTCCACACACCTACCTCCCCAGACAAGCCAAGGCATGCCAGTTTTGTCCCCAGCAGACTGACCAAGGAAAAGATAGCACTAGTGTACAATATACTATTAGCAGATTAGGAAGAAGGCCTGACCTCATGCAAAACGTCTTCGAGATAAAATGAACCAAAAAGGGTTGACATGTAGTAAAATCCAGCCAACCAAGAACGTGCCAATTCAGGCTAACTGTAAATACATTTCAATATTTTCTTAGAAACGAATTATACAGGATAGGTTACAAGGTGCGAGTTAAACAGCTTTAGTTGGGATCCATAAATTTTCCAGGGGACTCATTCAAAGCAAGTATGTGCGTCCAGGATGCACTAAATCAAAAAGCTACCTGCATCACTGAGTATACTAGTGAAGAGGAGTCGATGCAACTCACAATAAATCTTACATTTATCCATTTTTACAACACTTCTCGAAAATATAAATCTTTGTTCAATTTCATCAGATTTCTAAATTTAAAATCTACTTATTCATATCATCATTATAAGAGTTTTTTTTTTAAACCAGCATTAGCTGATAGTCTTTCACTGAAGTGAAGAGCAAGTCCCCTCAGGTCACCAGAACTCTTCTTAGTATTCTAGACCATTTCAACAATACTGTTGCCTGGATGGTCTCAATTCTTCCACTGATTTCCAATTCTTCCAGTTTGTTTTCTAAACTTTTAGGAACCGTTTCAAGTGCACCAACTACAATTGGTATCAGTTTGACCCCCATATTCCATAGCTTTTTCAATTAGTCAGCTAATGTATTTGTAAGCAGCCTAGACCATTGTTAGTCAGTTTGATTCTCACTCAATGTCCCATAATTTGTGCCACAGCTAAGCTAAAGCAGCGATGTTCCTGATCTAATACTTAATTGGGATACTACTTTAGCAATAGCATGTACTGTGAGCAAACTGAGTCCTTTGTTTATGAAATAATTTCGGCATGAAATTTCCCAAAAAGTGTCATAAAAAAAGAACCAACTAACCAATAAATAAGCTAATATTAGCAAATAACACGGCATCTCAAGTGGGCTAAAGGCTCATGGGTAATTCCAAGTTAAATCATCCAGGGCATGTCCCTCGCCCGCTTTAATTGTTCTGTTTTCAAACTATCTTTTTGGTACAAATAATGTTCATTATATGTGAGATAATAAAACAATTTTTGTCATAGATGCAGTGCCACATCGGGATATTGATTTTGCTATGAAAAAATCAGAAATCATCAATAACCTAAAATTGGTTGACTTTGAGATTTTTTGATAACATTTCTGGATTTCTTGGGCAAAAATACTTTATAAACCAATTTTTCCTAGTAGAGAAGCTCTAGTACTCATTTTACAGAGAAAAAAAGTTGCCTAGTTTTTGCCAACACCACCACATTTGGAGAGCGAAAAATCAACATAACTCCGCCCATTTTTGTAATTGGAAGCACAAATCTTAGTGATTGTGTAACGTTAACATAATCCACATCAGGAAAAAAATCAGAAAAATTGAAGGGGGTGAGTGAAAATTTTATTTTATTTTTTGATGATTTGACATGGAATGACCCCCATAAACTTTATTACCAATATAAGTGAGTTAATTTCTCACTAAGTTCCCTATATTTTAGTTCTTGTGCCACAAATAAGCTTAGTAAATAATATCGGGCCTTGGGGTTAGCAAGCTGAGGAGCAGATGTGTGTGAGTTCGATTCACAATGAGTGTCCCATATTTCTGACATTGGCTCAGATGTCTGTGAGTTCGGTTCACAATGAGTGTCCAATATTTCTGACATTGGTCCAGATGTCTGTGAGTTCGGTTCACAATGAGTGTCCAATATTTCTGACATTGGTCCAGATGTCTGTGAGTTCGATTCACAATGAGTGTCCCATATTTCTGACATTGGCTCAGATGTCTGTGAGTTCGGTTCACAATGAGTGTCCAATATTTCTGACATTGGTCCAGATGTCTGTGAGTTCGGTTCACAATGAGTGTCCAATATTTCTGACATTGGTCCAGATGTCTGTGAGTTCGATTCACAATGAGTGTCCCATATTTCTGACATTGGCCCAGATGTCTGTGAGTTCGATTCACAATGGGTGTCCCATATTTCTGACATTGGCCCAGATGTATGTGAGTTCGATTGAGAATGAGTGTTCCATATTTCTGACATTGGCCCAAATGTCTGTGAGTTCAGTTCTGAGTGTCCCATATTCTGACATTGGCCCAGATGTATGTGAGTTCGATTCACAATGAGTGTCCAATATTTCTGACATTGGCCCAGATGTCTGTGAGTTCGATTCACAATGAGTGTCACATGATGTATGTGAGTTCGGTTCACAATGAGTATCCCATATTTCTGACATTGGCCCAGATGTATGTGAGTTCGATTCACAATGAGTGTCCATATTTCTGACATTGGCCCAGATGTCTGTGAGTTCGATTCACAATGAGTGTCCCATATTCTGACATTGGCTCAGATGTCTGTGAGTTCGGTTCACAATGAGTGTCCCATAATTCTGACATTGGTCCAGATGTCTGTGAGTTCGATTCACAATGAGATATTTACATTGGCCCAGATGTCTGTGAGTTCGGTTCACAATGAATATTTCTGAAATTTGCCCCACAACTAATCTAAGATTAATAAATAATAGGCGATCATAAGTGTTGTAATGATTAACAAGGTACAAAAGCAGATCCTGTTAGAGATGTCGATTCTAAATGGATTCCCCATACTTCTAGCCTGGTGTCACAAATAAGCTAAGTTTAAAAAATAACTAGAGTGGTATCTTTACTTAGGAGCGTTCCAACTTACATGTTTTCCAAATTGATATATCCGGGTTAAGGGATATATTCTGAAGTTGGTATTTGGTATATTATCGCAGTAGTAGCTGGTGAGTCGAATAGCAATATGCCTTCTGAGCAGGCGTGGTGTAGATTAGGTGTAGGTGTAGATGTAGGTAGAGGGGTATTTACATGTGTCCCACTTTCACACGATATGGCACAAGGCCGTTTTATGTGGGCACCACCCAAATAAAGGGGGCGCCTCAGGCGCTGGGCAATAAATCCAGCCCGGTCCCTTTAAATCGAGGGGGCAGGTATTGCCTGGAGGGGACGGCCCCCTGGGATCAACGCTATTAACCAACTCAACCTGTCCAGTGGCCGAAACACTAGGTATATGTAGAGAGGCCTGTACCAACACAGTGTCGAATATTTATACATGACACTGTCCAATCAGATTATAGTGGGGGGGGTACCAAGGTATTTACATATTCATTACATCACAAATTACGAGCTCTCACCATTTTATTTTTTGTTTTGTGTTGCGTGCTAAAATTTGAGGAACGAACGTGCTTCAAATACGTTTATGTTAATAAGTTCACTAAAACATTAAAGTTTCCAAATTTATTACGCCAATATGAAATACGATGAAATTGAGTTACGAGCGTAAATAATTAAACTCGTAAGTCAAATTATGACTATATCTCACAGCGACATCTTATTTATCTATACACAAAATAAATAAATATGTAGTTGTCTTTTATTTCATATTTTGATATGGATATTGATCCAGAAGAAAACATTTTATCAAGCTATAGAAAACAATTTAACAAAACATCTAATTTGATAAAACCAATGACAATATAATTCATTTACATTTTTAAAAAGTACGAAACGTCTAATTTAATCAAATAAGAGACAATGTAATTTATTTTAATAAATGTAATTCAATTAATTTTTTTTTTAAATCCTTTGATAATGTCCCTTACAACGGATGAAAAAAGAACAGGACATGATTTGTTTTCTTTATTTTGTTTAAGAACAAAATCAATTTTAAAAATGTTGATTCACTGTGGCATCGCACTCGACTTCAGGCGGTGTACTGTAAAATGATGTCCTTCTCCAACAAAAGATGCAAGGAATTGCAGTTGACTCCGTTTTTCTTCCTTCGATTTTCCGATCTTGTTACGGTACGGGTATAAAACTTTGTAATATCAAGAGGATTTTACTCAGGACTGGGTTGGAAAGATGATCCACAGGGAATTCTGGAAGAGTTTAAATTCTGGGCATGTTGTCAAACGGCATAGGCAAAAACAAGAATCACTCCTAGAAAATGAGACGCATCAATTTATCTGGTGCCTTTGAGATTCAAACAGACCACCTACTCCCGACCAGAAGACCTAGTATTAATTAACAAGAAGTAAAACAAGAAAATCTCAATTAATTTATTCTACCGTCTCAGCGGACCATGCGGGGGAAATAAAATAAACCGAATAGATAAACACATTCTTGGATTTTTCCAGATAAATGAAAAAAAAACAAACGAAAAAACAAAAAAACAAACAAAAACAAACAAAACAAACTATGAAACCTGAAGGTGACTGTGATACCAGAAGTAGTTGGTTTCCTGGTTTCTGCTCAAGTCAATTGCAAAAAAAAAAATGGTTCTATAACCATAAAACCAGATTTGTACTTGCTAAGTATACGCAGCCACACAACTGTCTAAACCTGGAGTTGGGGATTGTTGATTATATATAAATATACATATTTATACAATGTGTGTCAAAAATATCGATATTTTTGTAATTTTTGACACCCCTTGTATTCTGAAAAAATAACGTTCCATTCATTATTTTTTTTTCAGAATACAAGGTGTGTCAAAAAAGTACCAAGTTTAAAGCTGTATTTACCAAGATAGAAACGAAGAATTAATGGAACATTATTTTTTTTTCAGAATACAAGATGTGTCAAAAAGTACAAAAAATGTCGATCATTTTTGACACCCCTTGTATATATATATATATATATATATATATATATATATATATATATGTGTGTGTGTGTGTGTGTGTGTGTGTGTGTGTGTGTGTATATATCAAGAAAAAATGAAAAAACAGAGGTTTAAATGGGTTAAGTGGTAAGTTTATTAGCCGACGCTGCAGTGTTTCAATCTATTAATTAGATCATCTTCAGGGCATAAGATAAGAAATTATATATCACAGAATGATGAGAAAAGTGAGTGGTAATCCTTGTTATTAAGTCTGTTTAAAAAATTTCTGAAGTTTGAAAAAAGGAGACGGTTTTGAAATATGACATCAAATATTCTATTTTAAGGTGTGAGTATGTAGCGCTGTTAGTGTGTGTATATATATATGAAAAAGATATAAAAATATATTCATTTTAATAACAAAGTGTGTTTTTATACACTTTTCTCTCTCTCTCTCTCTCTCTCTCTCTCTCTCTCTCTCTCTCACTATATATATATATATATTATATAATAGAGAGAGAGAGAGGGGGAGAGAGAGGGGAGAGAGAGAGAGAGTCTGTGCTGTCAGCGCAGCCTGATGATGATGATGATGATGATGATGATGATGATGGATATTAATCCAAAAGCGGACATTTTATGTAGCGATAGAAAAAAACAAACATTAATACAACATCTAATTTAATAAAAGCAGTGAGAATATAATTCATTTACATTTTTCAAAAAGTAAGAACCATCTAATTCAATTAAATAAGAGACGATATAATTTATTCCGATAAAGGAAATTTAATTAGAAATTACTTTTTTAACCTATTGGCAAATGTCCTTTAAAAAGGATGAAAAAAAAAAACTTATTTATTCATTTTGTTAAAGAAAAATATAAATTTAAAATAATGTTTATTCATTATGTCATAACACTCGACCTCAGACGGTGTTAGATGAAAATATTTGATAAGTTTCTGACCGCCATCCTTGGCCAGTTGAAAAGGACTTAAAGTAAGTAAGTCCTGAACACAGACCTGGACTCATATTACAGACGAAACCTACAGAGTAGGATTACCAACTGGATCCTATGAACAACAACAGATCAACCGAACCCTTACAATGGCTACCCAGATTCTAACATTTAGGATAATATAGTGGATGAAGCAATTCTTCTTAACCGAACTTCTCTAAGAGTAATTTACTCAATTCAGCTGTGTGAGGACGGGCATTATCATTATGGAGGATGACTACCTTTTTTGGCTTTATTGGCCAAAGGTATTTTCAAACGACAAAGATGATTGCAGTAGTGTTGGCGTTTTTGTGATATAAGGCGTGTGCTAAAAGCCCACTTCTACTTATAGACTCGCCGAGAACCATGTGAACAACCTATTGGCCAGTCACTGGCAGTGCTCTGCTGCTGATATTGTTATGGAAGCGTGGAAGCGTGCTGGGCCCATAAACTATTAAGTTTCTGACCGCCATCCTTGGCCAGTTGAAAAGTAAGTAAGTCCTGACCTATGGAATCCTTTGGTAAGTGAATAAGTCCTGAGTTATGGAATCCTACATAGTGTCAAAGGTCCAGTGATATAATCCTATGTTCCATCGTCTACGAAGGTTGAAGGCAACTGAGTGGCTAAGATCAGAACAGTCGATATAAATAACAATATCAGTAGCAGAGTACTACCAGTGATTGGCCAAGAATATGCTCACATGATTATCGCCGAGTCTATAAGTAGGAGTGGGCTTCAGGCACACACCTTATAACAGAAAATCTAAGCGCGTAGTGTAATGGTTAAAGTCATGGGAAATGGACTCGTCGCCCCGAGTTCAAATCCTGGACGTGGTAATTACATTTCACTTAGCGCTAATACCATTGGGAAAGGTATGAATCTACTCTCCCTCCAGCTATGGGTAAATAGTAGGGCAGACTGGGTTCTTTAACCATGGCTAGGTAACCAGTCTAGGAGAAGGAAAACTCTGAATTCAAACCTGTTAAACTCCGCTTAAGAAATTGACCTTGTGTCGCATCCTGCTCGTGCGGAGGGGTTGGTAAATATATATAACAGAAAATTTCAAGATGTGTGTATGTGTGTGTTTATGTATATGTGTCTATGTTTACTTTTTGTGTGTGTGTGTGTTCGCGTGGGTGTCTATGTACATGGTTGTATTTGGTGTGTATATGTATATATATACATATCTAAGAGTTGAATTTTAAACGAAGACCAGTAATTATTAAAAAACGAACACATCATCATGTTGATTTTACCATTCCAGTGGACCATTCAGAAATAAAAGAAATCAAAAAGATCAACAAATTCATTGATCTTCTCAGAGAACTGAAAAGGTAAGGAAACGGTAATACCAATGATAGTTGGTATACTAGGCTTTTTACTCAAGGTAATGCAAAACAAGATTTTGTAAACATAAAAATAGCTTTGTACACAGTAAATGTTAAATCCTGTCTGTGATATAAAAAAAAGACTATATGGCCTAGACCCTGTATTGAAGTAGGAAATTAAGTGCATCAATCGCATTAATGCGTCCTAGCCTCCTGCCCTAAAAAAACGCTAAACGGTGTCTGCTGAAAATTGAACCTGCACACCTATTGAACTTCAAGGCTGTTTGAAGGCATTTTCCCCGAAAAGTTAATGCGATATTATACCCCCCCCCCCGCAAGTCTTTTCTCGACAATTAAAAGTAAATATTTTGAAATATCTTTTTTTTCTTTTGGTATTTTCATTTTATTTTTATTCACAACAACTGTCACAATTTTTTAGATAAATACAAAATAATTAATATAAAATTAATCAATACAATATTAAACCAAAATACTGTCACGAAATGTGTATAATAGTAGCGCGGGCTGGATTTTCAGCAGGCATCGCTTAGCGTTTTTTTTAGGGCAGGAGACCAGGACATATTTATGCGATAATACCGGAAAATTGTTAAGAGAACCCCAACTAGAAAGTGAATGATAGATTTTGTTTTCCATGTATGAAGAAAAAGCTGGCTATCGCCCAATGCTGAAGAATTTCTAATCAAAGATATGCAATATTGAATGAATATAGGCAAAAAAATAAATGCGGCGTAATCGTTAATCATCAAATAATTTTTCACTCTCTATACAAATTCTACATTTCCAGTAATTCAATATCATTTTTAAATGAATAGAGAAAGTGAAAGTTGATTGTAAAGCAAAAGAATGAACGTCGAGGAAACACGCTAATCTGAAAATCAGATCCATTTCTTATTTACGAATTGAACCGAAATATTTAAGCGTGACTGCGTCCATTAGATTCTGCCAGTGCATTCCCCTTATCTTATCGTTCTGTGTCTTTTTATTACCCGCTGCTTGTTCCTTTTTTATTCTTTTTAAAATTTAAGCTTCAGTGCTCCTTTTCACAGTTTATAATAATAAAATCTCATGAAAGGAACATTTTGGGGCAGTATGAATATTCCATATTCAGGAAACCCAAAGGTTTCAGTGTATTAATCGTTTCAAGAGACGTGGTGTTTTGTTTGTGCTAAACGGATAAAGAATCAAAGAAAATGAGTGCGAATAAACATCCTGTTTGAAAGACGAAGGTTCACATATCATAATAACTTTGCAATGTTATTCTTATTAAGGACGATTCTTTGTATGCGGTGACTTTTCATATCGAATCTCAATCTAAATATATTTCCGCTTACTTGACGCATTGAATGGAGTCCAGCAAATTATTATAATATTCGGTTCGTTCTCAATCAACTATATGTACGTGGATAACTTTTCTAGAATATGTGTATTTTTTAGGCTTAATATATATCGACAGCAACTGTAAGGCCACATGCCTCTAGTCGCACAAACCATCCAAGTGAGAAAAACAAGACATATTGGACACTGCTGAAGAAGCAGGAAGGAACTCCTTAGCGAAGTTCACTCCAACACATGGACACACAAGTGGGGGTGTTTTGTTTGTGGCTTACATATATCTTCTTAAATCATGACTTGTGTCTGGACACAAAAAGGTTCTCAGACCACAAGTTGCAGCAAATACAGTTTATTCTGAGCAACAGTGGTGCTCCGGGTTAACACATAATTAGGGAAGAGAAAAGGCGGTGAATTGTCTCAGCAGGTACCATGGCTGGTCTGCATGATTTGGCTGGTTGTCTGACTCTGTCTTCTGACTAAAATGCAGGTTGCTTTCATGTGGATTCAGAACTTATCAGATACCAATTCTACTTACTTCCTGTTCAAATGATACTTCTACTGATTTAAGGATTTAGAGAAAATAAGGATCAACACATTAGACATAATTCACATTTCTTGATATAACATATAAATATTCTTAAGATTTGGACGAACAATGAACGTTATTTCCTAACCTCTAAGCATAAAGCAACCCTAGAAGGTTTGCATGCCGTTAAAATCAATCCATCGATCTTCCTACATTCACTGTATATTTATGGAGTAAAGTTTTATGGGGGATTAGGCTTTGGTTATTTTGTTGCATACTGGCATCAAATGCTATATGTTATATAGCAGCTTCAAATTCACGGCCCTACTTCGTGTCTCTGCATACGTAGCGGGTATCGTTACTAACCCTAGACGATATATGTCGTTGTAGCTTAATGAAATCACAACACATGATCTATAGTAGGAGTTTTTACTTTATTTCTTTTTTTCGGCTGTACGTGGTGGGCGGCGGGCATTGACAATGACTTGACCGAGGCTTGACGATGACTGGCACTCCTGCTGGGATGACTAGCGTTGGTGACGTGGAAGGGGTGGACGAACCTCACTGCCCGCTGGCAGCGATCGACCGTGTCGACGTTCAGACTCCTTGTGCTTTATTCGCCGTCCGCTGTCTGACTCCAACTGACGACTCGACCCTCTGGCTTTTGTATTGACGACACGCCTACGCATCTTTATCTTTTCATCTGATAACAGACCTTTGTTATACATTTCTTCATCCTTTCCCTGCTTCCTTGACCGGAAACCCTCTCTTCCGTTTTTTAACTTATTTTCGCTTTTACCGGGAAAAACATCCTTTGTCATTTTTTTTCGTCTTTTCTTTGTTTAATTTAACCAGAAATTCCTATTTTCGTTTGTACAATATACAACAATTTGGTGGAAGTTTCTGCTGGTGTTGTTAGTTTCTTTTCTTAAACTCCATTATAGGTGGTTTCTTTCTCATGTGATGCCTGGCTGAAAAAGAATTAGAGAAGAGAAGAGAAACGAAATACAAGTTGTAATTTTACGATTAGACTTTTATTACTAGTATTAATTAATATTTTATTATTATATTAATTATTATTAATATGAAAGGCCAACCAATCGTATAGGTTTCGCTTAACTTGGTTTTATCCAAGATCAAGCTAACTGTTTGATGTTGACGCCTCTACTATCGTTACAGCAAAGACTTACATTCACCAGCTCTGTAGAAACCAGATATCTGGTTGAGAATCTGTCAGGAGTGACGGAGAATATGAACTGGTGACGAGAGAGGGAGAGAGGAGAGAGAGAGAGAGAGAGAAAGAGAGAGAGAGAGAGAGAGAGAGAGAGAGAGAGTCTCAACAAGAGCCAAAGTTTCCAAGTGCTGGTGGTCGATAAATGGGAACATAACAGGCACGACCACTCCGGGTCAGAGAGGACCTGGGAGCAATAGTGATGAAGGGGTGCTTCACATTCCCCAAACCACCAGAACTGGAATCTCACCAGCAGATAGAGTTTAACGTCATTTCCAGGACATGAAGACCCTCAGCCACCGCCTGCTAGCTCCCATATGATGAAAAAGATTGGGGCTTGCTCTAAGGGCAATAGGATTGTGGCAAGCATATACGTGCTAGGGCTTGAAATCACCAGCCGATTGATCCGAGGGGGCATATATGACCGCTCGTCTATCGAAAGGATCATAGTGGGGTGGGGGGGGAGGTACATGTCAGATTGTTCAGTCACAAAGATTCTATCCTTAAACATCACAGATTGCCACCCACGGCCAACAGGTGGCCCCATAAGGGGATTTTACTCCTCTGCAGAGGTGCAGTTGAAGTATACTACAGCCCCAACCGACAGGACTACTACGAATAAGTAGTTGGTAGATATAGCAAAGTAGAAAAACGATACCAGTTTCTTATTGTAATATATATATATATATATATATATATATATATATACATAAGTCGTCGGGGCGGCCTAAAGTCGGTATCAGCCAATCTACGAGGGAGTCTATTCCCTTTTCAATAGCGCTAGACCAAGGAGATTGTTTTTTGCGTCTGAGGTGGAGCGCCACGCCTACCTTACTTTACCGCAAAGAGCCCTGTGCTACTCATACGCTGAGTTGGCGAGGACCGGTATCGAACTAGGAACCTTGTGGTTTCTAGCCGAACGCTCTACCGACTGAGCTAACCCGGTCCCTAAAAGAAAATATATGCTAACCGCCGGATGCCGAAACCCGGGACCTTTAGATCTTCAGTCTCACGCTCTCCCAACTGAGCTATGAATTTTTCTTTTTTTCAGAAATCCTAGATTTTACTTCATACTACCTTAATGGAAATGTGCTGGGTAAAAAACGAAATTCAATAACACAAATGCAGAAATGAGAGTTTTTAGTCCTAATCCATTTCAAATCAAATACAGAAATCCCCGGAAAAATGAACGAATATATAGATAAATGAATTTGGATTTCTGAAATGTCTATGGTTTTGTGATTTTTTTAAATACCAGAAGCAAATTCTGTAAGAAAGGGTAAAACACTTTTTTACTTCTATAAATGTATATAATTATATTACTATATATTCTCAATGGTAAGCATGCTCTCACACACACACACACACACACACACACACACAACCTTGAGTTTTGTTTTGCTGTCATTTATCGCAAAAGATTTATACACACACGCGCAACCACACACCTAAAAAATTCACAATGCTTTCTTTTCGATACACACACTTACACAGTGCCATACTCACACCGTAAAAGAGAATATTTGACGTCATATTTCAAACCGTCTTCTTTTCTCAAACTTCAAATTTTAAACAGACTGATGAACAAGGACTAACACTCGCTTTTCTCGTTATTCTGTGATAAACAATTTCTTATTACCTTCCATATACCAACAAATGCCCTGAAGATGATCTAATTAATAGATCGAAACACTGCAGCGTCGGCCAATAAACTCACCACTTAACTCATTTAAACCTGTGTTTTTTCAATCTTTCTTAATATACTACATACGGTCGGATTCACTTCCTTTTCTTCACATTACTATACATCTAGATTTGCTTATTACTGTGCAAAAAATAAATATATTTTTTTACTATAAATAATATATTATCTAGTCTTGTTTATTTATGTGTAAATTATATGGCTTCCTACCCAGAAATTACACTTGGCACTAGAGAATTATATTGTGCATATCACGATTATTGAATGAAAGTAAGTTGCCCAAATCCTAAACCAGATAATCTGATTGGAATGATCTAATGTATAGATGAGTAGAAATTTGTTATATTTGTAACTAAAGGCGATTCATGACTCCTCTTTGTTCGCTGAAGTAATAATCCAAATATCGATTGAGAAATACTTAAAAATACTTGACCATATCAACACTTACGCGGTATTGGCTGAATTCAAAACCTGATACTTGAGCGTCCATCTTTGGGTTTAAACAACCAAAAAATGGACGCTTAATGTAGCGTTGCCGGGTATCAAAGAAAGTTAACGGAGCCAAAAACGTGATGAAGTGATGACAATTAGTTTATATAAGGAAAGGGAAAAGATAATACATTGCTCACAGAGAAATATAACTCCCTTTAAGATGTGCGTGGGGTGTAAATGGATATGGTGTCAAGAGTTCAAATGCCGAACAAGGCCCGTTTTGCATTTCATATAGTGATAATAACCCTTGAGAATGGTATGATTCCAATTTCTATCCCTCCAACAATTGATAAATAATAGGGCAGATTGGGCTCTTTACCCTTGGTGTGGTAACCGGTTTATGAGAAAGACAACTCTTAATTCAAATCTGTTAAACTTAAATATTGTGTAACATCTTGCTCGTGAAGAGAGGTTAGCTTGTGATGCTTAAGGACAGAATCCTGGTGATTGAGCTGTCGATGACATTAAACACCCAACTTTGGTCTTTACTTAGGTTAGACCGGTGGTCGAATATGCTTCCCCCAATCAATCGGTTGGCCATGTCAATCCCTAGTATCTACATGATTGTCCCGACCCTATTGTGTTGGCGTTTTCTGGATATAAGGCCTGTGTTAAAAGCCCACTCTTATTTATAGACTCGGCGAAAACCATGCGGCCATACTCTTGGCCAATCGCTGGCAGTACTCTGCTGTTGATAGAATACTTAACCAGGAAGTACTACTCATAACTACTTGAGCCTTCGTGGACGACGGACCTCATAGGATTATATCACTGGACCTTTAACACTACGCAGGATAGGACTTATAAACTTACCAAAGGATTCCATAGCTCAGGACTTACTTAATTTAAGTCCTTTTCAACTTGCCAAGGATGGCGTTCAAACACTTAACATAGTGCCAAAAAGGTAAACACCAACCTTTCTAAACTTATATGTGCTAGAATGTGGTGTCTGAGGGTCTTAAGGTCCTGGGTATGACGTTAAACTGCATCTAATGTTGAAGTACTAGGTTTGAAGTTCTGGGTAGATTAAAGTAACTCATCATTGCTATTACTCCCAGTTCTCCTCTGAATCGGAGTGTTAGTAACTTTTAGCGTCACATCTATGGGTCGAATAAAAAAAATGATCAAATACCAAATGAAACTTTTATCGAAATCAATTAAATATATTTCTTTTCAGAACGAGAAATTTTATTTATCGTCATTTAGTCCAACACATATTCAAAGCGTTCCTTCCGCTTTTTCTATCTGGTCACGAGGGAAATTTCTG
>CM042141.1:72223607-72226107 GCA_023376005.1 Doryteuthis pealeii | reverse complement strand
TTATTCTGAAATCCCCACCAGGCTACCTGCGCAGATTGAGTCGGCATAACACAACTTATCACCGTCGTGGGTTTTGGCCGATCTGACTAAAAATCTCTTTCTAATCTAAACCGGAAGAGGGTCTTCTCCACCGATTCTCACGGTATCCACCGGAAGGATCAAGACTGAGGTCAAGCCTTGTCATTCAATCCTTCAAGGCCGCCAGCTGAACTTATAACAGCCATTTTGGTTTCTACACAACTGAACATAAATATTAGGAATCTAATAATTATGTAACACGCTGAGTGGGCGAAGGCCGTTATCGAAACCGGAACCTTGTGGTTTCTAGTCCGACGCTCTACCGACTGAGTTCCTAACATTTCAAATAATCTTTCCTTTAATTCCTGCCGCAAAACTTTGGCTTTGAGTTAACTCAAGAAAGACCCTCGAGAATTTTTAGTTTACACCTGAACCTAGTCTTATATCACAAGTTCCCACATGCTTACGGGTGGATATTAGATATCTCAAGCCCAGGTGAAAATCAATTAAGGTTTTTTCACCTCGAGTCGACAAGGAAATAAATTTCATTCAATATAAGGACGTGGAGCGTGAACGTATTTAAATCTCTCAACATACATTTACACATTGTTCGGTGGGGTGGGGTAGTAAGGTAATAAGTTGGATGGTACGTATCTCATATAACATTGTTGTAAACACCTATGTATCAAGCTTATTAGAAACTGAATGCAAGTGGAGTTAATTGGTTGGGCTGAAGTGAAATATAAAAACAAGGAACAAAATCTAGATGTACAGGGAGAATTCATTGTTTTACTCTTAACTCATAGGTAGTAAATTGCTGGATATCTTAAAGCTGGAATCACCAAACCTTTTTCACGGTAGGCCGGATAATTGAAAAAAATAACGAGTGTGAGCCACGTTATTATTGTGTTCAATACTTGCTAAGCAGAACGAAAACTCTGAAAAAAAGATATAAAACAAAAATTATCTTTCCATATTATATTCATGGATGAGTGGCGTAAAATCCATAAAACAAATTTAACCAACATATTTATTTTCAAAACATTATCAAAAAACGCAATATTAGCAAAAAGGTTTAGTGAGATTTGGTTTTTGAAGCAATCGTAACAAGTGAAAATTCGGGACCGCGTAAGTAACAAGTGAAATGCTCATACGCACAAAATTTTGTAACCTACCTACAGTAGTCAAGTCTATGAAGATTTAATAAGATTAACATGATAATTAAATTTAAATGGTATCAGAACGTCTCGCGTAGCGTATGTTTTAATAAACACTATCAATTACCGTCGGTGGGCCTGATAAAATAACTTCGCTGGCCGGAACCCTGTCTTAAACGATCTTTCATTTCATTATTGAATGTGCAGTGAGTCAATCTTTTTTAATAGAGCGATGATGTTTAGATGTCTAGACGAGGTGTAGATAAGTCATTGATAAGTTGTTTGAAATACGCTAGACTTAGCGCAGGATGGCGTCGTCAGTTATGTTATTGGCTAGCTTCATAGGGGGGTTTCGGGTCTTCCAACATAATACCCCCCTCAGCCAGCTAGACCCCGTTGGAGACGATCAAACTCCAACACGCCACCCTTGTGCAACGCCAACAAAAACGTTTAAACTACGTCATCCTCGGACTCTTTATATCTGAATGGCCAATTCTTCAGCCAATCAATGATAAAAGTAGTTGTTATAAACAGGATCGCGCGACTCAGACATTTTCTTTTTAATAAATGAATTGGCATGGCTAGGATGTTACTAAGAAGAAAAATGCGTTGGATATATGAGACTGAAAGGAATGTAAGTCGTAACAATTGAGAAGTCTTTTTTTCTTTGTTTTTTTTCCTAGTAGCAATATACAAATTACTCCATATTCAGTTTGGTCGAAGTTGAATACGGATTTTAATCTTTTAATTTTTTTTCAGCGTTGGTAATGACTACAAATATATACATGTAGTTAAGGGGGTAAATAAAATAATAATTTTCGTTACTTTTACATTATTTTTTTAGTAAAATAGTAAGTGCAGGAATTTTCATCTGACCTAGCTCTTTCATAAATGGCGCTCATTGTGTAATGTTTATGGTGTGTCATAATCCCCGTTGACAGGTTTTGCAATAGATTGAATGAGGTTTTAGACTACAAGACTGATCCCAGGGACTAAAGGCACCCCCCCCCTTTTAAATTGTGTTAGTTGAGGATTGCTACTGTCTTCTGAGAGTGTAACATTTTGGGAACTGTATGACTATGCAGATAAGGTAAATACAAAGAGAATGGGTAATTGGATGGTTAAAATTGATGGGTAAGCGTAATTCTTCTAAATTAAGAGAGCCTGTATGCTTGCCTTCAAAATCAGCTTCCGAAATAACGTTTAAACTTTTACCTGTGTTCGAACAGCAACTAAAGTTTCAAGTGTTAAATGTGCAATCCTACCCAAAGGGAATTTCAGAGGAGATCAATGTCAGAGAAGAGACGACTGTGTAATGATTGGAA
>CM042141.1:72211107-72218607 GCA_023376005.1 Doryteuthis pealeii | reverse complement strand
GCATGTGGGAGGATTGATTGATTTAAGTTAACGGCATGTCATCCCGTCTCTGGTTATTTTATTCCTCAGTATTAGAGGATCGCGTTTATTGTGCATTCATATTTACATTTACTGCGAAGTTGTTATTTATATATTCATTTATTTTGCACATGATTTTGATAAAATACAAATATTTTTTAAACAAAAAATATTTTGATGCATAAATGGAACCCTTAGAGGTAATACTACTCTAGGTCGGAGTTCCCGCTTGATCACCGAAGTTAATCAGTGATGAGCCTGTTCAATATTTATTTGGGTTACCACTTAAGCAACAGCGGGTACTGCACGTAACATGAGTCCTTTGTCCATAAAAATTATATGATTCGGCATTAAATGATTGTTGATATACCGTAAAACAAAACAACTAAACAATCGTTGAAATGCTACTCATGTAGCGTATCTTAGTCATGAATAGCCTTGAGGAGCTATGAACTTGAGTTTTGCTTCTCCTAGAGAGTTTGTTATACCAATGTTAAAGATCTCAATCTGTCCCACTATTTTCCCATAGTTGGAAGGATAATAGTTCGATTAACAACCTCTGCACACGAGCAGGATGTGACACAAGGTCAATTTTAAGCAGAGTTTAACAGGTTTGAACTCCAAGTTATACTCATTCTAGACTGGTTGCCATACTAGGGCTAAAAGACCAGTCTGCCATGCTATTTACCCCAAGTCAAGAATAGTTGGTTTCAGACACATGTCAAATTTATTTTACTGTTGTGAGGTTTTAAGGGGTCAAATAAGAACAAAACAACGGGTAACGAAAAGTAGAAAAATGTATTAACAGAAAGTAGACAATACAATAGAGAGATGTGGAAATTACGTCCAACGAACAGAGTTATTGGCACTCGCATTGGCTTGCACCTAAGCCACAATTGTCTGTGTTATTTATAGTAGCCTGTCGGCGCATTCCATTGGTCAATAGGGTGTATCACCTATAACATTTACCCTATATGGGTAAAAATTATAAATTTATAGGGTAAAATTGTAATTACAACCTAGCTGAGCACAACAGCTTATGCAATCTAGTCAAGTGTTATCACCCACGAATGTTATCGTGCATCTGGCACCAGCTATATACGAGGCTTCTGACTCGTTTAACTTTGCAGTTCTTCATCTGTTGCCCTCCCCCGCAATTATACACATTATAAAATGGATTTTATTTGCTTAAATTTGAAGTTAAGCCCTTTAATTTTATTTGAAAGATACAATTTTTAATGTTATACTTCTTCAAAACTGATATTGTTATATCATACTAAAGAATTAACGGGTAGGGAAAATGAAGAAATTTGTGACAAAAAAGTGGGGCATCGTAGTAAAATTGTTGGGAACCACTAGTATATGTGGAAAATCTTAGTATTGTTTGTAATTTATACTTTAATGATTTGACAAATAAAGAAGCAAGTTAATATCTGAAAATTACTGAATGAAACCAAATACTTATCTTATTATAATGGAGATTGTGTGTTTTTCTGTCTGTAACCGAAACTATATTACTAATCGAGTCACAATTCACATAGTTATTTACATCACATTCTCCATGATTTTATTCATATTTAAACCTCAATAATTAATAAAATTGTTTTACATTATTAATATTGTGGACCATATTCATATACGAATAACATGCAAGTGTATTTATATATACAAAAAATGGCGGTTTGCAGTGTGAATGGGAAGGTTAATTTGCATATTGATATCAAAAAATTGATTTTAATAAATATGTGATCGGTATTATTTATTTCTAATTGTTTGGTTTTATCTTAATGAATATGAGCAAAAATCTCGGAGATAAATCTTAAAAGAAATCCATTAACAATATTAACAGTAATTCTATTCTTTACTTCCTAATTTAACTAAATAGTTAAATTACGAAAATTTAGCAATGAAAAACGGGAGTGAAGAAAAAGCAAGTTTTAGTTGTTCCCCCTCTGTTTCAAATCTTTTTATCGGCATCTTATTTAGTTTCATTAGCCTTCCTAAGTTAACATGATATTTTATTACATTAAAACTTAAATACTTGCACCCGGAGGGTGCATATATTTGCTAGTTCATGTAAATGTACAACATATTAAGAACTTGCTGTAATTATGTTCTCACTCAATACATTGATCTGGCCCTATGTTTCATGTCAACCCTTGTTACCACCATAATGGTTTGGTTCTTATATGAAATGTGAACGCCATGTGAAATGCAGCCAGCCTCATTTAGGATTTGACCTCTAGTCGCCATTTACAACGGCGGTAACAATTTCATGACTGGCGCCTCCATTGTTTCCAAGATTGCCAGGGATATTCACTCTATCTCACACACACGCAACCTCGATTCGAACACGTGTTGCTGGCGGTATCAATAATACTGAATCTGGAACTTCACACCGACACACTGAGTTCATTTTTTCAACAATACGAATGCGGATAATTGTGTTCTTAATAACATCGTATCCACCTCTCGTTGTTAAAATACCACAATTCTCTTCTCTAGAAAAGCGATTATAGCAGGTGTTTCTATTTTCATATCAAAACTAAACAAGTGTAAATAACGTACTCGCCAGAAATAGACGTCTCTTCATCGATTCAGACAAAGGTAAAACTGATATATCTAACCGCAACCAGTAATTTTTTTTAGGAATTCTTATTGACGTGAGAAGCCAACTTCTTGTTTTTCTAGTGTTGAATAAATGTTTACTATTCATGAAAACATATCACGCATTTCCGCGAGAGAGTCTTTACAGATAGAATAATGCAATTGATGCTACAGAGACGGAATATGATTTTTGCGTGTAGACTCTGTGTCTATTACAGCAAGGAAAAAGAAACGTGTGTCAATGAATCACCCCAGAGAAGCAAGTAATGATACCAGCAGACAAAACAGAGTAATTTGAACCTTTTGAAGTGAGAGAAGCTAACACCTAATCCAATATATTCTGAGATGGTGTGCCGGGGTAGCCTTATTCCTGACGGCTTCTTTTTTTAGCTAAGAAAAGTTGACGGCGTGGTAAGCTATTTTATCTTTAGAAACCTCACGAATATTGATATTTTCTAAGTTTAGATGAGTAAAGTGCTAGTCCACAAGAGTAGTGTGGCTGCTAGATTTATTAGTAAACTGCGCAATATCATAGCTTGAGCATTTGTAAGTTAAGGTAGCATGGACATGCAGTCAACGCCACCTGGTTACCGACAGTTTCTCACCTTAAGTCTGAAGATAGCAGGGCTGATAAAATGTCAGTAATCACACCCTGTTGACTCCATGTCCATGCTACTAACGCACCCACACACCCACACCCACACCCACCCACCCACACACACACACACATATTATATAAAATATATATATATATATATATATATATATATATATATAGAGAGAGAGAGAGAGAGAAATATATATATATATATATAGTTCAATGAGAAATCAAAACAAATAAAAGTTTTTGCTTTTATTTATTTAATTACGGGAACGGTATTACAACCAGCGGTTTCCTGCTTAGAGCATTCATCGGGTAATACGAAAAGTTCCTTTAAAAAAAAAAAATATATATATATATATGAGAGTACGTAAATAAACAACGTGTTTATTTGATATGGCTTTTCCTCCAAAAATTGTCGGCTAAAAGCCATATTAAATAAACACATTGTTTATTTACGTACTCTCATACTGTCGCGTAGCAAGTCAATAAAAAGTGGAATATAAATAAGTTCAAAGCAGACGAAGAATCTGGGATTGGTCAGCTGGTGTAGTGGTTAGAATCTCCGCCTGTCAGCTTGGCAGTCGAGGTTTCCAGTCACACACGGAGCAGTCTCCCAGGCCTATAACCTTGCTGATGAGACCTAATAGGTCGCAATGTACATTCAGGGATTGACATTTTCTCGATTTGTTTAGCCTTACATTTGAACATATATGCCCGCCTAAATTTATTAATTATTAACTGATTAATTTTCAAAATTAGGTATGACTTCAATTAAGCACATAACCTCCAATATATATATATATATATATATATATATATATATATATATATATATAGAGAGAGAGAGAGAGGGGGGGGGGGAGAGAGAGAATATATCACTTGACTGTTTCATTGTTATCGATTTTTCGTGCTGAGTTTTTAACTGACTTCATAATCATTCTTTACAACAAGGGCCTCCATTCCTCATTTCATAAATTTACCAACTAATAATTGACCTATATTTCTCCGCATGCTGGAAATTTACTGTTTCAAAAATTATGTTTATTAATCAGTTTTTTTCTAATAGAGTTCTATATATATTTACCAACCCCTCCGCACGAGCAGGATGTGACACAAGGTCCATTTCTTAAGCGGAGTTCAACAGGTTTGAATTCAGAGTTTTCCTTCTCCTAGACCGGTTACCTAACCAAGGTTAAAGCGCCCAGTCTGCCCTACTATTTACCCATAGCTGGAGGAAGAGTAGGATTCATACCTTTCCCAAGGGTATTAGCGCTAAGTCAAATGCAATGACCACGTCTAGGATTTGAAATACAGTACTATATTCTTGTAAACAACTGCTTTTTCTCATCAAAAACAGTACTAACAAATTCAATTAAAGAAATGGTTAGAAAAAGAATTTAAGATGGCATTTTCGTGAACTTTCGGAGATATTTCTTAATATAATTTTATTTTTATATAGATATTGTTGAGGAGGCGTTGTATAATGGTTATCGTCGTAGGAAATGGACTCGTTGACCCGAGTTCAAATCCTCGACGAAACACTTTGCCTCTCGCATAGCGCTTATACCTAGGGAATATAATGCATCCAAATATTTTCACATCTGCTATGGGTAAATATTAGGAAGGACTGGGATCTTCAACCTTAGTTTGGAAACTAGTCCAGGAGAAGGAAAACTCTGAATTAAAACCTATTAAATTAAGCTTAAGAAATTGACCTCATGTCCCACACTACTTGTACGGAGGTAGTTTGATATAAAGAGAGATATGTTATATTGATAGTGTATATGATCTTTGCATTGAATTTTTGAGAGGTTGATGTTCGAATATAAACAAAAGAAGAGATGCCCAAAGAGTCAGAACAAAGAAACAAATAATAATAAGCACAGAGTGATGATGAAAGAAAACAAAAATATAGACATATACCTCGAATTTGCTAGAGAATTTAATAAAAAATGTGGAATATGAGGGTAAGAGTTATACCAACTGAAATTGATACACTTTAAGAGTCCTCAAAAGTTTAGAAAATAGACTAGAGGAACTGGACATCAGAGGAAGAATTGAGAAAATCCAGATAACATCATTGTTGAAATCGGCTAGAATAATCGGAAGAGTCCTGGAGACCTGAGGAGACTTGTTACTCAGACTCCAGAGAAAGACCATCAGCTTACACTGGAGTAAAAAACTCACAAGGAAGGAATAATAATAATAATAATAATAATAATAATAATAATAATAATAATAAAAGCGAAAATTGATAAGACCCAAAAAATAGTAAATGTAGACTTTGTGGTAATAGAGATGAGACTGTAAACCATATACTCTGCGAATGTAGCAAACTAGCACAACGAGAATACAAAACTAGACACGACTGGGTTGGGAAGGTGATCCACTGGGAATTATGCAAAAAATTACATTTTGACCACACAACAAAATAGTATATGCATAAACCAGATACTGTTCTTGAGAACGAAACGCATAAAATTCTCTGGGACTTTGAAATAAAAACGGGTCACCTTATCCCAGCAAGAAGACCAGACCTAATGTTTATGAACAAAAAAGAAAGAACTTGTCAACTGGTGGATTTTGCAGTGCCAGCAGATCACAGGTCGAAGGTAAAGGAAAATGAAAAAATGGACAAATATCTGGACCTTGCCAGAGAACTGAAAAAGTTATGGAACATGAAAGTGAAAGTGATACCAATTGTGGTTGGTGCACTTGGAACAGTCCCAGAAGGATTAGGAAAGGGTTTGGAAAATTTGGATATCAAATGAAGGATTGAAACCATTCAGAACACTGCACTGCTGCAATCTGCCAGAATACTCGGAAGTGTCCTGGTGACCTGAGGAGACTTGCTGTCACTCAGACTCCAGTGAAAGACCATCAGCATACGCTGATGTGAAAACTCAAAATGAGTAAACAATAACAATAATAATAATAATAATAAATTGTAATTGGTACCCTTGGTACGGGCTCCAAAGCTCTGGAAAAGAATTTGGGTGAATTGGAAATCAGAGGAAAAATCGAGACCATTCAAACTACAGCACTGCTGGGATCGGCTAGAATACTCAAAAGAGTCCTGGAGATTTGAGGAAACTTGCTGCCACTCAGCTTCCAGAAAACCACCGGCTACGGCAGGTGTGATAAACTTATAATAATAATAATAATAATAATAATAATAAATAATAACATCTGCTGGATACATTTTCATTCAGTTTACGTTTTAAGTTAAAACCTACACTAATCGTGAGTCTAAAACTAATGAATATAATGTTAAATCACATCAATAATATACTGAGTGTACCATCGATTTTTAGCGGTAATTGACAACACACATTCACTGTGTTGTTTGTTTATTTATATAAGTAATTATAGCTTTTTAAAACGTCTAAGATTTTTTCCATCGCTTTGAACCGAGAAAATAAAAACATCCTTCATGATGAAAACACATTTTCTTTTGCTCTAATGTCCTCACCTTATTTAGTTCAGTTCAGTATATTTCAAGTGTTTTTTTTTTCATAACACTTCTCAGCATTACCTTTCCACGTACACACGGACACACACACACACACACACACACACACACATCAAACATATAAACACGCAAGGACAAAACAGACACACACAAACACAAACACACACACTCACCCCCCCCATATATATATATTATATATATATATTATATATATAACAAACTCCTCCGCACGAGCTGGATGCGACACAAGGACAATTTCTTAAGGGTATATACTCTTTTGCTATCCGGCTGATACAAACAGCAGGTGACTGGGGGGGGGGGCTAATTTACTTCTACCTTTCAATCATAGTATATCTATGTATTCTCTCGCTATATATATATATATATATATATATATATATATATATATATATATATGAGTATAGATAAAAGGATATGAAAACAACACAAATTGCTGTTAAAGTGAAAACATTTTATAACATATTCATAGCTAATATTGAACAATATTAGGTTAGAATACAGAGTTTTTATCCAGGTTAGAATACAGAGTTTTTCTTCTCCTAAGCTGGTCACCTATCCAAAGTTAAAGAGCCCAGTCTGCCATACTATTTACCCATAGCTAGTGGGAGAATATATGGATTCATACCTTTCCCGATGGAATTAGCGCTATTTGTAATACAAATAGCCTTGTCCAGAATTTCAACCCGGGTCGACGAGTCCATTTCCTACGACTCTAACAATTACACAACGCGCACGCACACACACACACACACACACACACACACACACACACACACAT